>CM033645.1:52567915-53043726 GCA_019512145.1 Engystomops pustulosus | reverse complement strand
TGATCCCTCTGATCTCTTTGTTCTGCCAGATAGACTCTGCGAACAGCTCTTTAAAGCAAACAAAAAGAAGAGGTGAAAGAGGACAGCCTTGTCTGACCCCAGACAGCACCGGGGAGGGGTCGGTCTCCCAGCCGTTTACCAACACCGAGCTGTGGATATCAAGGTACATTAGGTCAACAAAAGAGCAGAACATCTTACCCAGCCCGAGCCTGCACAGGATCTGCCCGATGAGGCTGTGTGAGACACGGTCGAAAGGCTTCTCCTGGTCCAGGCTGACCCCAGCCACGCGGACACGGTGGCTTCCGACGTATTGTAGGGTGTCCCTCACCAGGGCCAGGTTGTCTGCGATCCTTTGGCCTAGGACACCGAAGGACTGCTCCAGGTGTATGATCTTACTGATGAATCCCTTCACGATCTTGTAGTCCACGTTGAGCAGAGAGCTGGGACGCGAGTTCTTCAGGTCACACGTCTCTCCCTTCCGCTTGTACAAGACCATGATCAGTCCTTGCCTCAACGTTATACTTTTTTTTTTTTTTTTTTGCAGCTAGTACCATACATTGGGTTAACTTGGTGGAGGCTGGGACCGAGTCTGACCCTGGGGATGGTCATATACTGCCGACGCCAAGGATTGCGGGGCCTACCTCGGTCCAGGTCTCAAAGGCCTACTATGCCTCCTCCTCCTCCCACCCCTCCTCCACCTCCTCCTCCTCCGAATTACCATCCGTGGGCATGGCACCATCAGTCGGTAGCTCTAGGCACAGCAGCAGTGCCATTGCTAAGCGACAGCAGGCGGTGCTCAAACTGCTGAGCCTAGGCGATACATGGTCCCCTTATCAAACGAGCTGTGTCAGGCAGAATTTTCAGGTCTTTCACCAGATACATAGTGGAACTCGGCGCATCTGTCGCCGCCATGCTGGAGACCTGCAGTTGCAATCATAGAAGCGCCAGCCTGAACCGTTGATACAAGGCAGGATGGATCCATGCTTTCATGTTGTTGACGCCAAATTCTGACCCTACCATCTGAATGTCGCAGCAGAAATCGAGACTCATCAGACCGGGCAACGTTTTTTCCAATCTTCTACTGTCCAATTTCGATGAGCTTGTGCAAATTGTAGCCTCAGTTTCCTGTTCTTAGCTGAAAGGAGTGGCACCCGGTGTGGTCTTCTGCTGCTGTAGCCCATCTGCCTCAAAGTTCGACGTACTGTGCGTTCAGAGATGCTCTTCTGCCTACCTTGGTTGTAAGCCAAGTCGTTAAGGGGTTAATTTCATTTTGTGTTTTTAAGGAGCTATTTATAGCATGGTTGGTATGGTTTGCAACAAGATAACTTTACAGCAGGCACCCTTACAAGGGTGGGCAGGACTCTTATGTAATAGTACTTGGGTCAGGACTCTGAGATGCTTACAGCCAGCAAACCTAAACCCGTGTTACCACTGACAGCGTTCACAAAGACACAATCAGCACCTCCTCAGCTGGACTCCCAGACAGATGAAAGATGTTACACAGTGTATAAAAAAAATCAGATACAGTGCAGTCTCAACACAAAGTTGACGCAAACACTACATAAATACACGCGTAATCAGTTCAGACATGTATTTATGTGCTAAGTCCCTCAGAAAACTGGAGCAGACAGTTTGATAATTCTGAGCCATTGGGATAAAAATACATAGAGTACCTAATGGAAAGAAACAAACTCTACATAGTTGGTTATAATTGAATGAAGTTTGCGATTTCATGAAATAACAAGAGTTAAAGAAAAATAATTAACATAAATGAAGCTTCCAAAATGCAATTTGGAGGAAAAAAAAGAATTTAATTGAGAAACATAAACATGTATGGGCAATTTTACAAAACTTTGGGAAACTGAAAACTCATAATTACTAACTTGCTGACACTGGCATTATGCAGAAGCTTTAATTGTTACAATAGTTACAGGGTGAATGATAGGTCTCTTAGATTTCCATTAGTGTTCTGGATTTAATTTAGTAGAATGCTACACCCTCCTGGAATAAGAATCTTTAAAAAATTAATGTATTAAAGTGTGAACATAATTATACTCTTATTCAATAACAACTCAAAAGAAGTTATTTTCAGTACTGGGTTGTAAACAAGTCTGTTGAAGAATCTTTTTCCTTTATCCCCTCCATACCTAGGAGATTTCTGATATCCCACTACAAAAATGTCAAGGGCTGCTTCATTCAGAATTGCTGTGGCTTTAGTTGTTAACCTGTATTTTGAAGCAACCAAACATTATTACATTCTTCAACAGTTGAATAAACACTGTCTGTCGCACAACTTATAGGGTCTGTAAGATGCTTGTTGGTCACCTAGCAAAAGATTAAACTTGCCAAAGGAATAGCATGTTCCCACTTCAATTCCATACTCTTTAATTGGAATGGCTTCACTATCTGAACTGTTCTTTGAGACACTAAACAAGACTATGTGTATTGTGTTTGTTTTATCTTTGAAGGTTATTTTTAGAGATGACGGATTCATTTTACCAGCAACTTAAAAACGCACACTTTTATACTTAGAGAAAAAAGCAAAACAACTGACTTGTCTCTCAGTGTTGAACCATGGTGGCTAGACCCCATTGCTCATTCATATTGGAGCATTATACAGCTAAATGAAATTATTACTGACCATAATTGCAAATTCCTGAACATCTATTTTAGTCACAGCCTGCTGTCTCGCCTCTGTTTCTGACTGACTCCTGCCTTGAATCAGATCTTTTTAGATCGGTCACAAGGATTCCCCTTGTGACCCAATCCCAAACCTATAATTCAACTACAAAACAGAGCCAAACATATTTCAGTTGATAGAAAATGTATAGATTATAATAAATCCATGTTACAAAATTCAAGTTCAATTTGATAAAACCAGGGGGCAAAGAGCATATTTTATAAAATGAGAAAAATTGCATCTCCTGTATAATGAGACTGCTAAGACTGTGTATTACAGAAATCAAGAGTACAAAGGTAAAACAACTATGGGGCAGATTTATCAAGCTGTCTGAAAGTCAGAATATTTCTAGTTGCCCATGGCAACCAATCACAGCTCAGTTTTCTTTTTACCAGTGCTCATGAATATTTTAAAGGGGAGCTGTGATTGGTTGCCGTGGGCAACTAGAACTATTCTGACTTTCAAACAGCTTGATAAATCTGCCCCATTGTATGCAATACACATAAACTATGCAGAAAAATACACCTATCATATACATTTAAAACCTGAAGATTACTTACACTATATATACACATGCATATACACGATTTTCTCACAGAATATCAGAATAAACCTTCCCATGTAGGTCAATAAGAATTGCCAAAATTATTTATATTAGTCAAATGCCAGAATGATAGAATATAAATATCCAAAAAGTTAAACATACACTAAGATTACTATGCCTCAAAATAATGTGAGACAGTCCATATGAGGATCGATGTCATGTTTTTCTAAGCTTCTGATTAGCAAGGTTTATTTGCAACATAGAGAAATAGCCGTGGTTGTATTTGAAGCCACACATTACACACTTCTCTGTGTAATACCATGGGAAAGTCTGGTTTATCCTTGGGTTCAATTTCCAGAAACCTGAAGGCACCTTGTTCATCCTTACAAACAATCATACATACATACAAATAAGATGGGAATGTCCAGACATCATACCACTCAGGAAAAGGATGGGTTTGGTGTCCCAGAGATGAACATACTTATAAACAAAATGTGCATAACAACCCAAGAATAAAAGCAGAATATCATTTGAATATGCTGGTGGACACTGGTAATGCAAACAGGAGCAAAGACCTTAATTTTGGGACACATCTACTGGCAAATCTAAAATTGAACTTTTTGGCCGCCATCATTATGTTTGGAGGAAAAAGGGAGTAACTTGTGAGACTGAGAATACTATCCCAATTGTCTGGCCTTTTTTCTTTTCTTGCTTTTCTGCTGGACAGATGTGTCTGAGGAGGTTGCCTTTTTAATACATCTGAGTTAAGGTCTTTAGTAATATTGTGACTTTTTAAACAAAGAGGTAAACCAAAACAAAGGTAAATGTTCTCCAATATTTTGAAATGGCCATCACAAAGCCCTGATCTCAATCCAATTGAAAAGTTATAGACTAAGCTGAAAAGACAGGTGCAAGCAAGACGGCTACAAATATGTCAGTTACAGCAGTTCTATCAGGAAGAATGGGCTAAAATTACCAACTTACCAACTATTGTGAGAAGCTCATGCAAGGATATCCAAAACGTGTGTCCCAAGTCAGACACTTTAAGTGCAATGGTATCAAATACTAAGGAAATGTTAGAAAACTTTTGACTATGGAGAAAGAAATCGAAACGCCTCTCATTATACTGGCATTTGGCAAATGTAAACATTTTTGGTAATCCTAATTGACCTAAAATGGGAACGGTATATTATGATTTCATGTCACTGAGAAAAACATGTATACATGTCTTTTTATTGGTATATCAAGATATCTACCCATACCTTGTGCAGACTCTGGGATGCCAACACATGTTGTACTAGATGTAGTCAGTTAAAAAAGACTGTTGCTGATATACCCATCCTTATTATTGTGCTGTACACTCACCGGCCACTTTATTAGGTACACCATGCTAGTAACGGGTTGGACCCCCTTTTGCCTTCAGAACTGCCTCAATTCTTTGTGGCATAGATTCAACAAGGTGCTGGAAGCATTCCTCAGAGATTTTGGTCCATATTGACATGATGGCATCACACAGTTGCCGCAGATTTGTCGGCTGCACATCCATGATGCGAATCTCCCGTTCCACCACATCCCAAAGATGCTCTATTGGATTGAGATCTGGTGACTGTGGAGGCCATTTGAGTACAGTGAACTCATTGTCATGTTCAAGAAACCAGTCTGAGATGATTCCAGCTTTATGACATGGCGCATTATCCTGCTGAAAGTAGCCATCAGATGTTGGGTACATTGTGGTCATAAAGGGATGGACATGGTCAGCAACAATACTCAGGTAGGCTGTGGCATTGCAACGATGCTCAATTGGTACCAAGGGGCCCAAAGAGTGCCAAGAAAATATTCCCCACACCATGACACCACCACCACCAGCCTGAACCGTTGATACAAGGCAGGATGGATCCATGCTTTCATGTTGTTGACGCCAAATTCTGACCCTACCATCCGAATGTCGCAGCAGAAATCGAGACTCATCAGACCAGGCAACGTTTTTCCAATCTTCTACTGTCCAATTTCGATGAGCTTGTGCAAATTGTAGCCTCAGTTTCCTGTTCTTAGCTGAAAGGAGTGGCACCCGGTGTGGTCTTCTGCTGCTGTAGCCCATCTGCCTCAAAGTTCGACGTACTGTGCGTTCAGAGATGCTCTTCTGCCTACCTTGGTTGTAACGGGTGGCGATTTGAGTCACTGTTGCCTTTCTATCAGCTCGAACCAGTCTGCCCATTCTCCTCTGACCTCTGGCATCAACAAGGCATTTCCGCCCACAGAACTGCCACTCACTGGATGTTTTTTCTTTTTCGGACCATTCTCTGTAAACCCTAGAGATGGTTGTGCGTGAAAATCCCAGTAGATCAGCAGTTTCTGAAATACTCAGACCAGCCCTTCTGGCACCAACAACCATGCCACGTTCAAAGGCACTCAAATCACCTTTCTTCCCCATACTGATGCTCGGTTTGAACTGCAGGAGATTGTCTTGACCATGTCTACATGCCTAAATGCACTGAGTTGCCGCCATGTGATTGGCTGATTAGAAATTAAGTGTTAACGAGCAGTTGGACAGGTGTACCTAATAAAGTGGCCGGTGAGTGTATATATTATGACATGGCGCATTATCCTGCTGAAAGTAGCCATCAGATGTTGGTTACATTGTGGTCATAAAGGGATGGACATGGTCAGCAACAATACTCAGGTAGGCTGTGGTATTGCAACGATGCTCAATTGGTACCAAGGGGCCCAAAGAGTGCCAAGAAAATATTCCCCACACCATGACACCACCACCACCAGCCTGAACCGTTGATACAAGGCAGGATGGATCCATGCTTTCATGTTTTAGAAAATATTCCCCACACCATGACACCACCACCACCAGCCTGAACCGCTGATACAAGGCAGGATGGATCCGTGCTTTCATGTTGTTGACGCCAAATTCTGACCCTACCATCCGAATGTCACAGCAGAAATCGAGACTCATCAGACCAGGCAACGTTTTTCCAATCTTGTACTGTCCAATTTCGATGAGCTTGTGCAAATTGTAGCCTCGGTTTCCTGTTCTTAGCTGAAAGGAGTGGCACCCGGTGTGGTCTTCTGCTGCTGTAGCCCATCTGCCTCAAAGTTCGATGTACTGTGCGTTCAGAGATGCTCTTCTGCCTACCTTGGTTGTAACGGGTGGCGATTTGAGTCACTGTTGCCTTTCTATCAGCTCGAACCAGTGTGCCCATTCTTCTCTGACCTCTGGCATCAACAAGGCATTTCCGCCCACAGAACTGCCGCTCACTGGATGTTTTTTCTTTTTCGGACCATTCTCTGTAAACCCTAGAGATGGTTGTGGGAGAGAGCTGCTGCTGGTCAGGGAAAGCGTTAGGGTGTTCTATTAGAATAGTGTTAGGCAGGAGTGATTCTACAAGAACCCAACAGCCCTTCTTAGGGCTACAATAACGTTATACATTTTTTTTTTATTTGCTTGTGGCTGGGCTTGCTGGCACTAGTAGTGCAGCTAGTACCATATTGTGAGGAATTTGCAGGGGGACTTGCTACCATTGTGTTTAGCTCTTAGTGACACACATATCCACCTCAAACACCAAAGTGGGACAATTTATTAGGGGTTTGAGTAGAGTCTGCTGATTTTTTTTTTTTTTAGCTGTATTTCATTTTATAGCTCAAACTCATCTTGCAAAGCAGTGTGCTCTCATTGTAGGCTACAAAATAGCCATAGGAGAACCCCAACGGCTTACTTAGGCCTACAATAGCGTTATATTTTCCTTTTTTTTGTTTGCTTGTGGCTGGCCTTGCTGTAGTGCATCTACTGCCATACTGTGAGGAATTTGCTGGGAGACCTGCGACCGTTGTGTTTAGCTCTTAGTGACACGCATATCCACCTCAAACACCGAAGTGGGACAATTTATTAGGGGTTTGATTGAAATTAGGCACAGTCTGCCAGTTTCTTTTTATTTTACGTTTATTTTTTGATAACTCAGCGTCATCTCATCTGGCATAGCAGTGTGCTTTCATACTTGCAAGATGGAGACCAGGAGGATGAAGCTCACAGTCCGGTTATTGGCTTTAACAATTGGAGTGTCCCAGTAAAAAATTTTGATTTTTAATATAAACAATGTCACCCACCAAAAATTCTAAAAAAAGAATGAAATACTCATTGTTGTGTGTCTACCCCTATTAATTCAATCAAATTCACATGTGTAAAAATGAGTTACAGTAAAACGTAACCTTTATTGGAGTCAAAACAGTTATAGCGTGCAATTACCCAGGTGTTGAAATTTATATGGGTACATCATATGCACTGCTACTCCAATGAACGCTGTGGCCCTACACACTAAATGGGCTGGATGGTCCTTCGAAGCACAACATTATTTCCTTAAGGGGGCATTCACACGTTGAGTTGAATCCCGTTGTGCGTTAAGTTTTTGACGCATTCCCCTGGCTTCAGCCTTGATTACATGCTAAGGTTACATTGTGTTTCCACTGCATCTGCTAAAACGCGATGTAACCTTAGCATGTAATCAAGACTGAAGCCAGTGAAATGCGTCAAAAACGTAACGCACAACGCAATGCAACACATCGTGTGAATGTGCCCTCTGTGTCTTTTTTTGGTTATTCTGGGCTATGGACTTATTTGATTTATCTTAGAGGTTAAGGGCCCATGGCCGCATTTTCGTTGGGTTTTCCAACGTTTTCGGGGATCGCGCCGGATATGGTGTCGCATGCGATCGGATTTTGGCGCATCGGCGCCGGGTTTCACGCGACAAGGTGAACTCTGGCGGACCTGAGCGGGGAAGCGACAGATGCAGGAACTCGCGTGCACGATCTTGGTGAATCGCTCCGGAATTCTTCTTCGTCGGACAGTCCGGATCGAGGATCGCGACAGGACCGGGTAAGTAAATGTGCCCCACAGTGTGTGACACAATTCTGTCAAGTCGCATTTATGAAAAGCATACTGGCATAACAGTGTGCTTTCATAGTTGGCTAGAAAATAGCCATAGGAGAATCCAAACGGCTTACTTAGGCCTACAATAGCGTTATATATTTTATTTTTGGTTGATTTGCTGGTGGCTGGCCTTGCTGTAGTGCATCTACTACCATATTGTGAGGAATTTGCAGGGAGACTTGCGACCGTTGTGTTTAGTGCTTAGTGACGCACATATCCATCTCAAACACCGAAGTGGGACAATTTATTAGGGGTTTGATTTCAATTAGGCACAGTCTGCCAGTTTCTTTTTATTTTACGTTTATTTTTTGATAACTCAGCGTCATCTCATCTGGCATAGCAGCGTGCTTTCATAGTTGGCTAGAAAATAGCCATAGCAATAGGATAGCATCGCTTGGTTTTAAAAACAAAAAAACACAAAAAAAACACAAAAAATTTTTTTAAAAAATTTACAGTTATAACTTTCATTTTCAAAATGTTTAACTATATATTTTATTTCTGGTTGATCTGCTGGTGGCTGGCCTTGCTGTAGTGCATCTACTACCATATTGTGAGGAATTTGCAGTGAGACTTGGGACCGTTGTGTTTAGCGCTTAGTGACGCACATATCCATCGCAAAGACCGAAGTGGGACAATTTATTAGGGGTTTGATTGAAATTAGGCACAGTCTACCATTTACTTTTTATTTTAGGTTTATTTTTTGATAACTCAGCGTCATCTCATCTGGCATAGCAGTGTGCTTTCATACTTGGCTAGAAAATAGCCATAGGAGAATCCAAACGGCTTACTTAGGCCTACAATAGCGTTATATATTTTATTTCTGGTTGATCTGCTGGTGGCTGGCCTTGCTGTAGTGCATCTACTACCATATTGTGAGGATTTTGCAGTGAGACTTGGGACCGTTGTGTTTAGCGCTTAGTGACGCACATATCCATCGCAAAGACCGAAGTGGGACAATTTATTAGGGGTTGGATTTCAATTAGGCACAGTCTGCCATTTACTTTTTATTTTAGGTTTATTTTTTCATAACTCAGCGTCATCTCATCTGGCATAGCAGTGTGCTTTCATACTTGGCTAGAAAATAGCCATAGCAATAGGATAGCATCGTTTGGTTTTAAAAACTAAAAAACACAAAAAAAAACAAAGAAAAAAACACAAAAAAAAGTAAAAAAAAATTAAAGTTATAACTTTCATTTTCAAAATGTTTAACCCGAGGGCTAGGGGTAGAGGACGAGGGCGGGGACGTGGGCGTCCAACTACTGCAGGGGTCAGAGGCCGTGGTCCTGGGCGGGGTGAGACACCACCTGCTGATGAGGGAGCAGGGGAACGCCACAGAGCTACACTCCCTAGGTTCATGTCTGAAGTTACTGGGACTCGTGGTAGAGCACTGTTGAGGCCAGAACAGTGCGAACAGGTGATGTCGTGGATTGCCGACAATGCTTCGAGCAATTTGTCCACCAGTCAGTCTTCCACGCAGTCCACCCATGTCACCGAAATCGGCACTCCTCCAGCTCCTGCACCTCAGCCTCCTCCCCCCCAGTCTGCCCCCTCCCTGCTTCTGAGACGGAGGAGAGTCCTCGACCAGAACAGGTTGGAAGAGGCAGTGGTGGGGCCAGACGGAGAGGCAGGGCCAGAGCAGGTGCATCAGCGCCAAATGTGTCACGTAGTGAAGCTCCTGTGGCGAGGGCTCCCGCGGCAAGGGCTAGATTTTCAGAAGTCTGGAGGTTCTTTAAGGAAACACCGGATGACCGACGGACTGTGGTGTGCAACCTTTGCCAAACCAGGATCAGCAGGGGTTCCACCACTACTAGCTTAACTACCACCAGTATGCGCAGGCATATGAATGCTAAACACCCCACTCAGTGGCACCAAGCCCCTTCACCTCCGGCCGTGCACACCACTGCTCCTTCCCCTGTGTCAGCTGGTCCACCTGACCACGGACACGTGGACGAGTGCTGCCGGGCAGGGCCACTATATGTCGCTGACGGCACATTGGGTTAACTTGGTGGAGGCTGGGACCGAGTCTGACCCTGCGGCTGGTCATATACTGCCGACGCCGAGGATTGCGGGGCCTACCTCGGTCCAGGGACAATTTATTAGGGGTTTGATTGAATTAGGCACAGTCTGCTTTTTCTTTTCTTTATTTTTTTTTCAAAACTATAATCCTGTTGTGTGCTGTCAGTGTAGGTTAGAAACTAGCCATAGCAATAGGATAGCATTGTTTTGTTAAAAAACAAAAACACAAAAAACCCCACAAAAAACACAGAAAAAACACAAAAAAAATGTACAGTTTACACTTTAATTTTGAAAATGTTGAACCCGAGAGGTAGAGGACGAGGGTGTGGGTGTCCAACTACTGCAGGGGTCAGAGGCCGTGGTCCTGGGTGGGGTGAGACACCACCTGCTGATGAGGGAGCAGGGGAACGCCGCAGAGCTACACTCCCTAGGTTCATCATGTCTCAAGTTACTGGGACTCGTGGTAGAGCACTGTTGAGGCCAGAACAGTGCGAACAGGTGATGTTGTGGATTGCGGACAATGCTTCTAGCCATTTGTCCACCAGTCAGTCTTCCACGCAGTCCACCCATGTCACCGAAATCAGCACTCCTCCAGCTCCTCCACCTCAGCCTCCTTCCCCCCAGTCTGCTCCCTCCCAGGAAAATTTGGCATTTCGAACCGGCATACTCTGAGGAACTGTTTTCTGGACCCTTCCCAGAGTCACAAACCACTTGTCCGGTTGCTGCTGAGCTCTTTTCCGATGCCCAGGTTTTCTACCGGTCGCAGTCTGTGGGTGAAGATGACATTGTTGACGTAGTGGAAGAAGAGGTGTCCGACGATGAGGAGACACGGTTGTCAGACAGTGGTGAAGTTGTTGTCAGGGCAGGACGTCCGAGGGGGGAGCAGACTGAGGGATCGGAGGATGATGAGGTGACAGACCCAAGCTGGGTTGATAGGCCGGGTGAACACAGTGCTTCTGAGACGGAGGCGAGTCCTCGACGAGAACAGGTTGGAAGAGGCAGTGGTGGGGCCAGACGGAGAGGCAGGGCCAGAGCTGGTGCATCAGCGCCAAATGTTTCACGTAGTGAAGCTCCTGTGGCGAGGGCTAGATTTTCGGAAGTCTGGAGGTTCTTTAAAGAAACACCGGATGACCGACGGACTGTGGTGTGCAACTTGTGCCACACCAGGATCAGCAGGGGTTCCACCACTACCAGCTTAACCACCACCAGTATGCTCAGGCATATGAATGCTAAACACCCCACTCAATGGAACCAAGGCCGTTCACCTCCGGCCGGGCACACCACTGCTCCTTCCCCTGTGTCATCTGCTGCCTCTGCTAGTCAGCCCCCTGCCCAGGACCCCGGCCCAAACACCTCCCGTGCGAAAACCACACCTTCGCCTCCACGATCCTCCACAGCATCCACCAATGTCTCCCTGCGCAGCTTTCAGCTCTCCATACCCCAGACGCTGGAGTGCAAGATGAAGTACAGTGCAACCCACCCACACGCCCAAGCCCTCAACGTCCACATCTCCAAACTACTTACCCTGGAGATGCTGCCCTATAGGCTGGTAGAGACCGAGGCCTTTCGCAACCTCATGGCGGCGGCCGTCCCTCGGTATTCGGTCCCCAGCCGCCACTACTTTTCCCGATGTGCCGTCCCAGCTCTGCACCAGCACGTGTCAGACAACATCATCCGTGCCCTGACCAACGGCGTTTCTGACAAGGTCCACCTGACCACGGACACATGGACGAATGCTGCCGTGCAGGGCCAATATATATCGCTGACGGCACATTGGGAAAACTTGGTGGAGGCTGGGACCGAGTCTGACCCTGGGGCTGGTCATATACTATATATATATCCAGGTCTCTCAGGCCTGCTATGCCTCCTCCTCCTCCCACCCCTCCTCCGAATTACCATCCGTGGGCATGGCGCCATCAGTCGGTAGCTCCAGGCACAGCAGCAGTGCCGTCGCTAAGCGACAGCAGGCGGTGCTCAAACTGCTGAGCCTAGGGATTAAAGGCACACCGCCCAAGAGCTATTACAGGGCATCACGGCGCAGACTGATCTGTGGCTGGCACCGCTGAAGCTGATGCCAGGCATGGTTGTGTGTGACAACAGCCGTAACCTGGTGACGGCTCTGCAACTCGTCAGAGTGACACATGTGCCATGCCTGGCCCATGTGTTAAATCTCATAGTTCAGCGGTTCCTCAAGACATACCCCAATCTGTCTGATTTGCTCACGAAGGTGTGCCGCATCTGTGCGCATTTCAGGAAGTCCAGCACAGATCTCTCAGGGCAGCGCAGCGCCGCCTCCAACTGCCCGCTCACCGACTGTTGTGCGACGTGCCCACGAGGTGGAATTCAACATCAAACATGTTATCCAGAGTTTACCAGCAGCGCAGAGCGATTGTAGACTGCCAGATGTCAACTTCCACCAGAACTGGTAGTCAGGTCAGTCAGCTGCCTCAAGTCTACAATGAGGAGTGGACGTGGATGTCTGATATCTGTCAGGTGCTGAGTAACTTTGAGGAGTCAACACAGATGGTCAGTGGCGATGCCGCCATCATCAGCCTCACCATCCCGCTGCTTGGCCTGTTGAAAAACTCTCTGGTCAGCATGAAGTCGGAAGCTTTGCGCTCGTCACAAGAGACGGGGGAAGAAGATTCCCTTGTTGATAGCCAAAGCACCCTCAGGTCTGTTTCTCAGCGCATATCGGAGGAGGTGGAGGTGGAGGAGGATGAGGAGGAAGAGGAGGAGAATGTTGGCGAGACACAAGAGGGGACCATTGTTGAGTCCTTCACTGTTCAGCGTGTATGGGCAGAAGAAGAGGAGTTGGAGGAGTTGGAGGAGGAGGAAATGGACAGTCAGGCCAGTGAGGGGAGTGAATTCTTACGCGTTGGTACTCTGGCGCATATGGCAGATTTCATGCTAGGCTGCCTATCCCGTGACCCTCGCGTTCAAAGAATTTATTCCAGCACCGATTACTGGGTATCTATAAGTCTAGAAGTTACTCCGTACTTCGTGGTAGATCATGTTGAGGCAGAACCAGTGCGAACAGTGATGGCTGGATTGCCGACATGGCATTCGATGCAGTTGTCCACCAGTCAGTCTGTTTCCACGCAGTCCACCCATTCACCGGAAATCAGGCACTCCTCCAAGTCCTGCACCTCAGCAGCCTCCTCCCCCCCAGTCTGTGGTCTGTGCCCCCTCCCAGTAAATTGGCATTTTAACCCATACTCTGAGGAACTGTTTCTGGCCCCTTAACCAGAGTACAAACCACTTGTCCGTTGCTGTTGGAGCTCCTTTCCGGATGCCCAAGTTTTTAACACCTGTCGGCAGTCTGTGGGTTATGATACCTTCTTTGACGTATGAATAAGTGTTTAAGAGGTGTCCGACATGAGGAGAACGTTGTCAGAACATTGTTGAAGTGTTGTCAGTGCAGAAGTCCGGTGGGAGCATACTGAGATCGGAGGATTATGAGGTACAAGACCTTAGCAATGTCTAAGATGTGGATGAGGCCCGATGGTGAATGCTGCACAGGGCCTTCCAGTGCAGACCCATTCTGAGTCACAGGATGGAAGTCCTCGACCGCTGAGCTAACATCTGCGTTGGAATGTAGGATCCAGTTATGATGTGGTTGCCTAGAGGCGGAGTTACAGTAAGATGTGATTATTCGAGCATTTTGGAACTGACTTTCGTCAGCAAGTGTGCGAATCAGCATTATAGCGTCGAGCAAACAGATGTGTCACGTAGTGAAGCTTCACCGTGGCGAGGCCCGCCGGTCATGAGTGTCTATGATATGCATAGCAGAGTCGAGTTCGCAGCAGAGTCGGCTTGAGATCGTGGATCTATGTATAAGCGATCCGTACGCGGAGGAAACTGGATACTAGCCGCACCGGAGCTGATGAGGGTGAGTTCCACCGGGTGACAAACAAACCACTAGCGGTCATCAGGGTTCGCACACAGATATTTACGACGTAAGCTTAACTATCCTTACTCATTAGTATGCACGCTTCATGGCATATGGAATCTTAACGATAAGCAATAATTCACTGCGTAAACGTAACTACTTACTAAGATGATGATTCGAACATACATAAACAAGTCATCCAAGAAACTCACCGCCGCCGTGCACATAATAAATCACAGTGCGACTTGCTCCTGAACGAATCCCTGATCTGTCGCTTCGAGGCTGGCAGAGCACCAACTCGGCTATCAGCGACTCCATCTCCTGCGCTCGGCAATATACACAGGCAGCGTCAGTCTCCGTCGCGTATCCGCCACGAGCTCGCAGGGAAGCCAGCGTTCACTGAACTCTCGGCCAGATTGCTGAGTGGACGACCAGATCGCTCTATACCAACAGGCGGAAATAGGCCCGGCAAGGCTACTCAGTTCCGGCCACAGGCTGCCAGAGCCTGCATGAGTCACTGAGATGCATGACACGGTGTACGATTGAGTACGAGTAGAATATCGCAGAGAGGCGCAGTGCTGCCGGGCGGCAATCCTGCATAAGCGAGACGCGACTTCTTGCAACGTCTGCGTAGCAACTGGGGGTTGGTGCTGGGATTAGATAGACGTATAGACTCGCGGCAGAAGTCGCAGCACCGGCTCACTAATAGCGAGACCTCCGACAAGTTTACCAGCACAATGAGTAAGCTCGGGACCACCCTATGCGTCTGATTCGAGTAGAAGACTGAGGTGGCTTGCAAACACACTGTGGTCAATCGGGGTACACATCAAGCCCGACTCCGCCCTGACCAAGCGGCCGTTTGTACATAGACTATGTAGGAAGCCAGTGCCATCCGCCTACCACGGATCATCTGTGAGCAGCAGCGCGGGGGCCGGCCGGCCAGTAGCTATATGTGCGCGCCACGAGCCACAACAAAAACAGGAACCTTGCGGACATTAACGTGGGACGGCACTAGGCCAGCCAGCCGTCATGTAGCTAGACGCTCAGGCGGCTTGGTGCATCCCCGTACTGCACTAGACGCCGAGACGCAAGTCGGGCGCCGTGGGCAGTATACACGCCTCGCATCCCAGGATGTTATCAGGCTCAACACGCATAGGGCCCCTCAGTACTGCTAGACTCAGCCGGCCCCATGCGACGTACGACTCCATGCGGCCCCACACTAGTACTACAGCCATGTCCCCAGTAGTCCATACCCATGCCTCACTCCGACCAGCCATATCATACGGCGGAGCAGGCGCGGCACCATGGACGTATAAGCAGCCAGGCCGACCCATAGCAGGCAAGGCACAAAAGCACTAAGGAATGGACTAAAACAGTGGCGCCGCTCAGACTAAGTGCGACGCCTATCACGGTGGAGGGTCATACAAACTAGTAGGGTGCATGAATTAACTGAGTGTCTCAAACTCAACACAAAACACTGCACTGAGCACTAAGGCGATAAAAATGTACACGGACGTTTTAAATTAACACTGCAATCAAAAGGCTGGGCCTTGATGAAGTATCCGTAGGCAAGGGTTGGACGACGCACAGGAATATCAAGTACACCATAATAAAAAGACTGAAGACATGTGGCTTAAAGGCCTCGCAAATAAAATGCTGACACGCGTGAAGCTTATGGCGTGGGGTATGTCTGCCTTGCATGACAGACTGAACAAACGTAAATGGACTAAGAAAGCGTAATGGTTATTACAATTTTGAAAGTCTAGAAACACTCGATAGCGCATACGACAGGGGAGTGGTAAAACCCAGAACAGCCTAACATACCGGAAACTAACTGACACAGTGGGATGGCGCGGTTGCCATGAATCTAACCTATAAATCGATTGGAATTAATGATCAGTAAACGGAGGGGAGATAACGCACCTGTAAACATCCAATCAAGTAGCATACTCCACACGCAATCATGTGTGCATGACTTATGTCCATCTACGACAGTGGTGGGGCGTACTGCAGGCTCTCGTGGCGCATGCTTGCAGTCAGTAGAGAGATACCGGCTATCATGGCGCGCGCATGCCGTAAGTACTAACAAATGGCGTCTCTGCTCGCGCGTCAGCGAGAAGAAAACGGCAGAGTGTGGAGGACGCCGCCCTGCCGCACAAAGGTGTCCAAACCTGCCGTCCGCGGTCCTGCGCAGATGAAACTAGGTCGAGCTGTTGTTCTACGCGATGTCCGCACAGAATGCGGTGCAATAGCGACACAATGTCACATTAACATGTTATAGGCAGGTATCGAGCTCCAATTCTACATAAGTTCCATCAGGCTGCGCTGACATCGGCCCACCAATGCCAAGTGCAGACATGCGCTCAAGCTACTGAATTAGGTTCAGCTCCGCAGTATAGTCATATAATAATCCGTGCTCGCAAAATGACAAGACTCCTGCTCGATCCACGGGCGCTGAGTGCCTGCCGAGACAGTATGGGAGTCCATAAACTGGCCTTCCCTCGCTCTGGTTCACACTCACCGGTCTGGCTGGCATGTTAACAGGTGAACACACAGAAGCCGTATCCGAGTGAGAAGGTTCTGTAGACCTATTTTTCTTATTAATGTAAGCAATATATTTGTCAAATAAAACAAGGAATATATGAGTAAAACATAACGATATGATGAAACAGGGATCAACCATAAATTAAAGAGGCAGGTGAATTCTCCACCATAGTACAGCGTACTAAAATATTCCTACTGACTTACAAGGGACAAGTCTTATAGTTACGATAATGATTTAGTCACTACTAAGTATACTATAAAAACCAAAACAATCTATGCAAAACTACAAACTGAAACACTTAATACTAACAAAATATTAATTGTGGCAAACAATTATTATAACTACAAATCGATCAGCATGCATATTTAGGGTACTAGATATCACTACTTGGACGGTCTAGAGCGTACGCACTATTAGACCCCACCAACCAACCCCCGGGGGCACAATTAGGACACTCACACAGGGTAGACACGAAAATGGAAGCAAAAGTATAAACAATCAAAGAGCGGAATGATCACAAGGCAGAGAAGCAAAACAAGGAAAGGAAGGGAAAAGGGTAAGGGCCCACTGGCTCAGCTCATAGTACTCTATGCATTAAATTTTCTGGGAGGGGCCACCTACCCGGCCCTCTGTTTAAAAATAAACAATTTTTGTGACTGCCACATACAGGCACTCAATCTATTAAATTTTCTGGAGGGGCCCCTACCTGCTCCCTGGTTGGAAAACTTTGGACTGCCACAACAGGCACTCAATCTATTTCATTTTTCTGGAGGGCCACCACCTGCTCCTCTTGGTTTAAAACTTTTTTGGCGCCACTACAGACAATATCCAATTATAATGTCTCCATAGCAGCCTCCACCACGTTGTCTCCTTCTACCATCCACACTATCTCCATAGCATCCTCCAAGAAGTCGTCCATATCTCTCGCCAGACTGACTGCCTCCATACATCGTCCCCTTATCAAACGAGGTGTGTTAGGCAGATTTTGAGTTGTTTTCATGGCTTCCACATCAAACTTGTTACACTTTGTCGCCACCCGCTGTGTAATCACACAATCATACTGCCAAACTTTTAAACCATTACCGAGATATTTCACGCGCTCTTGCGCATCTGTTTACACCATTCCCCCACCCCACCCGCCATATCCCAAACTATAATAACGCGACTTACACTTGATCTTATACAAAAGGTTCTTAGAATGCCTGTTTGGGGATTAGCCAGGATACAGGGGCTGATTGGCGAAAGCTCGCCTGGCAGCGGAGCGCCACTCCATCCCAGATCCAACTAACATAGTTTAAACTGCATCACCTTTAATCTACTACTAGTTCACTGCCTCCATACATGGTCCCCTTATCAAACGAGATGTGTCGCAAATTTTGGGTTGTTTTCATGGCTTCCACATCAAACTTGTTAACTATGTCGCCACCCTGCTGTGTAAATCCACAAAATCTACGGCCAAACTTTTACCATTTACCGATATTATTTCAGCGCTTCTTCGCTCTGTTTCAATTCCCCTCACCCGCCATATCCCAAAATATAAGAACGCTACTACACTTGATCTTTACAAAGGTTCTTAGAAGTGGCTGTTTGGGGAGTAGCCTAGAGACAGGGGCTTGGATTGCGAAAGCTCGCCTGGCAGCGAGCGCCGCAGCTCCTCCCAAGATCCACTACCATAGTTTTAAACATGCAGCACCTTAATCTACACTAGTTCCACTGCCTCCATAATGGTCCCCTTATCAAACGAGGTGTGTCAGGCAGAATTTTGGTTTTTTCATGGCTTCCACATCAAACTTGTTAACTTTGGTCGCACCACCACTGCTGTGTAATCCACAAAATATAACTGCCAACTTTTCCATTTACCGATATTATTCAGCGCTTCTTGCGCATCTTTTTACATTCCCCTCAACCCGCACATATCCCAAACTTAGATAACCTAACTACATCACTGATCTTATACAAGGTTCTTAGAAGTGCTGTTTGGGAGTAGCCTAGAGACAGGGGCTGGTGGCGAAAGCTCGCCTGGCAGCGGAGCGCCAGCTCCATCCCAGATCCACTAACATAGTTTTCTACACTGCAAGCACACCTTTAATCTCTACTAGTTCCCGGCCTCCATACATGGTCCCCTTATCAAACGGGTGTGTCAGGCGCAGAATTTTGGGTGTTTCTATGTGCTTCCACATCAACTTGTTAACTTTGTCGCCACCCCTGGTTAATCCACAAAATATACTGCCAAACTTTTACCATTTACCGATATTATTTCAGCGCTTCTTGCAACTATGTTTACATTCCCCTCAACCCACCCCCATAATCCCAAACATTATAAAACGCTACTACAACACATTGATCTTATACAAAGGTTCTTAGAAGTGCTGTTTGGGAGTAGCCTAGAGACAGGGGCTTGGATTGGCGAAAGCTCGCCTGGCAGCGAACGCCAGCTCCATCCCAAGACCAACTAACATAGTTTTAAACTGCGCACCTTTAATCTACTACTAGTTCACTGCCTCCATACATGGTCCCCTTATCAAAAGCAGGTGTGTCAGGCGAAATTTTGGGTTGTTTTCATTGCTTCCACATCAAACTTGTTAACTTTGTCGCCACCCTGCTGTCTAATCCACAAATATTACTGCCAAACTTTTACCATTTACTGACTTATTTATTCATTCGCGCGCTTCTTGCGCATCTTTTACATTCCCTCACCCGCTCCATATCCCAACTTATAGAACGCTCTACAACACACTTGATCTTATACAAGTTCTTATAACTGCTGTTTGGGGAGTAGCCTAGAGAACAGGGGCTTGGGATGGGCGAAAGCTCGCCTGGCAGCGGAGCGCACGCTCCATCCAAGATCCACTAACTATACATAGTTTTAACTGCAGCATCCGTTTAATGCACCACCTTTATCTACTACTGATTTCACTGCCTCCTAACATGTCCCCCCTTATCACACGAGGTGTGTCGGCAGAATTTTTGGGTTGTTTTCATGGCTTCCCCATCAAACTGTTTACTTTGTCGCCACCCTGCTGTGTAATCCACAAAATTACTGCCAAACTTTTAAACCATTTACCGATTTATTTCAGCGCTTCTTGCACATATGTTTAATTCCCCTCACACCCCCTATATCCTCCCAAACTTATAAAAGAGCTCTACACACTTGATCTTATACAAAAGGTTTTTAGAAGTGCTGTTGGGGAGTAGCCTAGAGACGGGCTTGGATTGGCGAAAGCTCGCCTGTCAGCGAAGCCAGCCTCCATCCCAAGATCCAACTAACATAGTTTTAAACTGCAACACACCTTAAAATCTACTACTAGTTCACTGCCTCCATACATGGTCCCCTTATCACCGAGGTGTGCAGGCAGAATTTTGGGTTGTTTTTCTTGCTCCACATCAAACTTGTTAACTTTGTCCCACCCTGCTGTGTAATCCACAAAATACTGCAAAACTTTTACATTTAACTGATATTATTTCAAGCTGTCTTCTTGCGCACTTTTTACATTCCCCTCACCCCCCAATCCCAAACTTATAAGAACGCTACTACACTTGATCTTATACAAAGTTTCTTAGAAGTGCCTCTTTGGGGAGTAGCCTAGGCCAGGGGCTTGGATTGGCGAAACTCGCTGGCACGGAGCGCCAGCTCCATCCCAAGATCCAACTAACATAGTTTTAACTGCAGCACCTTTAATCTACTACTAGTTCACTGCCTCCATACATGGTCCCTTATCAAACGAGGTGTTCAGCAGAATTTTGGGTTGTTTTCATGGCTTCCACATCAAACTTGTTAACTTTGTCGCCACCCTGCTGTGTATCCGACTCCACAATTACTCCAAACTTTTACCATTACACCGATATATTTCACCGCTTCTTGCACTATTGTTTACTCCCCTCACCCGCCATATCCCAAACTTATAAGAACCTGTACTACACTTGATCTTATACAAAGGTCTTAAAGTGCTGTTGGGGAGTAGCCTACGACGGGCTTGGATTGGCGAAAGCTCGCTGCAGCGGAGCGCCACTCCAATCCCAATATCCAACTAACAGGTTTTAACTGCAGCAACACTTTAATCTACACTAGTTCCTGCCTCCATAACATGTCCCTTATCAACCGGCTGTGTGCCCAATTTTGGGTTGTTTTCATGGCTTCAACATCAAACTTGTTACACTGTGTCACCACCCTGCGTGTAATCCACAAAATATGCTGCCAAACTTTTACCATTTCACCGATATTATTTCAGCGCTTCTTGCGCTCGTTTTAGCTAATTCCCCTCCACCGCCCATATCCCAAACTTATAAGAACGCTACTACACTTGATCTATACAAAAGGTTCTTAGATGCTGTTTGGGGAGTAGCCTAGAGACAGGGGGCTTGATTGGCGAAAAGCTCGCCTGCAGCGGAGCGCCAGCTCCTCCCAAGATCCAACTAACATAGTTTTAAAACTGCAGCACCTTTAATCACTCAGTTCCTGCCCTCCATCATGGTCCCCTTATCAAACGAGCTGTGTCAGGCAGATTTTGGGTTGTTTTCATGGCTTCAACATCAAACTTGTTAACTTTGGTCGCCCACCCCCGCTTGGTGTATCCACAAAATATGCTGCCAACTTTACCATTACCGATATTTTCAGTCAGCGCTTCTTCGCATCTGTTACATCCCCTCACCCGCCATATCCCAAACTATAAGACGCTCTACACTGATCTATCAAAAGGTTCTTAGAAGTGCTGTTTGGGAGTAGCCTAGAGACAGGGGCTTGGATTGGCGAAAGCTCGCCTGGCAGCAGACGCCAGCCCCATCCCAAATCCAACTACATAGTTTTAACTGCGCAGCACATTAATCTACTACTGTTCACTGCCTCCACTGAGTCCCTTATCAAACGAGGTGTGTCAGGCGAATTTTGGGTTGTTTTCATGGCTTCCACTCAAACTTGTTAACGGTCGCCACCCTGCTGTAACCACAAATTTGCCAAACTTTACCATTTACCGATATTATTTCAGCGCTTCTGCGCATCTGTTTACATTCCCTCATTCCCCTCACCCACCATATCCCAACTTATAAGAACGCTACTACACTTGATATTATACAAAAGTTCTTAGAAGGCGGTTTGGGGATAGCCTGAGACAGGGGCTTGGATTGGCGGAAAGCTCCTGGCAGCGGAGCGCCAGCTCCATCCCAAGATCCAACTACCATAGTTTTAACTGCACACCTTAATCTACTACTAGTTCACTGCCTCCATACATGGTCCCCTTATCAAACGAGCTTGTCAGGCAGAATTTTGCAGGTATTTCCCCAGATACTAGTGGAACTCGGCCCATCTGTCGCCGCATGGCGGCGACCTGAAGTTGCAATCAAGCAGCGCAATATGGATGCCCCATACTGCGCTCTTAATCATGAACCTTTTCCGAAAAACTATTAAAAATAGAACCACTATGCTATTCAATTATTCCTAGGTGAAATATTCAAACGACCCCGCCTGCTTTGAAAATTACATTTTTTCAAAGTAACGCTGTCTGGCCCCAGGCTCATTTTGGTGGTGGGAGAGGACCGAGACAGGGCGTGGACAGGCGAAAGCTCGCCTGGCGCGGACCGCCAGCTCCGTCCCCAGATTAGGCACCTCAGAGGCATCCATGCATGCGCCCCTGCTGTTTCCGTGCCATTGCGCCTCCCGATCCTCCACAAGCGTCCCCAATGTCTCCATGTGCAACTTTCAACTGCTATACCCCAGACGCGGAGCACGATATTATAGGCCAGCACATCAGCCCTTATCAAACGAGCTGTGTCAGTCGAATTTTTAGGTGTTTCACCAGATACATAGGTGGAACTCGGCCCATCTGTCGCCGCCATGTCGGGAGACCTGAAGTTCGATCATAGCACGCAATATGAACCCCATACTGCTGTCGCTCAATCATGGAAGTCGTCTCCAGGGCTTCCCCACATTTCGTCCCTTACAAAAGACTGTGTCAGCTCATTTTTCGGTGTTTCACCACCAGATACTTATGGAACTTGGTCACATGGTCCGCACCAGCATGCTGTATTATCGACTAAATATACCGTCAACCTTTTGTTCACATAGGAAATCATTTCAGCGCTTCTTGCTCAACTCTTGGTGAAAACCTGAGTCCATTTAGGGTATTCGCCATGCCACTCTACCTGCACGCTGCCCCTGCCGCTCCCTCTGCATGCCGTCCCCATATATCAGGGTCAATATTGCATGTTTTAGGCTATCTAGCCTCATTCGGTCACTCTCTTCATGGCCATGCTGTTGCCCATAATTTGCATAATGGTGCGATTAAGCAGCCTCAGAGGCATCCCTGCATGCTGGCCCCTGCTGTTTCTGTCCATTTCCGTGGTGTTTCCATCCTTTTCTGAGGTTCCCAGGTGTTTGGCCAAGCTTCCCTATGCAGAGCCTTGGTCCCTTGAAATGCTCGAGTCTCCCATTGACTTCAATGGGGCTCGTTATTCGAGACAGCACCGAGCATCGAGAAGTTGTCTCGAATAACGAGTACCCGAGCATTTTAGTGCTCGCTCATCTCTATTGATAATGGGGCACATTACTTACCCGGCCCATTCGCATCCAGCGGCCGCGTTCTCCTCCGCACAGGATTCGGGTCCGGCTTGGATTTAAGATGATAGTTCCTCCGCCGTCCACCAGTGGCGGCTGCAGCGCCGAAAAATAATTCTTAACGCCCGGAATGCACCATCCCTAGAAGTGAAGGTGAGCGAGTCCCCAAGCGACACATTTTCGGTTTTAAAATGCGGCGGTTTTTTTCCATACGTCGGTTTTCGTTCGCGGCCACGCCCCCCCGATTTCTGTCGCGCGCATGCCGGCCGATGCGCCACAATCCGATCGCGTGCGCCAAAAACCCGGGGCATTTATATACAGCGGCGCATCGGAATATTCGGGTAACTACACGTCGGAAAAACGCGAATCGGGCCTTAGTAAATGACCCCCAAGTGTGTCATTTAGAGCCCTAAAATTGAAACAAAAAATAAAAAGTGAAACCCAACCCATCTTGAAATTTATTATGCAATTTCTCTCAGTACAGGACACCCCACATTAGGCGTTACTTATTGTATGGCGACACGAGACGCTGATGGGAAGGAGGGCCATGCAGAGGTGACTTTGCCTTACATGATTAGGTTTTTAGTTGGTAATTGGCACACTGTTTTGTGAGCTATAAAATAAATGAACTTGCCATGTGGTGGTTTATTTTTGTGGGTGAGATGCATTTTTCAGTGATACTTTTTCAGGGTGGCTATGCGCTAGTGATGAAATGTATTAACTTTTTTTGTGGGGAAAAGAAACATCAATTCTGTATTTGATTTTGATGATTTTTTACATTTTTGGAGTGGGTTACTGTATCCCCTTAGTTAGCTTTATTCTATGGTTTGGTATAGGTAAAGTAGAGGCAAATACCATATTTTTCTAGTTTTACAAATAATGTAGAATGAGACCTAATATAGGAAAAAACTTTTATTTTTTTTTATTCACCATTTTCCAAGTGGATAGCACTTTATTTTTCGGTTGTTTGTTTGTAATTATAACACCCTACATTACTGATATATTGCAGGATACTATCACTGTCTCCCTATGCAATGCTAGGCTGACACTGTGCCTGTAGTGTCCTTTCT
This sequence comes from Engystomops pustulosus, assembly GCA_019512145.1. Lineage (NCBI taxonomy): Eukaryota > Metazoa > Chordata > Amphibia > Anura > Leptodactylidae > Engystomops > Engystomops pustulosus. The sequence goes on along the minus strand of CM033645.1, from coordinate 53,019,502 downwards.
GTGACAGATCTTACAGGCATTACTATCACAGACCTCAGGGTTGCATAGCAATAATCGGCACCTCATGTGAATGCTGCACTGCCGCCCCTGGGGGAATTCCGCCACAGGCATTTAATTCTGCAGTCATGTTGACTGTGGCATTTACATGTTAACACCCTGATCGAGCTCACTTTGCCTCCGGGTGTTACAACAGGAGGCCAGCTGTAATTCACCCTGATACTCTCTGTGTTTCCCTGTGCTGTTTAGCTCCTGTGATTGAACTGAATCGCATCAGCTCCTTGGCCGGGGTATTTCAGTTATCTTTTGGTTGTACCCCCTATCCCAGATTTCCTTAGTTCTCTAACACAACATATGTATAAGGTATATGGTGTATACTGCATTGCGTGTCCAGGCCACATGTTGGGTATTTTGTCCTCCCCTCCGCTCTCTCTCCTTTTTTTTTTGGCCCCAGCGTGCTTTTAGGAGGATCACATCATGGCCAAGACTCATGGGAGGTGAGGAATCCCCAGAATACCACCTCATGGGTAATTCTCATCCCTGAATCAGTACGGGACTGTCCCAACACAAATAACCCCTCGGCACAGCCCGGCTCCTTCCAGAGGAGACTGCGACAGAGACGCCGTGTGTGACTACCGCCAAAGTAAGTAAAAAACAATCAATTTACCATTTCAGGACTTTGTCTGCATTTGTCAAAAAATCTTTAATTGAAGAATAATGTTATAGAGTAAGTAATATTGAGCACCAGTTTTTTATGGAACATCTTTATGTCCGTAGGAGCGAACACCATTATTATTCTAATTTTATGGATTATTTTAATTTATGAACAAAGTCTCGATGGGATCGGAATGCGAAAATGTTACATCCACATGTGAAATCTATGGCAAACCTGGAATACTTCTCTACCTTAACATTGTAGGAAATTTACCTACAAATATCCCAAAATGAATAGAGAAAGCCAAAATCCGAGGAGAGAAACAGCCAAAAATCTTTCCGGTTTCATTGTTTACCTGTCTGAAAAATGTAAAAACCTGAATTTTTTTTCCTTCAGATATTGTGGCAGATAAAATTGGGGGTATAGCTGGAATTGGTATTTGGTGGATTGATAAAATTCCACGAGTATTATTTAATCCTCTATTTACATGTTTTTAATTTATTTGAAGTTTTTAAAGAAAATCTACTATCAAATTCATTAACTCCTTAGTGCCGTGGCCTGAAAAATTTTTATTACCGGCTTTTTTAGCGAATTTTCATTTGTTGCTTTGAAGGGCCATAACTTTTTTTTTGCATGCTACCTTAAATTTTTTTGCTGTGCTTTTTTTTCGGGTCACATAGAGCTAGTTAAAAAGTAATAAGATTTTTAAATTTTGTGTCAATAACTTCATCGAGAGCATCAACTACAAGCATCAACAATCTGCCGATCAAGCACATACTGTATGCGTGACTATAGCTGTATTTGAGGTAAATAACCAGGTTTGCTTCACATCACTGAGTCCCTACATCTGATCCTCTGTTCCTGTCTGCTCCACATTCGGATACGAAGGTAGGAACGTTTCTCCCAATCACCATCTACCAGCCAGTTAGGGGCACTTGCTGCTTGGATCGGGCCCCGAACGCTTCAAATCGGAACTGAAACACAACAGAAAAGAGTGCATTCAAAGGCTCAAATCGGAACTGAACTAACATGCTGACTAGAGATGACGGTATACGGCTACGGTGGAGGATTAGCATCCTCGGACCGCTCGTTACTCGACTAGTATTTCCCTGCTCGCTCGAGCATTAAATTAAGTGAAGAACATGTGTTTTTAATGTTTAATAAAATATTCCAGATGTTTCCTGATGTTTTGCTTGTAAGAACCATTGATAACACTAGTCTTCACTTTGCGTGTGCGGCGTGTCTCCCGCTGTTCGAGATGTGTGGAACATCTGGAATGTGAAAATATTGCTTATCAATGTGTTCTCTGCACTAATGGTCCTGTATTCACTGTTTTTAATTTTTTAATTTCCTAACTTCCATTCTCTTCACATTGCAGGTGTGTGTGCGGGTCTTCCGATAGGTTCGGAGATATGCCGCTCATCTGCAAAGTGAAGAATGGTGTTATTTTTCAATGTGTTCTAACAAGCAAAACATAAGAAACATCTGGAATATTTATTAAGCACTAGAGATGGCGAGCACTAAAATGCTCGGTGCTCGTATTTCGATACGAGCTTTTCCCGATGCTCGGGTGCTCGTATCGAAACGAACCCCATTAAAGTCAATGGAGACCAGCATTTTTTTAGTAAAGAGAACAATAAAGAACGTGCATATAAAATATCCCAGATGTTTAACTGATGTATTGCTTGTAGAACACATTGAGTAACACTATTCTTTACTTCCAGGTGTTCGCGCATGTCTCCTCCGCGCTAATTTAGGAGATTTCAAACATCTGAATTGAAGAATAGTGTTCTTTCAAGTGTTCGCACTTAATGGTCCTGTATTCACAGTTGTTAATGTTTAATTCTATTCTTCACTTTGCAGATTGTTAGCGCGTGTCTTCCGATAATGTCGGAGATGTGCGCGCACATCACAATGTGAAGAATAGTGTTATAATGTGTTCTGCACTTAATGTTCATGTTTTCACACTGTTTTAAATGTTTAATTCTATCCTTCAAATTGGCAGGTGTGCGCGCGTGTCTCTCCGATAGGTTCGGAGATACGCGCGCACAGCTGCAAAGTGAAGACTAGTGTTATTAAGTAAATGTGTTTTGCCCAAGCGATCACATGAGATGGCACCACAGGCGGGTGGGCGCGCGGCCCCGATAGGTTGGAGATACGCGCGCACAGCTGCAAGTGAAGAAAAGAATTAAACATTAAAAAAACTGTGAAAACACGAACATTTAAGTGCAAACACTTGAAAGAACACATTCTTCACATTCCAGATGTTCCGAACATCTCCTAACTTACGGGAGACACGCGCGAACACCTGGAAAGGAAGATCGTGTTATTTCAATGTGTTCTTACAAGTAAAACATCTGCAAACATCTGGGATATTTTATATGTAATAAAATACTGTTCTTCACTTAATTAAAATGCTCGATCTCGCAGTCCGGGCGAGATACTCGTCCGAGTAACGACCTGTCCGAGTAGTCTAATACTCGACGCAGCAGTAATACTGGACGAGTATACTCGCTCATATCTCTATTAAGCACTGTTCTTTACTGTTCGTTTTAGCAAAAATGCTCGGTGTCTCCCATTGACTTCAATGGGGCTCGTATTCGAGACGAGCACTCGAGCATTTTCAAATCAATAGATTCTTACTTTTAGTCATTACTAGTCATTACCAGAGTAAGAATGTTCCTTATTCGAAACCGACACTTTCCTTTTTTTTGGGCACATATATTTTAAAATGATTTTAATAAAGGTGTCACTGCTACATGGATTTTTGAAGGACCCCCTCTCGCTGGACTCCTTGTTATCATTACTTAGACTGCCCTGTACCCAACACAGTTCTTTGCCAGAGCCTGTAAGAACTGTACAGTTTCTTTCTGTATTTTTTAACACAAAAAAATCCAGGCACTTTGACTGTGGAATCTTTTTATATGTTATGGCTCCTGCTCTTAAAATCAACTCGTACATTATCGAAAATGAGTCAGAAGGGTTCGGAGGGGTTTTTACACAGCTGTAACACTGTGCAGAGAACATTCCCCTCCTACATTACATAACACTACAACCAGGGATGGGTTTTGAGACACAGAGGGGTGTTCCCTCCTTGTAACGCTTCCGCATTGTGGCTCTGATCATCATTACATGAGGGGCTCTGATAACAAATATTAGAAGATTAACACAGTCACATTGTGCTTGGACTATGAGCAAGTGTCCCTGGTTTATTCCTGCTTGATTTGATGGTGATTTCCTTTAAGGGGCAGAATTTAGAATAAAAAAAACCCTCTGTCACACATAGCCAACAGATTCAAAAGTCACAAAAAGCAACAGACTCATATGCCGTGATGGTCTCTTTGTGGTGGTGTAACTCTGTGGTGTGTAACTTCATAGCATCCAATTCATAATTGTGAAATTTGTAGCTCTAATCAACAAAAAGTTACATTTTGAAGTGAGGGTCTTGGCAGGGTTACTCTCTCTGAGGAAGTACCCCTGTAGTCATCGGGAATGGACCTTGCCAGCCATCTGCTGCTGCAGAGGCCAATGTAGGACAACTAACGGCCTTAACTAATGGAGGTAAGATGTCGCCAATCATGCTCGAGCAGGGAGATTTGCCTTTTGTATGCGGTCCCTTGCAGCGTGCAAGCAAAATGGCTCGGTGTGTTCAACAGTCAGCCTCACTGAACTAAGCTAAATCAAATAAGCCTGAAACCCCATTCACCGCCCCCCCAAAAAAAATCTAATACATAAAAAGTGCAGGCTTGAATCTCTAGTCTAAAGATAATATACCTGCAAGTTTTTATATTGATAAAGACAAATAGAACCTTTATTATTACACACAAAACAGAAGATCATGCGGGGGTAGGGGGACCAAATCCACTCACCCTGGTAATTTGTTAGGCCTAGTTTTGGAATGCCAAAGCTGGGCAAAGAAGAACCCTTCTTCTATAATTATAGAATTAATTCAAAGACCCGATTCCTCCACAATTTTTCACCTTATAGCCTGTCCACCACCATAAACTCGTTTTTTATTCAGCAATCACTTCAGGATCCCCCATTGTTAGGTAGCACCATTTCCTTAAAGTTTCTTGATGAACCAAAATTCTCCTCTTAGCTAGGTACTGCTGAAAGCCCCAAAGGAGTGCAATATGGATTTGGAAGTTTAGGATGTTGGCATGGATTTCATAATTGTTTCCATTATTGAAATAGGTGAAAGCTCAACAAAGGTTTCCTAGGCTAAAAGCTTTCAAGGGTCTTGGCTTTGGAACGTCATGATTTTGATTTTGATAGAACTATAGTCTAATCAGATTCTCTTCATTTCTTTATTATAAAAACTCCATCAAGAGAGACTGTTTGGGTCACTGAAGAATAGAAGCCTTCAGAGAACGTTGATGGGTCTAATACGCTGAGGGAAGCCCATCACACTAACCATTCAGAACTCCAACGGGTCATGAGTTGGACTTAGATAGGCTCTGATCTGAGGGCAAGAAGAACGAAAAAAAGAAAAAAAAAAAAAAAGAGGGCTACCGAGAGTTAGCTAGTTTACAACCCTCCAAGCATGAACTAGACTAGCACCACCCACTTCTTGACTAAACCCTTGTAAAACCTTGTTTGTTTGTGGCGGTTGTGAACCACCAAGCTCCGAGCTACAAACTTGTGTCGCAGTTCATCCAGGGCGGACCCACGTATCACTATGTGTCACATGTCGTGCCTGACCGCAGCTATAGGACTCTGCATCTGGCAGCAATACAAACCCTACCATGCAGCATTCACTTCTTCTTCCACACAAATTATCAAGGAGTGGGTCTTGCATTCTTCATTATAAGATTCTGAAACCTATGATACTTTTTTTGTAGAAAAATCAATCAATGAAGACGAGACTTTCTGTTCAATATTTTTACCTTCTCCGACCTTATTCTGATTGGGAGACGAGGAGTAGAACCTAACCCTTCATCATGCTTTCTTCTTCTGAATATGTGGTCGGAGTTCTTATTATTCCTCCATTATCCAGTCATAGGTCTGGAGTTCAGTTACATAAACCAATGTATCTCTTATACTGTAATTTATCCATTGTAGATATATTTTAACAATCGGTCACGGTTCCAATTACTGCACATGTTATTATCCGGAATCCATTGTTTCCTCCCGCACAATGTTACAACACGCAGTTGTACTCTTTCGTTGCGGTGGGCTTCTTCTGCAGAGGACTCTTTGCTGTTCGTTATGGCTTATGACCGTATTGCGCTATCTGTACCCCCCTTAATTATACTCAGATTCTGAGCCCTGGAAAAAGCACCATGTTACTATGGGATTTGGGCGCAGATTTTTTTAATAATTCTTTGACATTTGTATCTTCAATTGTCTACATGTCCTCCTGTCACTCCAACATCATCACCACCAGCTCTTCTGTGATATAAAATCCCTTACACGATCACTGTACAACACAGAAATGTTTATCGTAGTAAATTTTGTGGAGCTGCTTATCTTTGCAGGCATACCATAATGGGCACTTTTGTTTCTTATGTCTCATTTTCTCTGTCATCTTTTAAGATGAAGACTAAGAAAAAACCGAAAGAAGCCTTCTCCACCTGCACCTCACATGTTCATTGTCATCACTGTTTACTATGGGACAAGCGTGATGGCTATTTGATACCCATTACATTGAAGCTTTAGATACGTCTTCATATAATCTACATACTGTCATCCCCATGATAAATCCTATATATCCAGTCTAAAGAATTCCAGTGTACAATCGGCATTACTGTTTTGGCGAGCTTTTTTGGGGCGACTCCGCCGACCTGCCCACTAGTGATAATTGGTCCTGGTAGGAATATAGACACAAAACTCCTCTAAATGGTTGATCTTCCTGAGTTTTCTCTCACTGCATACATGAAGTTCAGAGGGACCATTGGTTCCCCGTCACTCTCCTTTTGGCCCTATTCTCTGATTGCTTACATATTTTGGTGGCAGTTCAGGAGGGGTCCTGATTTTTTCAAACTTCTTCTGTTTAGATTTATTGAAGCCACTCTATTGAAGTAGATTTTTTATACCACAGGCTGTGTTTCTTGAACTTAATGAGACCACGGGGTAATGTCCACTGAATAGCCACCCTTGAAGCGGGTGGATCATTCCGGAGCCTTACCCTGATGAATAATCGGGGACCATCTTTTAATAGCTTCTATAACAAAACAGCGTTGAGAATTATTCTAGTTTTTTCGCATCACCATCAGCATGGGTCCAGCCTTGGATAGAGGTAAGTCAGTTTCTCATTTTTATTATTTTCCACATCACTCTGGTACTTAACCATTATTACACTTCTTCCCCGATGTTGTTTAGCACTGGGCCCCCTCATCAGTTTTTGTTTTAAACTGTTCTACGTTACTTACTCGGGATCCTTGATGCGACCCCCAATGAAATTATCATCATAATAACTTTTTATGTTTTTCTCTAGATATTGTATATTTTATCATATTTCACGTATACATTATCATCAACCTTCTCATATTCTCCTGCACATGGCATAACACAACAGAAAGAAGTGTGATCTTTTATATTTAGGCAAAACCTCTAACGGTTCCCTTACATTCCGTGCCATGCTCGTATTTGAAGCACAGCCTACAACCAGCAAAATGTCCATACTTAGGAGTTGAGTATTATACAGAATATCAATCAAATTTCTTTGATGACGAGACCAAAGTGTTAGACTAGAGATGGGCGATGTTTCAAAAATTCAATTTGCCGAGTTCACCAATTTTCCGACAAACACGTTTGTGCTGCTTAATATGCATAAGGAGCTGGTTTGGTCTTAAATGCTGTGCTTTAGTATTACACGCACGTGACAGTTGCCGCTCATTTAGAATCTCGCTCACTCTTCACTTCCACGTGCACTTACAGAGGCCAACTTCACCAATTAAGCGAAGTGGGAACACAACCTGACAGGTACAGTCTGTGGCCCCCGCTCGAAAAGGACCGAGCTGAGCGCCAAGAACCCACTAATAACATCACAGAGTGCACTCTTTTTACAACTGACATCAATTCATCCATAGATACGACAGAACCTGTTCTGTAAAAACACTGGTACCATGTAGAACCCCCCCCCCTAAAAGTGGGAGTGTCGCAGTAATTTTGCATTGACGTCACTGATCATTGCCCTTCTTTCATCACCCGTCATGTGCCGCTTTCTCAATCGGTCAATAATCCCTCAGTATTTGCTAAAGCCAAAAACAACAGAATTGATCCAAATCATAGATGACCAGTAATGGGATACTTGCATGTCCTCTGTGTTCTGTATTCCACTCCTGCTTTTGGCTACACCTGAGCTTTTCATCCTTCTGATGAATGAAGGGAACTAAATATAGTGGCAACGTCATAGGGTGATGGAGGGTGAAAACAGCATTATGGAAATCACAGGGTGTTCCAGGGAGACTTTAGTCATTACACAGGCACAGCATTGAGTAGGCCCATAGTGGCACAATGACAAATTATGGAGGTGGCGGAAACATTGGAGTCCCAGAGTGGCGAATACAAATGTGAGATGCGGCACGCAGCAGGTCAAGTGGCACAATACAGAGTGTGGAGGTGGGTGACAATTCCAGCCCCTGGTAAAGATGGGTGGAGGCAGATGGATTTGATGCAGCAGTAATAAAGCAAAAAATAGAATGTCGGGTCCGAAGAAGGTAAAGGTATATATGCATGACCAAAATATAAAAGATTGGTATCAAACCAAAAAATGAAGGGGATGTGTCATATGGATGTACTTGGAGTCATACACAAAGCCCAGAAATGGCACAACTAAGTTATTTTGGGCCAATTCGCGATTTGGGAATTTTTTTTCCGCTTGTGGGCAGCATATGCATAGAATATAAATGGTGCCCAGTAGAATATACTATTTGCCAACAGAGATAACCAGGCTTTTGCGATTTTTAGTGGAAGAACTCAAAGTCTTGCTTGAGGAGAACTGTGATGGAACGGGGTGAACCCAAAAAATGAAAAAAAAAATGTGGTCTTAGAAGAAGCTATAAAGTTAAGTAAAAGTATGATCATCTGTTCTAAGCTGAACCACACGGTTGGGGCTTGTATATTCAAGTATCTGTGTTATTCCCTACTGAGGGTCCCTATACAACCTTATGTCAACTAGTGTCAGTGACCGCTCCATAGTTTAAGGGAAATGGACTCACTCAAGGAACCCCAACATCATCCACACAAGTGTCTTATATATCTCATCCTATTTCAAGGGCCAGACAAATACCTCGGAATTACCCAACCTTTTTGTTTGTTTTAAATTATAGAGATCCCATATCTATTACTCTCTTCGCTATAACTAAAATCACCACCATATGTTTAGGGTATAAGGGACCCCGCCGTCACAGAGTTCTTCACTATTTGCTTATTGGGAATGATTGATGAGATGCTCCTCCTAATTGTGTATCAGTGTCGGTATCAGCTAGAAGTCTCCCTAGCGCAGGGGCGGCCATCCATAACTTTTCCTCCTCTAGTAGTGTTGTTCCGGCCGGTACAGAGCGCTCCGGGGTGGGGGGGCCGCGATAGTCGGTCACTGCGGGGGGGGGAGAGACGCCCCGGCCGGCGCTGATGGAACGAGGGTGCAAAACCGGGGGGGGGACCCGAAGAGGCGAGGGGGGAAGGGGAGGGGGGGGAGGGAGGGGGTGGGGAGGAAAAACTCTGGCAGCAGTAGCTCGGCGATTCGAGATGTGACTCACTGGCGCGGGCTCTCTCTGACGCGGACTACTCCCCTGCTCATCGCTCTAAATGGTCCCTTTCCGTACCCAGGACGCGCTACCCGCTTATCAGAGCAGAGGATGGCGCCCCTGTATCTGGCCCGCTTACTACTGGGCTATCTATCTTATGAATATCGCACGTACTCCAGGCTCTTACAGCTGTCTGAATGCAGTGGCTTTGCACTTCTATAGGTCTGATCCAACGGTCATTGGAGGAGCAGCACATTTACGGGGGGCGGGGGCGGGCGGAGGGGGGGGCCAGGCGGGGGGAGGCGCCGCGCGGGCTCCAGGCGTGCGATATCGTTCGTGCACGGTCTTGACATGGGGACGGGCAGTCGCGCTCCCCGAGCGGCCGCCGTCACTCCTCTGCGACGGCACGTATGTCATCGGCTCCATCAGGCGCCCTCGGTTCGGGCTCATCGGCGACGAGACCACGTGGTCCGTGGGCCGGGTTCGCCCGAGCGCCGCCCCCCTCCTGCGCCACACTCGCCGTGCCGGCACGCAACGGGGGGGGGGGGGGAGGGGGACGGGAAGGCAGCAGGCGGACGCCGTATTCACGTATAGTCCGGAAGAAGGAAACCCGGCAAAGCAGGCGCTTCGGCGGTAGGGAACGGAAAGGGGAGGGGAGGGTAGGGGGGGGGGGGGGGGCAGAAAACGAGAGGGGGAAGGGAAAAAAAGAAAGGGGGAGGGAAGGACTGCATCAAAGTCTGACTATAGTTCACTTTCCATATACAATGCAGTGCTTCGCAATGTTCGGAAAGGGGAAAGAATCAAAGTTCGAAGAGTCCCTCTACCGATCAGTCGTCGCTGCATACCTAACTGCCTGAAAAGGGGCAATAAACAAATCTTTAGGGCCCTGCCGTTCTCCTAGCTCCCAGGAACGCTGCCTGGCCACTCTGAAACGCGCCGTACAGTGAAAATGCCTCTATACATCTGGGTCCACGATGGGGCCCCTGGCCAATCACAGTCCTGGTATGGCTGGCCTGGGGTTTTTTTAGGAGCTAACAGCTGGGTACTACTTGGCGCTCAGGCAGACTCACACCCTATATGACAAGGGGCACGAAGGTGCTGTTTCATTTTTAGGTTACATCTTCATTGCTAGTCTGTAACCCTTCTTACTACTACTGCCTTTTTTTACTTTTTAACAATTTCAATGAACGTAAGACAGTAACAATTCAAATCATGGTAAAAGTCATACAAAATGTTCATGTCTTAAAAACGAGACTTTTTGGAACTGTACTAAATTCCATCAACTCTCTCTTCAACTTTAAAAAGTGGTGACATCGACAAAATCATGTAACACTAGCCCCACAATCATGAGTTATGGCGTAGCGTTCTTGATGCACAGTTCCTCCCAGCTGTTTCCTAACTTTATTGATGCATTTTTATCCACAAACCAACACACCCCCTTGCTTCGTTGATCTTGCTTAGGTTTACAAACAGTAATTAGCTGGAGATGTATAGATTTTCCTTCACACTTACCCCTCTCCTCTGCCTTGTCTGGATGTCAGGAAACTGGTCAAGTCATCCTTCTAATCAATGCAGAATCATCACCGCACCAATTGTACACGTGTCAAAAGTGGTGAGTTGAAGGGTCCGTATGGCTACCGCCCTTCTAATTCTACTGAGGCTATGTATTATCTATTTCCTTTCTGGTATTTATTCATATATATACATATTTATTTATTTTAGCTTTATTTTTGGTTCCACCAATGTTCCTTTATCCATAAGTTTTGAATCATTTATTTGGTCTTTGTGAAATATTTTTTTCTATTAAATTAATTTTATCTATTAATTTTTTTATCTATCGGTTTGATTATCTGCAACTGATGAAGGGGGATAGTCCACCTCTGAAATGTGCCGTCCAATCAGAAAAATCATGAATCCCTATTTCTATTGTTGTGAGCTGCGCGTCTATATATCTGTGTTACACCCTTGCACCATTTAAATCATGTTCTAGACTGGGACATCTCATAAAAGACATGAGTGGTGTTTCCCCTGCACTATAGGTCTAATTTGGAGCTTGCTGGGGTATTTCTTGACTTCTGTATTTTGGATTCATTGACCCTGAGCCTGTTTTCTGACCATCAGTTCAGAAGGGTATAAATTCTGTACTGCATTTCCACTTGGTTCTGACCACTACTCTTCAATGTTTGTATTGTCCAGGATTCATCTCTGTGTTTTTACTTTGGCACAGGAAAGGGACATCGACCAGTAGTCATTTATTGCTTAGGGGATGCTCAGTAATTTGGTAGGGACAGGTGGCAAGGGATTTTATCCTTAATGGGGTATTCTCATTTCAGCAACTTAATGTTATTGTTTTCACAATAAAAAAAATTCTATAATTTTCCAATATACTTTATGTATCAATTCCTCACTGTTCCCTAGATCTCTGATTGCTGTTATTTTACAGGAAGCTTCTATGTTTACTTCCAGTGGACAGAAATCTGACCATGGTCACACAGGTACACGGCTCCTTAGTATCAAAGAGAGTATTCAGAGCTGTGTAATATAACGAGCCGTGCACCTGTGTGACCATGGTCCAATTTCTGTCCTCTGGAAGTAAACATAGAAGCTTCCTATATAATGACAGCAAGCAGGGATCTAGAAAACTGTGAGGAATTCATACAGAAAGTATATTGGAAAATTGAATAACTTTTCCTTATACAAGCTATAGGAAAACCCCCTTTGAAGGACATCTACCATCAGAATACCTTATGGTAGATGGTTATTACTTACCTCCCCGTCCCTTCCCCATGTGTAGTAAAGCTTTATTTCTTATAACTTTTCATGGCCACATTTCTGTAAAAAATAAGTCTAATACATATGCAAATTAGCTCCACTGTAATATAATTTATTCAAGCCTTGGGGCAGCGACGCTAACAGCTCTCTTTTCAAATCTTGCAATGGACATCAAACGGGCAGCATAGTGAATATGAAAATCTGATGCATGTAAGAGGATAACATTTGCACATTTTTCACAGCGATACGGCCATGTAAAGTTATATGAAATAAAGCTTGGGGGAAACAGGGGCATTATAATCGATAGATCATCTGGCTCAATGCCCTTGTCTGTCCTTCCAGTCCATCCATGCCGATCCCTTACAGCAGCACAAATTATACAAATTATCACTATGGAACCTGCAAAGAAATTCTGCCCCCTCCTCCCCCCCCAAAATTTCTTTAAAAAATACAATATTTTATGTTATTTGATATTTTAGTTTAATTTTGAAGCTTATCAAAAAGCTTTATTCTTCCGGAGGCCTGGTGCATCGCCATACCCTCCCCAAACAGCATCATACAAAATATGGGAGTGATAAAACATGATGCTCCATTGAATGATTTGCTGTGGAGTCAATGGGGCAGATTTACTTACCCGGCCCATTCGCGATCCAGCGGCGCGTTCTCTGCGCTGGATTCGGGTTCAGCTGGGATTTATTAAGGTAGTTCCTCCGCCGTCCACCAGGTGGCGCTGCTGTGCTGAAAAGCATCTGAACGCACTGGATTACACCGAGCCCGGCTGAGTGAAGATAAGCGCAAGTTTCGCGACACATTTTCCGTTTTTAAATGCAGCGGTTTTTCCGAATACGTCGGGTTTTCGTTCGGCCACGGCCCCCGATTTCCGTCGCGCGCATGCCGGCGCCGATGCGCCACAATCCGATGGCTGAGTGAAGGTAAGCGCAAGCTTCGCGACACATTTTCCGTTTTTAAATGCGGCGGTTTTTCCGAATATGTCGCGTTTTCGTTCGGCCACGCCCCCCGATTTCCGTCGCGCGCATGCCGGCGCAGATGCGCCACAATCCGATTGCGTGCGCCAAAATCCCGGGGCAATACAGGGGAAATCGGCGCAAATCGGAAATATTCGGGTAACACGTCAGGAAAATGCGAATCGGGCCCTTAGTAAATGGCCCCCAATAAGTCAAGAAGTTGATTTTCAAAAAGTTTTCGTCAGAATGAAACAGCAAGTAGGAAAAAATTGTTATTTCTAAGTTATGTCGAGACCCAAGTGCCATAAATTTGTTCAAGTTAGCGCATTAACGTCTTCCTTTCCTCATGGGTAATAATTTGGCAGTCTCAATCATCTGCCTGAGACTAACACACAAAACCAGTTACTACCGATCCTGCTCTTCCAGCGAAGATCTTATCCTTAGCCGTGTAGGACCATCATAGCGAGTAGCGGTATCAACAGACATGGAGATTTTAACAGAGGAAATTTGTTTCAATGCACGTCTACTGTCTTGTTACTATGATTGTATTTCATTTAGATGAAACAAAAGATTACTTACACCATTTTAATAAAAAACATTTATGTATTCATGTTACTTGTGTGTTTCTAATGTTTGTATTTGACTAATTACCAGCCTGTCTGTCCGGGGCATTGTTCTCCAGTCATGAGAACGTAAATCTTCAAAATGGTTCTTCAAGCAAATGTTTCCCGACGCACTCTGCATTTATTTCCATCCTGTAATTCCGATTATGATGCTGAAGTGTCCCACATGAATCGGGGAATTGGATAGCACCAAGCTACAAAAGAAATGTAATCAAAAGAACTCAGATTCATTCACTGCCCGGCAAATTTAATATAGAGACATTATAACTACATTAGCTTTTTTTGTTTTCTGAGCCCTATTTTTATTTATTTTTTACCCATTTTTTCTTATTATTATCATATTCAAGGCAAAAAAAAAATAATGTACAATAAGCATGAACAAAACACTATAAGAGCACATAATAAGACATACTACTGAATCAAACCCAATCAGATGATTTTTCCTTTCTGGTTTTTTCTCTGTCACTAAATACTTATCCAAATGTAATTACCAAGCATGGCTGTGAAATAAACTTAGACTTTTATTAGGTTTACCTTAAAAAACAAAAAAACTAAATATATAAACCACAATCCTATACTATAGAAGCCAAACAAGGCACTATTGTATATACTCGTGTATAAGTCAGGTGTTTCAGACAAAAAATGTGTCTGAAAACTCCCCCTTCGGCTTATACAACTGAGTCATATATACAGTCATACCAGTCATAAAAAATATTTTAAAAAAAATAACCTTTTATAACCACCCTTTGGTAGCCACCGACGTGCAGCGCTGCCCCCCGATTCGCCGGTTCTCTTGCTGCTTTCCACGCCGTCTTCTTTCTTCTCTCTACTTCATGTTTCTCTCCCAGTAGCGGCGTCCTAGTAATGACACTCACAAAGCGCACGTCCATACTAAGCCATCCGGGAGAACAATGGCCGGCGCCCTCATGAAGTTGAGAAGAAAGAAGATGTGCGGACTGTTGGGCGCCTTAATTCCGGTGCGCACTAATGGCCCGAAATACGGTAAGATTATGTTTTATTTTTTTTAGCTGGGCAGGCTGTAATACTCACTGGGGGCATGCTGTATGACTCTGGTGGCAGTGCTATATACTACTGGGGCAGAGCTTAATCTACTGGGACTGCTGTATCTACTGGGGGCATTAGCTGTATACTACTGGGACTGGCTGTATACTACTGGGGACCGGCTGTATACGAACTGGGACTGTAATGCACAATGAAAACAAGAGAAGGACAACGAGAGGAACGGCGCTCGTGTGATACTGTTTTGGTATAAAAATTTTTACAAAAAGGAAAGCCAACACTGTCTTCACGTTTTACCACTTGGTGGTATGCATAATTATCGCAAGGAGAATCTTCACTTGTCCTAATGTTCTTGTCAGCAAGGCCCACATCCCCAGGTGGGCCGGTTTACAACCGCACGTCGGTGGGCCGGTATGGTTCAGATATGAAGGCAAAAAAGAAGAATGGACGAAAATGGGCCGCTATACTAGCCTTAATCACGGTGGAGTGTCTACCTATAGAGGGTGCAAAAATAACTATTCACTCACACCATAAGGTATAGGACGTTTTCTAACCACTACAATAAAGGTGGGCCTTGATGTCAAGGCAATTGATGCATAATAATAATATAAAATGAAGACCAGATAAAAGTCCCAAATAAAATGACGCGTTTCGGGAGATTCCCTCATCAACTGAAAAAAATGGACAATGAAAGCTGGAATGGTAAGACAATTTTAAGCGATAACATTCGCATAAGGGAGTGTAAACAGAACACCATAAGAACTATTGGTTAGATTATTATCTGGAAGAAGTAAGAGGGAGAACACCTGTAACACAAATGCACTTACAATGTCAGTGTGGAGCTGCTGTGTGCTGTGTGCATACGCCGGCGCCCTGCGGCAGTGGTAGAGGAGGTTGGCGCGAGCCCGAATATGAAAAAGGTGCGGCACGCGCTCAGGGAAAACCAGAGTGTGATGAGCGCCTGCGCACAAAGTGTCCCGTCCCGCCTGCGCGAGTGGAAAATAGGTCGGCGTGCGCCCGATTCAAAGATGGCCATGGCACCACAGCAGGAGAGCCGCTAGTATATCAGGCGTCCTCGCCCAAGCCAGCGCATGCATACTGGGTCGCCCGGTGATCTGTCTATACTGCTTGCAAAATGACAAACTAAACTGGCTTGACTAGGTCATAGTGCCTGCGAGTGAGGGAGGAGATGTACTGTCGTGTTTCACTGTTTGGTGGCAGTAACAGCCGTATTAGGTTAGTACATATGACCAATATATAGTGTGCAATAAACAGGATATATGATAAAAACCTAACTTTGGATAAATGACAACCATAAATTAAAAGGATGAATTTTCATAGATCGTATAAAATTCTAAGTAAAAGGACAGTTTATGAATGATTTAGGTACATATAAATAATATATAATAAAACAGTTGCAACAAGAAAAAATTATAAGAAAGATTATTGGGAACAATTATTATAAAAGAATCGCCCTATTGGGGTCAGACACATCTCTAGACTCGCATTTAGACCGCGGGACTAAATAGTGTATTTGAAATCCAGTACATTCGCGCTGTTTTCAGGTTGTTAAACCGTTGGGGACAGAGGAGTAATTTGTTCAATAGGCGTTATAGTGAATTCTTTATATTTTATTGTGATTACTGGGCGATGTCTGGACACACTATGTAGGCAGTACCATTCGTAGTATTCCGACTTTTTTTTGACTTTCTCTTAACTACTGAATGTGCGTCCTACATACTGCGCTTGCATGTGCACTCTATCACATAGATCAACATAATCTGTGCTGTCGTTGAGAAAACTTTTTATCTCAAAATTTTCCCTTTCCAGTTGTGTTTTGCTGAAAACATCGTTTGCTGTTGTATTGTTTCGCCGCATTTACACAGGGAATGGTTACACTGAAACTGCCTTAAGTTCGGGGGAAAAAAGAATGTTGGGTTATGTTTGGGGTGCGTAGAGCGCGGCTTGGGGCTCTATATTCTTAAACCGTCCAAGATCTTTCTCAAACGTTAGTCTCCTGGATTATTAGGAATATATCTTTAGAATATGGATCGTGCATAAGAAGGTCCCAGTTGTTCTGGAGTATTTTTCGATTGCAGACGCTCTTGGAATGGTGGTTATAAAATTGGTCACAAAAGGAATCATTAAGTATTTCCCCTACTTGAAGGTAGTAAACACTCCAGTTGTGTCAGGCACCCGCTTTTTTGTGTGCTGTTGAGATGAGTCCTGTGGGATGCCTTTGGCTCCTGAACCTAATCTTCACCATACTACTCTGTATGGTAAAGTCTTCAGTGTGGTACAGTTCCGTCTGATCCCGCTTGAACTGACCATATGGGGATATTATTTTCCATTTTTTGTAAGGTTGCTTGAAAAACTTATAACTGTTGCTGACCCGTTTTTGAAATGTGTCCCAGTATTATTTCACCTTCGTTATAGGTAAGCAAGCAATTCCAGGAACTACTCGGCTTCTTTAATGTGATGTTGGAATTGGAAGCTCAAGCACCATTCGTTTTCATGATGTCTCTGATATACATTGACAGCTTCTCTTCCTCGCAACTTTCCTCATGATTAATATATCATCTATATATCGTTTATATTGTAGTAGCAGTGTTTTAATAATTCATGGGTAATAAAGTTTTTGCTCTTCGCAAGTCCTACAAATAAATTTGCGTAGCTAGTTGCAAATTTGCTTCCCATGTGCCTTGCCCCTCTGTTGTGCATGATTTTTATCAAGTAAAGTAGAAGAAGTTATGTTCTAGAATAAAAGCGATCTGGCTTTGGTGATAAGAGTTGCTTTGAGGGGGCCGGCATATCGGGATCTTTAGTTAGATAATGTGAAACGAGCAGATACACCAGGTTTGTGCCGGATGGATAGTGTAATAATGAAGAATATCCCATGTAACAAAAATAACAGTAATTGTCTTTCCCAGGAAAACCTTATTTGTCCTCAAAGATCTAGGTATCCATTGTGTGGGAGGCAGTTTGGCGAACTAGGGTTAAGGAAAATGTCCCTAGTGGATGATTAGAATTTCAGAAGATTCAATTCCTGAGATTATGGGGCGCCCGCGTGGTCAAAGTGAGAGTCTGAGAATGTGTGTTCTAGACCCCATAGGGCGATCTGTTTTCATAATAATTGTTCCAATAATCTTTCTTATAATTTTTTCTTTGGTTGCAAATGTTTTTTTATATATATTTTATATGTCTAACTCATTCATATACTTGTCCTTTAATCTGAATTTTATTGACGCTTATGAATTCATCCTTTATTTATGGTTGTCCCTTTTAATATAATCCAACTGTTAATGGTTTTACCTCATATATCCTGTTTTATTGCACACTATATATGGCTTCATTATGTACTTAACTCTACTACTGCTGTGTACTGCCACCAACCATGAACACGACGTTACATTATCCTCCCCTCTACTCGCAGCACTATGGCCCCCTAGTCAGCGATAGTCTTGTTGTCAATTTTTGGCAGCCCGTTAGACTTCACCGGCGGACACAGTACTGCAGCCTGCTTTGGCGCGGCTCCTGATTATCACTCGGCTCTTCCGCTTGGGCGGCATGCGCCATTCTTTGAATCGGCGCACGCCGACCTATTTCCCACTCTGCGCATGCGCGGACGAGACACCTTTGTGCGCAGGCGCTCCTCCACACTCTGGTTTTCTCCGCTTGCCGCGTGCGCCTTTTTTCTATTCGGGCGCGCGCCAACGCTTCCTCTCAAACACATGCGCAGGCGCCGGCGCTGCACACCAGCAACACAGAGCTCCACACTGACATGTAAGTGCATTTGTGTTTACAGGTGTTTCTCCGCTCTCCCCTCCTTTACTTCTTCCATGATTAATTATCTAACAATATTTCTTATGGTTTGTTCTGGTTTAACACTCCTTTTATGCTAATGTTCTAGACTTTAAAATGTCTTTACCACCATTACAGCTTTCTTAGTCCATTTTTTTCGTCTGAAAAAAATGAAGGAATAACTCCGAAACGCGTCATTGTTATTTGGACTTTTATATGGTCCTTCATTTTATATTATTTATTTATGCATCAATTGCCTTGACCATCAGGCCCACATTTTTCTTGTAAGTGTTTATAAAACGTCCTATAACCTTATGGTGTGATTGAACTAGTTAATTTTTGCACCTCTAGTGTAGACACTCAATACTCAACCGGGGATAGGCTAGTCTAGCGCCCACTTTTAGTCCCATTCCTTCTTTTTTTTTGCTTCACTACTGGGGACTTGGCTTATCTCCTGGGGGCCGGCTGTATACTACTGGTGGACTGCTGATACGACTGGGACTGGCTGTATACTACTGGGGGCAAGCTGTATACTCCTGGGGGCCGGGCTGTATACTACTGGGGACTGTCCTGTATACACTCCTGGGGGCAGGCTGTAATACTACTGGGACTGGCTGTATACTAACTGGGGGCAAGCTTTACATACTACGGTGGCGGCTGTGGTGGCCTGTATACTACTGGGGGCATTGCTGTATACTACTGGGGGCGGCCTGGCTACATACTGGGGGGGGGGGTTTGTGCCATGCATTTCCCACCTCAGCTTATACTCGAATCAATAGGTTTTCCCAGTTTTTGATGGTAAAATAGGGGTCTCGCTTATACTCGGGTCGACTTATCCTCGAGTATAACGGTATTTATTCCCACAACCCCCAGTTTAAGGGTTGCAAGAGTCGTAATAAAGGGAGCACTGCCTCCATGGAATTCCTCTTAAATTTCTACAAATTCATGAACTAAATGCAGACACGAGGACTGATTGGCGCTAATTTTTTGTAAAAGTCTTTCTACACTAACAAAAAAATTGTGAATGTTCCAGTAAATAGATAAATGATGCAGCCGAGATGGAAAGGGAATAGATTGGTGCACCATGACACAATTCTTTCAGGACACTGTAGATTTTATTAGAGTTTTTATTATTTATTTTTATTTATTATTTTATAATGATTTACCAGAAATTATTGCTATTTAGTTCATAATGAATGATATGAATAGAATATCGCTTCTGTAATTATATGTCAAAACATATTGGGCACATTTCAAACTTACCCCCGTCCAGCAAGTTCCCCGAAAGTACCTTGTCCACCGATAATGCCCTCTGCTTGAACCTAGATCCATTGTATATAGAAATGATTGAATTTCCTTGTTGGCTCGTAGAATTTTTGACACTTTGGACAAATCATTCAAAATGCTAGAAAATACTCTTATCCACCCCAAACCTTAGATAAAGAGATGAGCCAGGAGGACCATGTCCAACTGGTTGTACTTGGAGGAACATCAATTCGGACAAATTAAATTCTTAATTTGTCCGAATTAATTAATTCTTAAATTTGCTCTGTTTGTAATTGAAATGTTTTCTAAAGAATCAACATGGGGGTCATTTACTGAGGGCCTTGATTCATGTTTTTCCCGACGTGTTACCCGAAATTTTTCCGATTCCCGATTTCCCTGAATTGCCCCCAGGACTTGGCGCACACGATCGGATTGTGGCGCATTGGCACTGGCATGTCATGCGACAGAAATCCATGGGACGTGGCCGAACGAAACCCGATGACTTCGATAAAACCGCCGAATTTAAAAAAAGGGTCCGCGAGACTTTCAACTTCCTTCACTAGGAATAGGCGGTTAACTTCAGTGCAGTCCGGCGGCCTCTGGGAACTTCAGCCGCAGCAGCGGCACCTGTGGACTTCGGAGGAACTCCGGCCGGACCCGAATCCACCGCAGAGAACGCGCCGCTGGATCGCGAATGTACCTTGTAGTACATCTGCCCCAATGATATAAATTCACAGGGACAAAATATAAAATGAAAAGTATTGAATTATTTCAGACTTGTAAAGTTCATGTTCTCATCATTTCCACTAAGCAATAATTTTAGTTGCTAGGCCTAGTGTTTTTATAGGCTCCAAGCAGCTCTGCCTAATAGCTACAGGCACCACAAAAATTACAAAAATAATGTTTAGAAGTGCACTGTAAGCAATAAAGAGGACAAAGTGTAATAGAGCTTCAATGCTGAGAGTAAATCAGGAGGCCACCATGCTAACATCTCGATGCTGACAGTAGAGGCGTGAGGCACACCATGCTGACATCTCTGATGCTGAATTAGGAGTAGGAAAATGCTCACAATGCTGACATCTCCGATTCTGACAGTAAGCGGGAGGCACAACCATGCTAACGTCTCTGATACTGAGAGTAGAAGCGGGAGGCCAAAACCATGCTAACTCTCCGATGCTGACAGTAGAGCGGAGGCACAACCATGCTAACGTCCTCTGATACTGAGAGTAGAAGCGGGAGGCCACACCATGCTGACATTTCCCATGTTAAGCATATGAGCAGTTGGGCACACCGTGTTGTCCTTCTAATGCTAGGAGTAGGGTACGGAGCACAATGTGCTGTTCATCTCAATGTTAAGTAGGATGAGAGGAAATTTGTACCTAATTACATATCTGAGTCTTATGTTTGTTTTTTTTTAAACCTCTCTTAGCAGTTTTTTGAAAGTCTTTTGGAAATGGTTCCATGGTTTAGAATACAAAGGAGGTAAGATTAAAACTGCTACAAGGCCCCACATTTGGCTCCATCTTGTCCTAATAAGTCAACCATAAGATACCAAATATTTCCATTGAGACAATGGAGCAACTTGTGCTAGGTTGGGAGTAGGTTGGGACACTGGGGGTCATTTACCTAAGGCCCGTTCGCGTTTTTCCCTCCCCGACGTGTTACCCGAATATTTCGATTTGCGGCCGATTTCCCCCTGAATTGCCTTGGTATGTTGACGCACTACGATCGGATTGTTGCGCATTGGCGCTGGCCATGCCCACGCGCCAAAAATCGGGGGGCGTGCCGAACTAGAAAACCCGACGATTCGAAAAACCGCCCCGCATTTAAATAAAAAAAGTATCGTGAGACTTTCACTTACTTCACCAGGATAGCCGGTGAACTTGAGTGCATTTCGGGGGAGGAACTTTACAGCCGCAGCAGTTCCACCTGGTGGACGTCGGAGGAACTCCCTTAGTGAATCCGCCTGACCCGAATCTCCGCAGAGACGCGCCGCTGGATCGCAAATGGACGGGTAGTAATCTCTGCCCCACTGTATCAACTGCACGAAGTAAAAGCAGCAACGCAGTACATAATGTGAATTGAACTACATTGTATGAAAAAATTTAAGAACCCAAGCGGCCAATACGAAAATGCTTTTAGCCTCTAAACATCAAATGACAATTTGTTTGGCCTTATTAGAGATCCTGATGTATTGTATAAAACAACAGATCCAATATTTTTTGAATTTTTTTTTTGTTGTTCTTGCCCTGTTATATGTATTTTTACTTCTACATTTGGCACAGGTCGTAGACTTGTGAAGGAGTAGACGGAGAAAGATAGGTAACCATTTTATTCATCTCCTTGTTTCTACCATAAAGGGTTGGCTAGATATTCCTTCTCTCTATATATATATATCTATAGTTACATATATATGGATATGAAGAAACGCTGCCGCACTCCGTTTGTGGTCAAAAAGTTTAAAGTGGTCCTTTTATTCCGTTACATTCTAACAATAGCGACGTTTCGGCTCAAGAGAGCCTTTTTTCAGCCATTTACACAGTGTCATCAGCGGAAATTTATACAAACATACAATGTCATGTGACTAACAATGATCCGCCTACCATATATTTACATATTAGTTGTAAATATAACAAAGCATAACAATACATAGAAACCAACAGTGCATCAAGGAATGTGACAGATGTTAACTTAGGTACCAATGTACCTGTTAGGTTAAAATGATGTGCAAAGTGCTACTTAGCAGCTAACCTTTTATTTATCCATAAGTGCTATGGTGCTGGTGCCAAAGGGAAATGGGTTCCCTGTCCTTCCCTTGATGTGTCCCCCCTCGCATCTGATGGTCTCCGATCGTGGAAAAAGCTAATACAGCGTGTCTAAACATAATGCCCGCTGTGAAACGCATAACTGGAACCACGCTGGGGCGACACAATGCGCATGCGCCGAAAGTCCAGCTTGTGTAATAAACTTCATTGTAACCAGAACCACTTGTGCACCCACAATGTGCGTGGCGCCCACAATGCGCGTACGCCAAAAAAGCCAGCTTGTCTGTTCAGACGTCACTGCAAGCTCAAAGTCAATATCTGCTATGCAGAACATCATACCCAAGATTTAGAGTGTGGGATAGATTTCCAATGGGTGATAATACACCGCTAATGTGTTGTGGGCATTCTAGTATGTCCCTATTGAATATACCTAACTACGCACCGCGCCTATGTGCAGGCATTACATATGTGGCAGGCATGATGGATCCGGTTAACCCCTCCTGGGAAATCATGTCCTTCTAAGGGGTAAGAAAGATAAAGCAAAATTATGACATAATTGCCCCCTCCTTATTAATCCACTGGCATGATAATGCCATTTAGAGTCCCTGGCTATAGGTGCAACATATAGAACCTTAGACAAACGGGCTCTGATTAACAATGGTAGGAAAACGTCATGATTGGAACCTCGGTCCACATAGCTGGTGGTACACTCAAATGGTTATCTGGCACAAGTGGACGATACACAAAAGAAAAAAATCTTTCAAGATTTTTAGAGAGTGTAAAGTCGAAAACAACGTGTGCCGCGGGAAACCTCCAGGATCGGCTTCTTATATTCTGAAAAAGAGAGCAAAAAGAATTATGTTAAAATCAACGGTAAGTATGGTATCACTATGCGAGTCCTAGACTCGAGAAGATAAGTATGGGACACTAACAGAGGGACTCATCGGTCTATTCTCTCAGTGACTTAGTTTGAAATCTACATTGAGACCCTTGGGTCTTAATGTTTCTAATATGAAAATCCAATGCAATTCCTCTCTTTTATACCTTTCTCCCTATCTCCCCTCGTCGGAGAGATGGTACATGTCGCTGAGTCGAAATTTTAAATCTTTCTCAATGCCTGCTTCTGTGAATGTTTTGGACTGGAAGTCTTTCGTTTAGAACGAATGGTTAATCGTGCTGGCTTGAGGCGTGTTTTGAACTCTAACGTGGTTTTCGCCTACATCGGCTAAGACACATGGGCAACTGAAGCAAATAGATTCCTATGTACTGTCCATGTTAGGTACTATGCAATGTTATATGCTTGTCATTATTTGTGACATAGGGGCCTTTCCCTGTACCCCTTCAATTTACACCGTTGCCAACAAGGGTAACAGCCCTTTTTGAGTTGACCCAATATCCCCTTTTGTGCTGGTTTTTTGAATGGCCAACATCAGCTCGAACCAACGATCTCTTTGGTTTGGTGAGTTTTTTGTAAGACATTAGTGGTGGATTCTGGAATTCTGGAAGGACATTTGTGCGCCTGAAGTTTTAAGACCAATGTTTCGAATTATGCTCGCTATGTTGTTGCTTTGGTGGCATTAATGTTGTAACAAAGGGATTTGTTTTATTTTGTTTTGTTCTCTCTCCTATTGACAATAGTTCAGATCTATTTTGTCACGTTTGCGTTGTGTAAATTTTGTCAATCATTTTTCTAGGAATCCCTTGGTTTTGAATTTATATGCCATATTGTCCTATGTTCTCAATGTTTTGGTCAGGAGAGGCTAGTTATTTTTTTCACCCTGAGAATGGCTTATGGGTATTGATTTTAATGGTTTTACGTGGGTGGCTGCTCTCATCTCTCACTAGGCGTGTTTCTGTCAGTTTTGTTTGGAAAAGATGTCTGTTTGCAACATATCACCAGCTTGGTGATTCACACGTCTAAGACTGTATTCGACCTCCGAGCATACTAGGGTAAATTTAATAATGTCATATCGATGGTATTCAAGAAATTGTGAATAAATTTAATTATCTTTGGTACCTGTCGACAAGAGGAAATGTCATCATATACCTCCACCACCTTAAGCACCGTGCAAAAGATGGGAGGCATAGATGACATCCCCCTGCCAGTGCCGTCATCACATGTTTGCATAGTGGTGCCATGTTCGCCCCCATTGGCTACCCCCACCCCCATGCATTGTAATAATAATCCTACGCCGCAAAGGGTAATATTTTTTTCAAAGCAACTCCAATATTGTAATGATGAATCCTGTTGCTTCATTGAAACGTAGATGTAATCATTTTCCTCACTGCTGCTAGGCCCCTTTTCATGATCTATAGATGTATAAAGTGATACACATCAAAGATCTAATAAAGTATTGTTTGCAAGTGTGATCTGGGTGTCATTTAATTTGTTGATGAAATCGTTCATCGTTCGTATGTATGAGCTGCCCGGATGTAGATAGCTCTCCTCAGATCCCTATCCTAGAAATGTAGCAATGTTTGCAGCTGTGTCAGGCAGAATTTTCAGGTGTTTCACCAGATACATAGTGGAACTCGGCGCATCTGTCGCCGCCATGCTGGAGACCTGCAGTTGCAATCATAGAAGCGCAATATGGATGCCCAATACTGTCGCTCTTAATCATGGAAGTCCTCTCCATGGCTGCCTCCAAATGTCGTCCCCTTATCAAACGAGCTGTGTCAGGCTCATTTTTCGGGTGTTTCACCAGAAACTTGGTCACTATGTCGCCACCATGCTGGTGTTATCGACGAAATATCCGCAACCTTTTGTTCAGAGGAAATAATTTCCAGCGCTACTGCTCACCTGTTCCTCTCTGCCACCCATTGGTTTTAAGCCTGAGTCCATTTGGGGTATGTTGCCAAGACACTCTCTAGCGTGCCGCTGCTGCCGCTGCCTCTGCATAGTCCCCTATAGTGTCAGGGTCAATTATTGGATGTTTTAGATGCTATCTAGCTTCATTCTGTCACTCTGTCATGGCCATGCTGTTGCCCATAATTTTGGCATAATGGTGCGTTTAAGCAGCCTCAGAGGCATCCATGCATGCTGCCCCTGCTGTTTCCTATCAATTTTTAGCCAAATGTTATTATTTTTGTTTTTTTTACTTCTCAAACAATTATGATCAAGTTTTGTTTTTCCCTACATAATACCACAATGAAAAAATGCTATGTTATGTAAATATGGACTATCCAATCTCATTGTAATAAGCAACATGTAATATTTGGTTTTTTAATCTTATTTATCCTGTAAAAATATATGTAATAGTATACATAATGTTGAAGCTTTTGGGTAAATCAAAAGGATTACCTTCGTATTATTGTATCTTTTTATAATTCCTTATAGAGTTTTAAGAACCTGATGAAGGGAGCGGTTTGCTCCTGAAACGCGTTGTTCACCGTACAAAGCTTAATAAATAAACTTACATTGTGACAGAACTTTCAACTGGACTATTTCGTTCTAACAGCGCAGTGAAGAAACCTCAATTTTTTTCAACTAACATCACAACCATCATTCCTTGCTTCTGGTTGCCTCCTTCTACTCCAC
The DNA here is from genome assembly GCA_019512145.1 of Engystomops pustulosus. Taxonomy (NCBI): domain Eukaryota; kingdom Metazoa; phylum Chordata; class Amphibia; order Anura; family Leptodactylidae; genus Engystomops; species Engystomops pustulosus. The sequence goes on along the minus strand of CM033645.1, from coordinate 52,993,410 downwards.
TTCTTCTTCTTCTCTATTAGTTGCTTCACCACCAGTTTCAGCAAAGGCATGTGGAAAAGACCACTCAGCACCCTCAGTTGAAAAAAATTCCCTCCTGAACCCAGAGTCACTTTGTGGAGCAACTGAAACTTTTTATAAAAACAGAACCTTAAAAAAAACAAAAAAAATAGAACCTTTTAAAAAAATCTGACATTTTGAAGAAACAAAACTTTATTAAAACAAAACAAAGCTATTTACAAAAACATAAACTGTTTACAAAATGTTTTGTTCCCATAGCACTGTGATGGGAACATCCTAAGGCAGAATAAGGCACATCCTGCGCCTCGCTCATGTGCTGAACTTGATTGTGGAAGATCTTGGCTAACTACACAGACATGCCGGATCTGCTGTGTACAGTGCGTATTGTGTGCATGCATTTTCAATATTGAGGTGTGTGAGCAGCAGTGGGCAATAGTTGAGTTCCAGCTCCAGAACGCCCAGTAGTGTCGAAATAATGACCAACAGTATTTCACAACCAATGAATGGGTCTGCTTTGTGACTAGGCAGTTGTCCACTGGGAGTGGCTGGAAAGGAGCAGTTTCCCCCCACCCTTGTTAAACCACTCCTCCATGTGTCCTTTTCAAATATATGAAATCACCCATCACTTTCTTAGCAACGCCCCCTTCTCCTTTACAGCCAATCCCGAGTGAGGGGAGTTATTCATTTATTTGAAAAGGTCCACTCCAAGTGGACAACTGCCTAGTCACACAGCAGATCCTAATGAAAGGTACACTATAATGTATTGTTTTTTTCTGTAAAACCTATTTTTTATACAAAAACACTTTGGCAGTGTGTCACGTCTGCGCCTGCTGTCTCCTCTAACCGTGCTGGTAGGATTAGGAGACACTGAATTTATCATCATTCCGCAGTGTGAACTAGGTCCTATAGCTGTCTGACCTGATGTCTGCCACTCCCCTCACTGAGTCTGTCTTGCATGTCTTGCAAGAGTTAACACTGTGATCTGTAATTGATTGCTCATTCCACCTGTGGCAGGGCTGAGTTCCCTATAAGTCTCCAGTGTTGCTTTGACTCCTTGCTGGTCAAACTGCTATCTTGCTGTGTGTCTAGCTCTCTTGTATTTCTGATTTCTGACTCCTGGTTTCTGAATTCTTGCCTGTTTATTGACTAGTCTATTTGGATTGTGATTTGGTTATTGATATTCCCGCTGTTGCCGACTCGGATTGTTTACCTCGCCTTATTGTGTTTGTTTGTCTGTTTTGTTACGTGTTCACACCTTACCCAGGGAGGGAACGCCGCCCAGTTATTGGCCTCCGTTTAGGGGGGACCCAATAAGTAGGTAGGGACAGATTGGGGGTCTCAGTGTCAGGGCTCACTGTCCTTGTTTGTGTCCTGCCATTACACAGTGTATGTACTATGCTCTGTGGGGACCGGGGGAGTGCTAAAAATGGGTCTCCTGGTGACAGGCTCCCTTTAAGGCAGTGAGAGGAATGATCATGTTTTTTTCCTTGCATATTTTAAGGTAGTGTGAAGAAGGACCAGGTTTTTCCCATAAATATCAGTGCTGATTACTGGTTGGCCACCCCGCTAAACACATGCTATACAGATAAATAATATCCTTCACTCCACCACTGGACCACATTAAAGAAAATGAGCATAAAGGCCATGGAGCAACAATTCACCAAAGCAGCAGGGCACCAGGGGACCATGAAGGATAATTAGAAAAGGAAAACATAGGAACTGAAACTGTATCTTCAAAATATTGGGGGATGATGCTAGAAATATTAATAGTACTATATTTGGTCTTTTAGAGCACTGCAGGATGATACTGAATCTGCAAACTATACTGGGACTGTTCATATAAGTCAAAAAAGACAAAGAAAAAGCGGCACTCACCCAAATAGGAGACTCTTCTTTTTATTCAAAAACGGTGCATGGGGCAGGGAGGTGCTACACGCTGTAAATCCGGCAATGGGCCATTTCGCGCACTCTTGCGCTTCGTCTGGCCGTGCGGCTCCCGGAATTGTAAAGGTCCAGCGCACCGTTGATTGGTGCTGCCCATTCCCAGAATCCCTGATAAGCCAGCCTTCCTGCACACCCCACTAGATCTTCGTGCCCTATAGAAAACTCTGTTCCTGTTGCTCTGTGCTTATGTTGTGATTTCCTGTTGTGACCCCGGGTCCATTATTGACTTTGATCCTTTGCTGTCTGCCCTGACCTCCTGTCTGTCCCGAACTATAATTCTGCTACATGAGTTTGTACTTCGCCTTGGTCACCACCGCTGACAAATTCGCCCCTGTGGAGGGACCTAGTGGTACCACACAGCAGCAAGTCCAACCCACTTTGCAGCAAACTCTAGTGAAAACCGGGTACTCCCAGGTGTCGGCTTACTTCATCGTCCACGGTGGTCCAGTGGGTCAACTACCCCTGGTGCCTGATAGTATCCACTCTCTCTACTTGTTCATTGGACTGCGGATGATACGCAGAGGTAAAATCCAGCTTCACTTGAAATTGACTACACAGGTATTGCCAGCACTTGGAAACTGAACCCCTCGGTCAGAAACAATGTGCTGGGGAAGTCCATGAAGGTGGAAAATGTGGTGGAAGAACAGATTGGGAAGGTATGGAGCTGATGCAGAACTGACAGAGGTACAAAGTGGGACATTTTAAAAAACTGATCAGATACCAAACATATGGCGGTATTACCAGAGGAAGGCGGAAGGTCAGTGATAAAATCCATAGCCACGTGAGTCCATGGGCAGCTGGGTATCGGCAACGGCAGAAGAAGACAGCAGGTTTGAGACAAGATGGCTTGTTTTGGGAGCAGGTAGTGCAGGAGCCCACATAATCACATAGATCTTTGACCAGATCAGGTCACCTGCATAAACGGGAAAAGAGGGCAACAGAGCATTGCACCCCAGGGTGCCCAGCCACACAAAGTCCCCACGGTCAGTATCCTCTTCTGAAGAGCAGGTCGGACGTAGATTTCGCTGAGCAGTCTGGAGATAAAGGAGGTTCTTGTGATCTTTATATGCAGACTGGATAGTGAGCTCCAGAAGATAGTGCCACTCTTCTAAGGCAAGTTTTATGGCCAGTATTTCTCGGCCTCCTATGGAGTAATTCCTCTCTGCAGAGGAGAAAGTCTTAGAAAAGAAGCCACAGTTGAGACTTCGGCCCTTGGGTCCTTTCTGGGTGAGCACCGCTCCAGCTGAGGAGGCGTCCAGTTGAAATGGTTTCTCCGTATCAGGCCGTGAGAAAACTGGAGCAGAGGAAAACAAAGACTTGAGCTTAGAGAAAGCTTCTTCAGACGCCGGGGGCCAGAGTTTAGCATTGGCGTTATTCTTGGTCAATGCCTACTGGACGAGGCCACTGGAGAACCGCAGACAACTTAGTGGGATCCATCTGTAGGCCCTCTGTGTGATACTGGACTAAGTTGCAGAGGATCTGCCCACTGACGGAAGAAATATACAGCGGCTTCTCTAGACGAACCACAGGAAAATGATGCTGGGAGAACAGGGAAGCATCCAAGAAGTTCCCCACAGAGCCAGAGTCCAGGAAGGCTGAAGCTTGAATTGGACTACTTGTTCCATAGCTGAGTAGAACTGGATCATTCAAGCGAGTAGAAGTGTTGTTCTCACCTAGGGGCGCTTCACCCAGGAACCCTAGGTGTGTGCCTTTTTTCGGAATCTGAAGATGGACGGGACACATCCTAAGAACGTTCTTTGGCTTCGTTGGAGACTCTCTTGAGTAGACAGAAGAGCTGTACTCACCAGCATCAGTTCCTCTGCAGCTGACACGGCAGGTGGCTGAAGTGGTCTTTGGAAGACAGGAGCCAAGCGGGGCAGATGTCGGATCCTGACTTGCACTTGTTTGAGACGTTGCTCCTCAAAGTGCTCAATAAAATGGATGTCAATCTGAGAGGCCAGAGAGATGAGATGCAGACAGTGCATCTTAAACCTATCCAGAAAGTTCCTTTTTAAAGGTTGCAACCAGGGCTGCTTCATTCCAGCCTAGCTCAGAAACCAGGGTATGAAACGTATCTGCATAATCACTGTCAGATGAGTCGCTTTGATGCAAGTTCAGCAGTGCGGTCTGAGCAAAAGATGCCTGTGCAGGTTCCTTCAAGACGAACTGGATCTCAGCAAAGAAGGAAGTGATGTTAGCTGTGTCCAGGTCTTTCCTTTCCAAGAAGAGAGTAGCCCATGCCAGGGCCCTTCCAGTGAGGAGGCTGATGATGAAAGCCACTTTAGACCGTTCCGTGCCGAACTGTCTCGGCATAAGTTCAACGTGCAAGGAGCACTGAGTGATAAAGCCCCTGCATACTTAGATGGCAGGGAGAGTCTCAGCTTGGGTTCTGCAGATGGTAGATGGACAAACTGGAGCAGCAGGACGAGCCGTAGGAACTTGATGCTGCTGCGGGTAGCCATCAATTGCTGCAACATGGTGGTGACTTGTCCAAGGTCCACTTTTGTGACATTGATGTCCTGATAAATGCCCCTTGTGTCTTTAAGATACTATTGGATAATGCAGTATCTGCAAACTGCACTAAGAATGCACCTTTAAAATATTTCAAGATGATGCTGGATCTACAAACGGTAGTGAGATTTACTGGATGATGCTGGGACAGTACCTTTAGGATAATGTTAAGCAAAGAAGAGACAAAATGATGTTGTCAGACGTACAAAACAGACAAACAAACACAAAATAAGGCGAGGTGAAACAATCCGGGTCGCCCACAGCGGGCAATCAAAAACCCAAATCACAATCCAAATAGACTATCTGTCATTAAAGATGAGCGCAGCATAAAATGCATGCGGGGGGGTAACCGTTATTCGAGACAAACTTTTCCCGATGCTGAGTGCTCGCTCGAATAACAGCCCGATTGAAGTCAATGGAAGAAGATAAGAGACTCGAGCATTTTTCAATGGGTACCAAGGCTCTTCACAGGAAGCTGGGCCAACACCTTGGAACCGGGTACGGGGTGGGTGTGTGACAGTAGATATTAACTGTGGTGTTAGGTGGTGGATTTCGGCCGTCTAGAGGGATGTAAAATGGGCATAATGAGCTATGTTGTAGAGAAAGGTCAGTGGGAAGGGTTGTGGAAGGAGGTACGGTAGTCTTAAATGAGGTGTTGACTGGGGTGTAGTGATTGGTGTCTAACAAGTGAGTTTGGCTGTTAATGTGTAAAGGTTTATTTTGTTTGGATAATCGTATATGAGGGCATAAGGATATGGAGGGCGTGGGTTGTGAGTGGCTCGGAAGACTGGAGGGTTGGTGGAAGGAGGGGATTCGTATGTCTATTGAGGGGGTGATGGCTTGTGGGGAGAGGCATGGTGTGGGAAAGGTGAGGATGGATGTGGAGATGGTTGTGGGATGGGTGGAGGTAGGAGAGGTGTAGTGGGGTTGGGGAGGATTAGGTAGTAGAGGGGGGTGTAGTGATGAGACGGGTAGCTATAGTTGTATGGTGGCGGCGGGAGTGTGTGGTGCTTGAATATTGGAAGTCTATTTGTTTGACGGCTGGAATGGGTTGAATAGAGACGTATTTTGGGGTGTGTAGGCTCGCAAGTTAATTGGGAAGGCGCGTGTAGCTATAAAGGGTTGCAATATGGTCTGAGACTGCTTTGAAAGTTCGAATTGTGGAAGATTTATGGAAGAGATCTTGGCTGAAGGACCGTCGGGACGGTGTTGTATGCGCGTAGTTTCACAATGTTTAGCAATCATGGGCGAGAGGAGTTTACTTGTTTATGGAGTTAAGTTCAATTGGGGCTTGACGGAAGATTATTGTTGGGGTAGTAGGGATACTTTTAGAGGGGGATTCGGGGAGGCATAGTGGAGGAGGGAGCAGGGGGAGGTGGTAAATCAGTGGTATAGGGGTGGTAAGTGTTTTGAGCGGGGTTAAGGGACTGGGTGGGGAGGGGTACTCAAAAAGGTTATATAGGTGGATGATGATGTGAGGCAGAATAATAAAAGTGAGTTAGGTGTTCATGATAGGTTCATGATTCTAGGGGTGGGGTATTAGGAGTTGCATGAAGTAGTAGTGATAGGTTATAGAGGTGAGGGGTTGTGCGACGATTTGGGTTGCAAGAGGGAGAGATAACACGAATGTAATTCCAGAATTGTACCAGGGCTAGTTATTTAAGTTTTTGTAAGCTGATGGGATTGTTAAGGATTGTCAGGGAGGTATATTTATGAGAGGTCGGTGCTATGGTAGGTCAGTTGGTATGGGATGGATTGTGTGTGGGATAGATATGATTTCGGTGTGCTAGAGAGGTCAGTGGGTGGGATGAGGGTGGTAGTAGTGGTGATGGATGTATTTGGAGTAAGGGGGAGAGTGATCGGTATGGTTGAGTGTTTGGGCTGGAGAGAACAGTAGAGTGGACGAGTTGAGGTGCGTTGGGGTGTAATGGCTGTCTGGATGAAAATGAGTGGGGGAGGTTGTAGTATAAGTATAGATGTGTGGTTTTCAATCTAAGTTGGGAGAAGGTATGGTAATGGTAGGAGTGACGGTGATTTGGGTGGAGTTAGGAAGGTAAGGATGGAGTGGTGTGTGTTAGTGGCTTCTGGCGTGTACTGGTGTGAATTGATTATAAGGTAGGGTGGTGTATAAGAGGTGGGGATTGGATGAGTAGATGGATGTAGGGAGATCGGTTGTGTGTTGAGGTTCAAGTAAATAGTGGGTTAGTTGGTAGTGAGGAGTAGGCAGTGTGTAGTGGTAGTGGGTTAGTGTGGTGACTAGACGTTGTGGGTACACACGCTTTGGTGGGGGATTTGTCGTGTCGGTGGGTTATAATATGAGTAGGGGCTGATCTGGTGTAGAGGGGGGATTATAGCGGGGATGGTGCCTACTGTGTAGACATGCTGTTCGATGGGTGTAGTCTAGGTAGTCTCATTGCTGGTGGGGTTTGGGTGGGCAAGGTATAGAAGGATAAAGCGCACGGATATGTGAGTTGGTGAAGACGAGGGATGTTAGGAGGCAGTGGGATATGGTTTGGGATTAGGCGTGGGACAGGAAAGGTGGTTAGATGGGAGAAGGTAAAAGGGATGTGAGTAGGCGGTGTGGTGGATAGTATAAGATATGTAATTAATAGCGTTAAGGGATGAAGATTGAGAGTTTCATTAACGTTGAGAATGTATCTCGGGGGGGTAGGGGTGGGCATTGTGTCCTCCACTTCTTTCCACACCACGGAAATTGGACAGGAAACAGCAGGCAGCATGCATGGATGCCTCTGAGGGCGGCTTAATCGCACCATTATGCCAAATTATGGGCAACAGCATGCCATGACAGAGTGACAGAATGAAGCTAGATAGCATCTAAAACATCCATAATTGACCCTGACACTATAGACTATGCAGAGGCAGCGGCAGCAGCGGCAGGCTTAAGAGTGGCAGGCGACTTACCCTAATGACTCAGGCTTCAAACCAATTGGTGGCAAGAGGACCAAAGGAGGTGAGCAAGTAGCGCGTGAAATTATTTCCTCTGTGAACAAAAGGTTGACGGTATATTTTAGTCGATAACACAGCATGGTGGCGACATAGTGACCAGTTCCATAACGTATATGGTGAAACACCCAAAAATGAGCCTGACACCGCTCTTTTGATAAGGGGACGACATTTGGAGGCAGCCATGGAGAGGACTTCCATGATTAAGAGCGACAGTATGGGGCCATCATTGCGCGTCTAGATTGCAACTGCAGGTCCTCCAGCATGGCGGCGACGATGCGCCGAGTTCCACTATGTATCTGGTGAAGACCTGAAAATCTGCCTGACACGCTCGTTTATAGGGGACCATGTATGGAGGCAGTGAACTAGTAGTAGATTAAAGGTGCTGCAGTTAAACTATGTTAGTTGTGTCTTGGGATGGAGCTGGCGCTCCGTTGCCAGGCGAGCTTTTCGCCAATCCAAGCCCCTGTCTCTAGGCTACTCCCCAAACAGCACTTCTAAGACCCTTTGTATAAGATCAAGTGTAGTAGCTTCTTATAAGTTTGGGATATGGCGGGTGAGGGGAATGTAACAATGCGCAAGAAGCGCTGAAATAATATCGGTAAATGATAAAGTTTGCCCAGTATATTTTGTGGATTCCACAGCAGGGTGGCAACAAGTTAACAAGTTTGATGTGGAATGCCCCTGTAATATCTCTTGGGCGGTGTGCCTTTATCGCCTAGGCTCAGCAGTTTAGCACCGCCTGCTGTCGCTTAGCGACGGCACTGCTGCTGTCCTGGAGCTACCGACTGATGGCGCCATGCCCACGGATGGTTTCGGAGGAGGATGTGAGGGGAGGAGGTTAGTAGGCCTTTGAGACCTGGACGAGGTAGGCCCGCAATCCTCGTGCGGCAGTATATGACCAGCCCCAGGTGTCAGAATCGGGTCCCCCTCACCCAAGTTAAGTGTAGTAGCGTTCTTATAAGTTTGGGATAGGGGCGGGTGAGGGAATGTAAACAGATGCAGCAGAAGCGCTGAAATAATACGGTAATGAATAAAGTTTGGCAGTATATTTTGTGGATTAACAGCAGGGTGGGCGACAAAGTTAACAAGTTTGATGTGGAATGCCCTGTAATGCTTTGGGTGGTGTGCCTTTATCGCCTAGGCTCAGCAGTTTGAGCACCGCCTGCTGTCGCTTAGCGACGGCACTGCTGCTGGCCTAGAGCACCGACTGATGGTGCATGCCCCGGATGGTAATTCGGGAGGAGGAGGAGGTGGAGGGGGGTGGGAGGAGGAGGAGTTAGTAGCCTTTGAGACCGCACCAGGTAGGCCCCGCAATCCTCGGCGTCGCAGTATATGACCAGCCCCAGGGTCGACTCGGTCCCACCTCCACCAAGTTAAGTGTAGTAGCGTTCTTATAAGTTTGGGATGTGGCGGGTTAGGGGAATGTAAACAGATCGCAAACGCTGAATAATATCGGTTAATCATAAATTTTGCCAGTATATTTTTGGATAACAACAGCAGGGTGGCGACAAGTAACACTTTGATGTGAACCCATGAAAACAACCACATTTCTGCCTGACCACCTCGTTTGATAAGGGGACGATGTATGGATGCAGCTATATGGACCGACTTTTGGAGGTAGCAATGGAGACAACGTGTGGAGGCTGCTATGGAGACAATTAAATTTGGATAGTTGCCGTATGTGGCAGTCCAAAAAGTTTTCTAAACCCGAGAGCAGGTCACGTGTGCCCTCCAGAAAAAGGTAAATAGATTGCGTGCAGTACTGTTTGGCGTCCAAAAAAGTTTTCAAACAGATGGAGATGAAGGTGGCCTCCAGAAAATGAAATAGATTGAGTTGCTGTATGTGCAGTCCAAAAACAGTTTTCAAACCAAGGAGCAGGTAGGTGGCCCTCCAGAAAAATTTGAATGATTGAGTGCCGTGTATGGCAGCCCAAAAATTGTAAAAGGCAGAAAGGGACACGGGAGGTGGCCTGCCAGAAAATATAATGCGTAGAACTAGACTAGAGCCGTGGGCCATTTCAAAAAATGGCCAGTTTTCCTCTGCTTTACCTGTACAAGAGGAAGAGAAGAGGAAGGCAATGAGAGGAGGAGTGCATAATTACTGTCAGGTTGAGCTGTCCTTCACCTGGTGGAGATTGAAATTATGAGAATTCGGCAGGCTTATACATCTTATAAGCGTCAGCCTGTCAGAGCGCTGTCAGTCGACAGGCGGTACACTTATCGTTGATGATGCCACCAGCTTGCCACTGAAAACCCTCCGGACAACGCTAGCGACGCAGGGCAAGGCCAAGAACCTCCCAAGGGCGTAAAGTCGGCCAGTTCGTTGTCACATGTCTCAGCTTTTGAACCCAGAGTTGGTAGGAGCTGTTTGTGATCATTTAGGACGATGTATGTCAGCTACGTACTCCCTCACCATCTTTCTGTAAAGATCAGCCCTACTCTCTGCCGAGACTGGGACGGTGATAGTGTCTTGCCTGGGGTGACATAAAGCTGCGAAAAGCCTTGTTAAAAGCGTACCCTGCAGTGGCTGGACAAGCGCCTGCCGCACTATCTCCCGCGATACTTGGTCCCGCAGAACTACGCACTCTAGCCGCTAGCCTGTCGAGAAGGGAATACGGTTCGCTTGTACCCAGGGTCCTGCTGAATTTATGCATTCAACAATCCTTCCTCTCCAGGGATAATGAGGTGGAAAGATTTTGCTTGTACCTTGGGTACAGGAGAGTGAATCCCAGTATCGGTGCGGAATAAAAATTCTTTTATTTGAACGGCGGAGGGTCACGGGATAGGGGCAGCCCTAGCATGAAAATCTGCCATATGAGCCAGGAAGTACCACGCGCAAGAATCACTCCCCTCCACTGGCCTGACTGTCACTTTCCTCCTCCCTTCCAACTCCTCTTTTTTCTGTCCCATACATGCTGAACAGGTAGGACTGAACAATAGAACAGGTCCACCTGCTTGTGTCTCGCAACATTCTCCTCCTCTTCCTCCTCAGTCCTCCTCCACCTCCTCCCGATATGCGCGTGGAGAAACAGACCTGAGGGTGTGCTTTGGCTATCACAAGGAAGTCTTTCTTCCCCGTCTTCTTGTGAACGAGCGGCATGCTGATGCAGAGAGTTTGGTCAACAGGCCAAGCAGCGGGATGGTGAGGCTGATGTGGCGGCATCGCCACTGACCATCTGTGTTTGACTCCTCAAAATTTGTCAGCACCTGCAGTATAGTCAGAACATCCACCGTCCACCCTCATTGTGACTTGAGGAGCACTGACATGACTACCAGTTCTGGATGGAAGTTGACATCGGCAGTCTACAATCGCTCTCGCTTCTGGTTAAACTCTGGATAACGATGTAGTGTTGAATTCCCACTCGTGGCGCACGTCCGCACAACAGTCGGTGAGCGGCAGTTGGAGCGGCGCTGCCGTGCCCTGAGAGTGCAGCATCTGTGCTGGACTTCCTGAAATGCGGCACATATTCCCGTCGCACATTCGGGAGCAAAATCAGACAGATTGGGGTATGTCTATTAGGAACGTCTGAACATCAATTTAACACTGGGGCCAGGCATGGCACATGTGTCATCTGGCGAATGCGACGCCACCAGGTTACGGCCGTTGCACACCCAACCATGTCCTGGCTTCAGGTTCATCCTGGTGCCAGCCACAGATCATCTGCGCCGTGATGCCCTGTACTGTTCTTGGGCGGTGTGGCCTTTTATCGCCTATGCTCAGTCGTTTGAGGCACCGCTTGCCTGTCGCTAGAGCTAGCGCTGATGGCGCCATGCCCTCGGATGTAGTTCTGGAGTAGATGTGGAGAGGGGTGGAGGAGAGGAGGCATAGGTAGGCTTTGAGACCTGGGACCTAGGTAGGCCCCGCAATCCCCGCGTCGGCAGTAATATTACCATCCGCAGGGGTCAGACCTCGGTCCCCGCCTCCACCAGTTTAACCCACAATGTGCCGTCAGCGACATACATTGGCCCTGGGCCGGCAGCCTCGTCCACGTATCCGTGGTCAGTTGTACCTTGTCAGAAACGGCGTTGGTCAGGGCACGGATGATGTTGTCTGACACGTGCTTGGTGCAGGGCAGGGACGGCACATCGGGAATTCAATTAGTGATGGCTGGGGACCGAATACCGAGGCGGCCGCCGCCATGAGGTTGCAAAGGCCTCGTGGCTCTACCAGCCTATAGGGGCAGCATCTCCGGCTAAGCAATCGGAGATGTGGACCTTTAGGCTGGGTCGTGCGGTGGGGTTGCACTATATTTGTCCTTTTCCGCTCCAGCGTCTGGGTTGGAGAGGCTGAACGCGGTGGATGTTGTGGAGGATCGTGGAGGCGACGCTGGGGTTTTTGTGTGGGCCATGGTCCTGGGCAGGGGGCTGACTATCAGCTGACCAGGTGAAGGAGCAGGTGGTGTGCACGCTGGAGGTGAAGGGGCTTGGTGGCACGGATTGGGGTTTTAGCATTCTGTGCCTGCGCCACTGGTGGTAGTTAAGAAGCTAGTATGGTGGAACCCCTGCTGACCTTTGTTTTGCACAGGTTGCACACCACAGTCCGTCGGTCATCCGGTGTTTCTTAAAGAACTCCAGACTCTGAAATCTAGTCCCTCGCCGCCTGAAGCCTCGCCACGGGAGCTTGCACTACTGTGACACTTTGGCGCTGATAGCACCGCTCATGGCCCTAGCCTCTCCTTCTGGCCCCACCACTGCCTCTTCCAACCTTTTCTCGTCTAGGACTCTCCTCCGTCTCAGAGCACTGTGTTGTCACCCGGCCTCTCAGCCCCGCTTGTTGTCTATCACGCTCATCATCCTCCGACCCTCAGCTCTCCCCCCTCGACTTCTCCCTGACAACACTTCACCACTTGCTACAACCGTGTCTCCTCATCGTCGCTATCACCTCTTTACAACACTCTCCACTAGTCAGAGAATGTCTCATCATCCCCAGACGGCGACTGTTGGAAAACCCTGGCATCGGAAAATTGCTCAGGGCAGCAACCGGACAAGTGGTTTGTACTGGTGGGAAGGGTCCAGAAAACAGTTCTCAGAGTATGCCGGTTCAAATGCCAACATTTCCTGGGAGGGGGCAACGTGGGGGGGGAGGAGGCTGAGTGCAGGAGCTGGAGGAGTTCCGATTTCGTTGAAGGGTGGGACTGTGTGGAAACTGACTGGTGTGGACAAATTGCTCGAGCATTGTCGCATCCCGACCTCACCTGTTCGCACTGTTCGGCCTCAACAGTGCTCTACCACGAGTCCCAGTAACTTCAGACATGAAACCTAGGGAGTGATAGCTCTGCGTCATTCCCCTGCTCCCTCATCAGCAGTTGGGTGGTCTCACCCCTCCCAGGCCCACTGCCTACTTGCCCCTGCAGTATTGGAGCGCCCACGTCCCCGCCCTCGTCCTCTACCCCTAGCCCTCGGTTAAACATGTTGATAATGAAAGTATACACTTTAATGTTTTTTTTTACGTTTTTTGTGTTTTGTTTTTTTTTTTTTTTTTTTGTGTTTTTTTAGTTTTTTAAAACCAAGACGCTGCTATCATTGCCCTATGGCTATTTTCTAGCCACGTATGAAAGCACACGGCTATGCCAGATGAATGACTCTAGTTATGAAAAAATAAACCTAAAATAAAAGGTACTTGCAGACTGTGCCTAAATTTTTTTTTTTTTTCAATCAAAGTCCCTACTAAATTGTCCCACTTCCTCTTTGCGATGGATTTTCTGCGGTCCTAGCGCTAAACAACAACGGTCCTCAGTCTAACTGCAAGATTCCTCACCATATTGGTAGTTAGATGCACTATACGCAGGCCAGCCACCAGCAGATCAACCAGGATAAAATATAGTAACACGATTGTAGGCCTAGTAAGCCTTTGGATTCTCCTATGGCCTTTATTTTCTAGCCAAGTATGAAAGCACACTGCTACCAGATGAGATGACTCTGAGTTATCAAAAAATAACGTAATAAAAAGAACTGGCAGACTGTGCCTAATTGAAATCACACCCCTAATAACTTGTCCCACTTCGGTCTGGGTGCGAGGATTAGGTGCGTCACTAAGCGCTAAAGCAGCACGATCCACGTCTCACTGCAAATTCCTCAACAAATGTTAGTAGAGCCTACAGTGCAAGGCCAGCCACCGCAGATAACCAAAATAAAATATATAACGCTATTGGGGCAAAGTAGCCGTTTTGGATTCGCCTAGGGCTATTTTCTACCAACCTATGAAAGCATACTGCTATGCCAGAGAGTTGACGCGGAGTTATGAAAAAATAAACCATAAATAAGTAGTAAATTGCAGACTTGTGCCTAATTTCATCACCGCCCTAATAAATTGGTCCCACTGCGGTCTTTGCGATTAGCTTATGTGCGTCACTAAACGCTAAACCCAACGGTCCCAAGTCTCACTGCAAATTCCTCACAATATGGTAGTGAGATGCACTACAGCAAAGGCCAGCCCCAGGCAGATCAATGTCAGAATAAATTATAACTCATTGTATGCCTAATAATCCGTTTGGTTCTCCTTGGGGCTACTTTCTAGCCAAGTATGAAAGCACCTGCTATGTGCCATATGGATGAACTGAGTTATCAAAAATAAACGAAAATAAAATTAAACTGGCAGACTGTGCCTTAATTGAAATCAAAAAACCCCCCCCCCCCCTAATAAATTGTCCCACTTCGGTCTTGCGAGGATATGTGCGGTCACTATGAGCGCTAAACACACTGGTCCAATCTCACGTGCAATTCCTCCAATATGGTAGTAGATTGCATACAGTCAAGGCCACCACCAGCAGATCAACCAGAAATAAACATATATAGACGCTATTTGTAGGCCTAATGTAAGCCGTTTGATTCCTCCTATGCTATTTGCTGACAACTATGAAAGCACATTGCCTTTGCCAAATGAATGACGCTGATTTATGAAAAATAAACGTAACATAGAAAAGTAAATGGCAGACTGTGCCTAATTTCCATACACCCCGAATAATCGTCCCACTTCCGTCTTTGCGATGGATATGGTGCGTTCCTAAGTGTAAACACAACGTCCCAAGTCTCACTGCAAATTCCTCACAATATGGGATAGATTGCACTACAGCAAGGCCAGCCCAACCAGCAGATCAACCATAATAAAGATGTACGCTATTGTAGGCCTAACAGCTGTTGATTCTCCAGGGCTATTTTCTAGCCAAGTATGAAAAGCACACTGCTATGGCCAGATGATATGACGTCTGAGTTATCAAAAAATAAACGTAAAATAAAAAGAAACTGGCAGACTGTGGCCTAATTTAAATCAACCTCTCTATAATTGTCCCACTTTGGCGTTTGAGTGGATAGTGTGTCACTAGAGCTAAACTCAACGGTATCAGTCCCCCTGCATATTCCCACAATATTGTACTAGTCGTGCAACTTAAAAAACAAAAAAAATATAACTTAGGCAAGGACTGATCAATGGTCTTGTAACCACGGAAGGGAGAGACTTGTGACCGAAAACTCGCGTCAGCGCTCTGCTCAACGTGGACTCAAGATCGTTGAGTGATTCATCATAAGATTACATACACCCTGACCGTCTTCGGTGTCCTAGGCCAAAGGAAATCGCAGACACCCTTGCCCTGGTGAGGGACACCCTACAATACGCTGTGCGGAAAGCCACCGTGTCTCTTGGCTGGGTCAGCCTGGACCAGGAGAATCCTTTCGACCGTGTCTCACACAGCTCATAGGGCAGATCCTGCGCAGGCTCGGGCTGGGTAAGATGTTCTGCTCTTGTTGTTGACCTATTTTTTACCTTGATATCCACAGCTCGGTGTTGGTAAAACGGCTGGGAGCCCGCCCCTCCCGGTGCTGTTGGGGTCGAACCAGGCTGTCCTACTTTCACCTCTTCTTTTTGTTTTTGCTTAAAGAGCTTGTTCCGCAGAGTCTCTGGCAGAACAAAGAGAGTGCAGAGATCAGGCACTGTGCCCCAGACGCGTGTCCCTGTGATGACATGACAGTCTTTTGCTCCGACGTGGAGTTGGTGTGGGCACTCGTCCAGACCTGCGATGAGTTTTCGAACAGGCTTCAAAGGGAAAATTCACTTCAAGAAGGTTCGGTCGGCCATGCTCTGTCGAGACGTCATGGCTTGCATCTTCGCCCCTTTTCTTCCTTTCACCATTCAATAGGATTCTGAAGGTTCTGGGGATTTGGTTCAGGAAAAAAGGTGCATGCCCTGAAGCGCCCTGGCAAGCAGCGCTGTCCCAAATCCTAACATCAGAGTTGCCCTGTGGGTGCTCTCCTGGATGGGAAAACTCTTTCCTGCGTAACTAGGTTCGTGCATCATACTCCAGGGTACACGGGCACAGGCGTTAAGCCACGCCCTGGCCCCCATCTGAAGGCTGTACCAGGACCGTTTTTCATTTTGTGTCTGTGGCCGTCAAGATGGACCGGGTCAAGTGAGCAGTCATGTTCACAGCCAATCAAGAGGGCAAAGGTTCCCGGACATCTCCACTTTGGCTCTGGATTTTTTTGTTTGTGACTGTGTGCCAGGACCCCTGATGCTACTCTTCTAGATCTGCGGCAAAGTCCAGTCTCGCTTTTTCCTCCTGCCCCTCTGGAGGGGCCGCGTCTGTGAAAGCTCCTTCCCTTACAACTGGTCTAGCGGCCTGCCGTCCGCTCTGGAAGGGATCACCAACGGATGAACTGAAACCCACCCGAGGAAATCCAAAGACTGTGCATCCAAGCTCATCCGAGCCAAAGATTTGATTGGAATGTGTTCCATGAGTCACCCAGGACATGCCAGACTGGTTTGGTGCCATGTGTCTTGGGGCAGACTGCTCCAACAGGCATCACTGACATATGTTTTGGATGGCGCATTCATGGGGAACCTGCCCCTCCGGGCCTTCATGTACGCCTGAAGATCTCAGCAACACACCCTACTGCACAATGTGCACCGTGGAAGGAGGAGACCCCTCTCACCTTGTATTGGGTGTCCCTTGTTTTCCATTAACCCCTTGGAAACATTTTGCATACTTCCCAGGACACAGACCTATAGTATAAGTAGTTGTAGTTATAATACAGTAACATTCAGTAAATCACCAGTATTGGTATCAATCTTGAGTTTAGTACAAAGTGACCCATAGTGCCCTTAATTACAATTATCTGCAGTAAACAATTGCCAGCGGCATGGTTTGGTGCCACTATTCTGGACACAGTCGCAAGCACGTTGCTGTAGCCTAGTCCTCCTACGCTCACACTTGGTATTAATGTGTATCACGCAGGAAACCCAGCGTGCACTGGCTCCCCTATTGGTATGTATGCAACTGTCCCTCAGTTAATGCCCTTTCTTGTGGAGCCTTGATAAGGTGAGGTGTCCCGACAACGTTTTCGCCGGTCACCTGGCTTCTTTCTAGGGGCCCACGGTGACATTGATTAGAGTCTTGGTTATTTTTAATATAAGAACAAATAAAAGGTTACATTTTAAAGTGCTACACTCACAACTTTTCCCTCTTCCCCAAAACCCCCCTTCATATTATGATAATAATGTTCCAACTGTGCGAAGTGCTAGCAAAATCACCAATTTTCTTTACCATTCCAAGTTTTGCCAGGTTTTTCCAATCAATGAATCTATTATTAAAAAAATAGGACCAAAGTCTAAAATGTATGTAGCGTTCATAAACGGCGTGTAAAAAATGTCGGTATTTTTTTAAAAGGAATCTTCCCGCAAGCTAATAATAGCAGTGACAGATTTGATTTCCATGGGGCGTCCTTCCTTCCTAAATCAACATATTAAAATTATGCTAATGAGAAGAAGGGCTGTTGAACGTACCTTCACCGCTGTTACACTATGATTCAGCTGGTCTCGCACCTCCCTCTGTTACTTCCTTCCTTCTGCCTGCTGTAATCGTCGCACAGTGGGAGGAGGTAACGCGCTACTCCAAATGTTAATGTCAGCTTCACACGGAGGAGCTCTGGTAACAACCCCCCAGAGCCGTTCTGGCTCATTATGACATATTATTCAAGAGTTTAGTTTTAGAAGGAAGACGGCCATGTATAACACATATAATAAGATTACTTATAGATTATAATAAGGTTTGGTATGCTTGTTTTTATGGTAGATTTCCTTAACCCTTAATGACTGCCCTATCGGGTTTTTACGGCGGATCCATTAAGGTGTACTTCTTCTGATGCACGCCTTTCTACGGGGGCGCATCAGAAGAAGTTTTTCGGACACCGGGTCTCGCTGGGTCCTGTGTCGGTCGGTGATATCACAGCCCAGACCCGGCACTAACCCCCGGGATCGGAAAAACTCAGATCCCGGGTGTTTTAACCGTTTGCCACGCCGCGGTCAAGTCATGACGCGGCGTGCCAAGTGGTGTCCCCCGTGGATCGGACCCCCCCGGTGTGCTTACCGGGGATCCGATCCCTCCTGCCCCCCTGCCCCGGGGTTCACGAGTGACCCGGGGCTGTCGGCTCCTCTTCTCACCTGGTCCTGCCTTCCTGCAGGACCCGGCTGTTAAGTACTGACATGCTCAGCATGCTCAGTTACTTACCCGATACACTGCAATACAAGTGTATTGGCAGTGAAAAGGCTTGAAAATAGCGATCGGATATCGCTATTCAACCAACAGTAGCAATAGTGTAAAAAGGTAAAAAAAAAAAAAATTTTCATATCTTTTTATAATATAATTAACTAATAACTAAATAAATATTCCCTAATCTCCCCCGTAACACATAAAATGCAAAAATATATCAAACACAAAACACTACATATTTGGTATACCGCGTCCGTATAATCTGTACAATAATCTAAATCAATATTGCACCCGCTCGGTGAACTACGTAAAAAAAAACGAAAAACTTCCATATAGTACAAGTTTTCATCAAACCCCATCACAAAGAATGTTCCTAACAGTGATCCAATAAAAGTTACGGACCTAATATGCTACGCTGAAAAGCAGCAACGTTTTCGCAAACATAAGCCCTCAACCTGAGATCTGACAACAGAAAACTACAGAAGTTTATGGCCCCGAAAAGTTTGTGTCACTAGTAAAAACAATGCCGATTTTTCTCCAATATTGGTTTTGCGCATGAAAATTGAGCGAAAATAAGAAAAATATATAAATGTAGGTATCACCGGCAACGTAGTGAACCAGAGACTAAAGATAAAATTATTAATTTTTACGTTCGGTGAGCGGGGGGCGGTGGGTGAATTGCTCACAATCCAAATAAAAGTTGATGATTTTGTTTGTGTCCCCTTGACATAGTTAATAAAATCTCATGAATACCTTATACGCCTAAAACACAAATTATTGTTTATACATTGTTCTTCTCCCATAAAAAATACGCCCTCATATGATCGCATTACCACAAAAAATAAAAATTTATAGGTCGTACAATGTGACAATGACAAATCTTCTGTGAATGCGCCCCATTCATTCTATACTTCGGCCGTGCGGCCCGTACTCATTTATCCACCACAATATTGGTATCTACACTCGGGAGGAATTGGGCATCAGCGTTGGCAGAAGTGCGTTTCTCATTTTAATTTATTCTGAAATTGTCATTTTTGGCCTAAATGAATGTATTTCCAAAAAATTCCCTAGTTCTAAATCGCAGTCCTATATTTTTTACCCATGGAAGCCTTAAAGGGTTAATGGACTTAATAGAAGTTGTTTACATATGTTAGGGGTGAACGTTTCTAGTAGTGGGGGTAATTTATAGGTTTTACTATTATTTAGGCCTCTCACGTCCACGTTGAAAGCTGAGGTTGTCCCTCAAATGTGAGTTATGGCAATTTTTCATGAAATAAGAATCAAAGTCGCACGCTAAATTTCTGCACCTCATAACATCCTAGAAAATTACCGGAAGCAAAAATATCATCCCAACATAAGCAGATATTCTGTAAATGTTACTTGATCAAACTTTTTGGGGTAGTTTTACTTCCTGTCTGGAAACCAGAACATTTCAACTTGGGGTAAAATTTTAGAAGTGTTTACAACTTTTTGCCAAATTTCACTTTTTTTCAGAAGAAACGCAAACTATCACTTAAAATTTTTATACCTACATGAAGTACAATGGTGTCACGAGAAACATTCTCTCAAAATCACCAGGATTGTTAAAGCGTTCTCGAAGTTTCGAACCAATTATCGTGAGACATGTCAGATTTGAAAATCGAGTCTGTCATTGAGCGAAACTAGTGTCGGTGATAAGGGGTTAAGGTATAGTAGCCCTCAAAGGCCCTCTCTTTTGCAATTGCTACTGAATAAATACTCAAATCTTCATACATAAACATTTTACTGGTCATTGGGGCTTTTCGTCAGTGTTTTGAGTGAAAGAAAAACTCCTCATCCTCCATAATCTTGCTAAATCCAGTGGTGCAGTGTGGAATAAAAGGTCCAGAACGCAATCTTCCTGATGACTACACATTAGATCCTGGATTTGAATTTAGTCCGATATTGGATTCTAATGATAGTTTAGAACCTTATTCATCATTTGTGCTTTTGCACTCATTCTTAGAACAAATGATCCAGTGGTCAATTACTTAATTGATATACTTTTGTTACTAGAGGAAGTAAAAAAAACTAGTTACAAAAATATTACAATATTATATCATATTTTCATTGTAAAACAAATAGACCGATTAAATTTCATTACAACTGCATTTTCCCAATGTTTGGCTACAATATTGAAAGGGGTTGTCCACTCTAGCAATTCCAGCACATAATGTAATATTGTTAACCTTTCAATGAATGAGCAATTGATCTACATGTTAGATCAATTCGCCAAATGGTCTGAACTATGCAAATATGATACGGTTATTCTTGGTTCACACCTTACCCAGGGAGGGAACGCCGCCCAGTTATTGGCCTCCGTTTAGGGGGGACCCAATAAGTAGGTAGGGACAGATTGGGGGTCTCAGTGTCAGGGCTCACTGTCCTTGTTTGTGTCCTGCCATTAACCCTGTCTGTCAAACTTTGTCCTGGGGCGACAGCATGGGTGCCATAGGTTCGCCATCACTGTACTAGGACTTAACCTAAATCCCTAAACTGATTGCACAAGTCCCTGTGCTCATCTAGTGGGGAAAGGCTAAACCTATGGCGCCTTCTCACTCTAATACACAATAAGATAAAGTCTGTGACCCAACAAGTTTCTAGTGGTAACAACTGTCATCAGGGGTCATTAACGTGTTCATTCCTACAATAGATAACAGTAGGTCTATCTTCAACAAACACGCAAGCAGCATGGTCTCCCGCTGCCGCATTTATATTAGTGGCACTGAGGTCTGGAAGATGCCGGGTATTTAATCATAAGCTTCTCCTGTTATACACTTACTAGCTATCTTCTTTAGGGCCACACCAGTGCAATGACAGGAATGTATTGGTCCTAATTAATGAAAGTTTCTTTTACCTGGTGAAGGCAAGACATATTACACATTGGGGCAGATTTACTTACCCGGTCCATTCACGATCCAGCAGCGCCCCGGAAGTTCCCCGGAACGCACTGGAATACACCGAGCCGGGCTGAGTAAAGGTAAGTGTAAGCTCCGCAACACATTTTTTTTTTTTAAATGCGGCGGTTTTTCCGAATCCGTCAGGTTTTTGCTCGGCCACGTCCCCGATTTCCGTTGCATGCATACCAGCACCGATGCGGCACAATCCGATCGCGTGCGCCAAAATCCCGGGGCAATTCAGGCTGTTTCTTCTGGCAGAAGGGTGTGGGTGTTTATGAAAATATCCCCTGCAGAAGGTTGATTTCTGTGCATCTGACACCCATAGGTGCTAAAAGCTTCCCTTTTCTCACTGCTCTGTCCATGTGTCAGTCCTCACTGTAGTTCTGATATTCTACTAATGAATTACCTAGCTTGGAATAAATAGTCACTTTTATCTTATCATCCCTCAGAGCAAGGGATTGTGGGAGAGAAATGAAGAAGTCCATGCAGATATAATGCTGATGCTCTGGATTTGACTGGGATATCAGAGGTACAATATAAAAGCAGATTGATACTCCAGTCACAGAATAAGACTGGACATATATCAGCGCTGATATAGTGTCGGATTGATACTCCAGTCACTTCCAGAGTTGCATCTGGGATGATATAAGTAGAAAAGTAAATACAGCTCTGAGTGTGACTGGAATAGCACAAATTATATAAAAATAGTTGATTGCTGCCTTGAATGTTACTGGAGTATCAGAGATGATCTAATGCCTCTACAACAACATTGGCTAAGTATTTGGTGAAAATAAGACTACAGCTCTTGATGTGGCAGGATTATCAGAGATCATACACTCACCGGCAACTTTATTAGGTACACCTGTCCAACTGCTCGTTAACACTTAATTTCTAATCAGCCAATCACATGGCGGCAACTCAGTGCATTTAGGCATGTAGACATGGTCAAGACAATCTCCTGCAGTTCAAACCGAGCATCAGTATGGGGAAGAAAGGTGATTTGAGTTCCTTTGAAAGTGGCATGGTTGTTGGTGCCAGAAGGGCTGGTCTGAGTATTTCAGAAACTGCTGATCTACTGGGATTTTCACGCACAACCATCTCTAGGGTTTACAGAGAATGGTCCGAAAAAGAAAAAACATCCATTGAGCCATCAATTGAGCGGCAGTTCTGTGGGCGGAAGCCTTGTTGATACCAGAGGTCAGAGGAGAATGGGCAGACGGTTCGAGCTGATGAGAAGGCAACAGGACTCAAATCTCCACCCGTTACAACCAAGGTAGGCAGAAGAGCATCTCTGAATGCACAGTACGTCGAACTTTGAGGCAGATGGCACAGCAGCAGAAGACACACCAGGTGCCACTCCACATGAAAGCGAGATCCATCCTGCCTTGTATCAACGGTTCAGGCTGGTGGTGGTGGTGTCATGGTGTGGGGAATATCTTTTGGAAGTCTTTGGGCCCCTTGGTACCAATTGAGCATCGTTGCAATGCCACAGCCTACCTGAGTATTGTGCTGACCATGTCCATCCCTTTATGACCACATGTACCCAACATCTGATGGCTACTTTCAGCAGGATAATCGCCGATGTCATAAAGGGAATATCTCAGATGGTTCTTGAACATGACAATGAGTTCACTGTACTCAAATGGCCTCCACAATCACCAGACTCACATCCAATAGAGCATCTTTGGATGTGGTGTGAACGAGAGATTGCATCATGGATGGCAGCCGACAAATCTGCGGCAACTGTGTGATGCCATCATGTCAATATGGAAAAAATCTCTGAGGAATGCTTCCAGCACTTGTGAATCACTGCCACGAGAATTGAGGCAGTTCTGAAGGCAAAAGGGGGTCCAACCGTTACTAGCATGGGTGTACCTAATAAAGTGGCCGGTGAGTGTATACAGATGCAACACTGGTTAATATAATTGGCTTAATCCAGTAACCAGACTGATATACACGTCTATAGTGTTACTATTGGGGGAGATTTATCATCAAGTTTTGAGGTAAAACTGGTCTAGTGCCCATGGAAACCAATCAGAAACTCAGCTTTATTTTTTAAACAGCTGTGGGAAAATAAAGACTGAGCTCTGATTGGTTGCCATGAGCAACAGAACAGGCTGCCTCTAAAAGACTATGATAAATCTCCTCCCTTGTGTTTAGCCATGTTAACAAGGTGTAAACGTTTCCGCTCTGTACTGACTAAGTGTCAGAGATGATTTATCTACAAATGTTGGCTAAATGTAGAAGTCGAAACCATATAAGTAACACAGATGCTGTATTATACTAATATATAATACTACAAGTCTATAACAACCATCAAAGCTCAGTGCTCATTTTTAATGATCGTATCAAAAAAACTGAGTTGTTATTGGATGCTTTGAGGCTAACTGCCACAACAACACAATGTTTGGCATTAGATTACTAAGCATATTTAGAAATTTTCTCTCAAAACATTGTCTATGGCATTCACAGAGTCACAAGAAGTGACTGTGTAAAATGTTATGATTGTAAATGTGACATGCAGATTCCTTAGCAGATATATACATACACTAAACTTTATATATTAGATATCACGTCTTACCAAGGCTAAATATATTTTAATTGGATTGAATCATATCTGTCTAAAGTTGTTTGAGGTACAGGCGGTCCCCTACTCTCAACTTACATACGACCCTAGTTACAAACGGCCCTCTGGATATTTATTGTACTTTAGTCCTAGGCTACAAAAACAGCTATAACAGGTTATCACAGGTGTCTGAATGAAGCTTCAGTGTTAATCCTAATTCTTAGACAACCCAACATTTTTAAAATCAATTGTACGTCGAACTTTGAGGCAGATGGGCTACAGCAGCAGAAGACCACACCAGGTGCCACTCCACATGAAAGCATGGATCCATCCTGCCTTGTATCAACGGTTCAGGCTGGTGGTGGTGGTGTCATGGTGTGGGGAATATCTTCTTGGAAGTCTTTGGGCCCCTTGGTACCAATTGAGCATCGTTGCAATGCCACAGCCTACCTGAGTATTGTTGCTGACCATGTCCATCCCTTTATGACCACATGTACCCAACATCTGATGGCTACTTTCAGCAGGATAATGGCCCATGTCATAAAGCTGATATCATCTCAGACTGGTTTCTGAACATGACAATAAGTTCACTGTACTCAAATGGCCTCCACAATCACCAGATCTCAACCAATAGAGCATCTTTGGATGTGGTGGAACGAGAGATTCGCATCATGGATGTGCAGCCGACAAATCTGCGGCACTGTGTGATGCCTCATGTCAATAGGAAAAAACCTCTCTGAGGAATGCTTCCAGCACCTTGTTGAATCTATGCCACGGAGAATTGAGGCAGTTCTGAAGGCAAAAGGGGGTCCAACCCGTTACTAGCATGGTGTACCTAATAAAGTGGCCGGTGAGTGTATACAGATGCAACACTGGTTAATATAATTGGCTTAATCCAGTAACCAGACATGATTACACAGTCTATAGTGTTAACTAATTGGGGGAGATTTATCATCAAGTTTCTGAGGTAAAACTGGTCTAGTTGCCCATGGAAACCAATCAGAACTCAGCTTTATTTTATAAACAGCTGTGGGAAAATGAAAGCTGAGCTCTGATTGGTTGCCATGAGCAACTAGAACAGGTCTGCTCTAAAAGACTTATGATAAATCTCCTCCCTTGTGTTTAGCCATGTTAACAAGGTGTAAACGTTTCCGCTCTGTTACTGACTAAAGTGTCAGAGATGATTTATCTACAATAATGTTGGCTAAATGTAGAAGTCGAAACCATATTAAGTAACACAGATGCTGTATTATACTAATATAATAATACTTCAATGTCTATAACAACCAATCAAAGCTCAGTGCTCATTTTAATGATCAGTATCAAAATAGAAACTGAGTTGTTATTGGATGCTTTGAGGCTAACTGCCACAACAACCAATGTTTGGCATTAGATTACTAAGCATATTTTAGAAATTTTCTCTCAAAACATTGTCTATGGCATTCACAGAGTCACAAGAAGTGACTGTGTAAAATGTTATGATTGTAAATGTGACAATGCAGATTCCTTTAGCAGATATATACATACACTAAACTTTATATATTAGATATACTGTCTTACCAAGGCTAAATATATTTCTAATTGGATTGAATCATATCTGTCTAAAGTTGTTTTGAGGTACAGGCGGTCCCCTACTCTCAACTTACATACGACCCCTAGTTACAAACGGCCCTCTGGATATTTATTGTACTTTAGTCCTAGGCTACAATAAACAGCTATAACAGTTATCACAGGTGTCTGTAATGAAGCTTCAGTGTTAATCCTAATTCTTATGACAACCCAACATTTTTAAAATCCAATTGTCACAGAGACCAAAAACATTCTGGCTGGGATTACAATGATAAAATATACAGTTCCGACTTACATACAAATTCAACTTAAGAACAAACCTACAGACCCTATCTTGTATGTAACCCGGGGACTGCCTGTTTATACTTTATTAACTTTTCCCTTCAAGTTATTACCATAAAAATAATGATTTTAATTTCAAACATGATTTTAAACTCATGCGCAGGATATACATAAAATACCTGTGCCCATGCCAGCCTCAAAACATTTACAGACCTATCTACAAATTATTATGGACACCAGACAGAAATCCTTTATTACAAACTGTACATGATTGCTTTGCTGCAATAATCATGTGTTGTAAAGCATGCATATTACATATATTCACTGGGGGAGATTTCTGAAAAGTGTCTGAGGTAAAACTGTTCTAGTTTCCTATGGAAACCAAGCAGATCTCAGCTATAATTTTATAAACAGCTGTTGGAAAATGTAAGCTGACCTATGATTGGTTGTCATGGGCAACTAGAACAGTTCTGTTCTCAGACTCTTCTGATAAATTTCCCTCATTATATCTAATTCATGATTTAAAAATTGCCATTCACTACATCATGTCATCCTTATCCTTGTATAGATCCACCTGAAAAGAGTGAGAATGTATCACTAAGCCATCTACACAATAGTTAAAGTCCCCCACTTGGAATTTAATGGATCAGAGAAGTTTAGATGGAGAATTAGCCTACAATAACTTAGTTAATTCCTACATTCGTGTGGACCATATACTTTCATTGCTGATGAGAAAGTCACTTTCTTTTTACATGATCTTTTGACTTTTATACAGAATTATTTTCTCTGTAATTTTCAGGCAAACAAGAACATGAATCCATAGATGCAAATATAATATATCTGTACTATTTCTTTGTTGTAGATTAACTTCTGGCATTGGATTCCAAACACTAATATAATTCAGGTATCTTCCGAATTGTTCTGACCTGCAGAATAAAGTTAACAAGTTATTTATGGAAAATGGCTCAAAATTTTAAATTTAAAAAGATGCATGCCAAAATTAGCGCTTTTTTCATCCCCTCCACAAAGGGGGAATTTATCATTCGTTTGTGCCGCAGTGTATCATAAAGTCTATGACGCCTCCCCCCCATTGTTGCAGATACATCAAGAGGTATAGACCTCTTGATGTATTCCATGGGCGACCGCTCCATTCCGCTTAACCAACAGCTGCAGCCTTCATGCCCCCTCCATGTCCACATGACATAGTCGCAACAATAATCCAATTTTACATGTAGCCTGTATTGTGCTGTATCACAATGTCCTGTAACTATGGGGGAGATTTATCATTTTTCCATGGGCAACTAGAACAGTTTTACCTCAGAAACTTGATGATAAATCTCCCCCCTATATTTGTATGCAACCAAGGAACTAGCAACATGTAAGAACACGCCCCTCAAAGTATTTATGTATTTCTATTGTTAAATCTTTCTCTAACTGTGTAACAATTGCCAGAACACTGTGTACAAAATTATTTTTCCCCTCAGGGGATCAATAAAGTTGTATTGTTTTGTATTTTCTTGTGCACTGTACTTTCAGTGATTCTACACCAGAAAATTGTTATAGAAGCACTGATATTTTCAGTAATATGTTAATTATATGACTATGACTTTCAGAGCCTTTAATTAAAACCAATTGAAAGACCAAAGCATCACATTTACACAACAAAACCAAGCCGCATTTGGTAGTTGAATGTTACAGGTAAGGGGGTTGGTCTAAATTCGGGTTCAACAAGTTTGTTTGAATTTTGGAACAAAATTTGCTTTGCGACCCAGATTCAGGCCGAACTTTGACACAAATCCGATTGAACTCAATGAGGACCTGGATTTTCAAAAGATTCTTCTTTATTAAAGATAAAAAACATGTAACGATATTTATTTGTAAGTGATGATAGTCGATTTTTACACACAAAAATGGCTGTAAAATGGGGTTAGGAAGGGCATTTGCTGGGGCGACAGCCTGGGTGCCAAAGAAAATTATCCAGAAAATTAATTTTAAAGTGAGATGAAAATTTTTTTATGAGAGTTTAACACTGTACTCCAGCTTTCGCTGTCTCAAAATGCCCCTTTCACTGTAATTGATGGTTTTATGTCTAAGAATATAATTCAACAAATCTCCTGAAATCCAGTGCATGATGTTAATCACATGGAAGGAGGTGTTTAGAGACGGGAGAGCTTGACTTAAATGTTAAACTTTCCGCCTTCTTGACTTTATACATCTAATTTACACCTAACTTCAAAGTTGATTTTCTGGATGATCCCACCACTCTGGGCCATGATGAAACATGATCAAGAACCTGTTCAACTTCTTGACAACATACTGGTGATGGTTTATTAGGCCAGTTTCTGATGACAGGTTCCTTTAAAACTTTCCCAATGTCTCTATTTACCTCAGATGTTGCCAATAAACCAACTAGGCTATCCCAAATAATTGTAATAGTTTTAATGCATAACAAGCTTAGTGTAATGTTATTTATTTTCTGTAATGCCTTAAAATTCTCTTTCTCTCATTATTCTGGCATTTGGAAAATATAAATGATTTTTGGTGATCCTAATTAATCTATAACAGGAAAGTTTTATTCAGATTTAATGACAGATATGGAGAGAAACATGCATATTTGTCTTTTTATACAGAGTATGTGAACTTCTGGGTTCAACTATACAGTATGGATGTGCCTCGTCAACATGGAGTCTGCAGTATGCACAACTTTTCAGTGTAGGTGGAGAACTTTAAAATTGGATAACTAAACCTTAACTAAATTAGAGCCAAGTTAATGGTGGACACGTCTATTGTTTCTATTTTTCTATCAGACCTTGTAATTGTTTTTAAACAATTTGTTACCTAGGTGTGAAAAAAGTATGGCAAAAGGCTGTAATTGTTTTAGTCTTTGTAGAAAACAGCCTTGGTTGAAATCGTAATTGTGATTACAATTTAATCACATGTTCCATTTTCTATTGATTGAATCAAATGCATTAGAGTATGACAAGAAGCTAAGTGGTCACTTCTATCATTTGGAGGATGAATACTATTTCATTTAACTTCTAATTCACCACAAACCAGATAATTAATATTATATTAACAACAGTAACTCATTATGTTGGTGTTCTTTTTTCTTTTACGTAACCCTTTTCACCTTATTTGTTCTGGACAATTTAATTCATTGATCTATATTACAAGAGCCATAAAACTCTTTGTGAAGCTTTACAAGTAGGAATCTATTTCATGCTTGGTAACTGGGATCTGTGCCAAGCTTGTTAAAGTGTGCAGAGTCTCATCTAAAGAGGACAAAGAAGAGAACTTTTCATAACCCAGTTACAGTTTAGGCAAATGTTTCTTGTTTTTGTAAATCTAATGCAAGATGATTTTTGGAGAAAATGAGGAGTTTAGTTAGTGTGTACTGTATATTATATAAATAAAAAATATAATGCACACCTTTTCTTTTAATAATATCTTATACCATCATCACAAAAACGTAATGCCTCCTAAATATGTGGATTTATATGACATTGTTTTTAGAATTGCAACATAATAATTTTCTTATTTTGGGGCTATTGGAGAATATCCTACTGAACTGTTTTGTGAAAAAGGCATCATAGAGCTTCTTAGACCCCCTTAACACTGTTCATTTGAGAGGAAACAGTTTGTAGGCAGAAACCTTTGGGTACCCTTGGATTTTAATGACCTTTCAGAGACATTACAGCAAAATAGACAGTGATAGACTTTAGTCTGTACTAAATTGATAAAGTTTGACAAAATCTGGGTTACTCACTTCATTCATTCTTTTTACTGGAGGAGAGAAAAGTAAAATATGATGTGAGTAGATACTCACAATTATAAATAACTCATAGACATAACACAGTGGTTGCAAGTTGGAAAATAGCTCTTGGGTTCAAACTGTTCATTATTGGGGTTCAGGGTTCTTGACATTTTATCAACTTTTTGCCAAATAATTTTGTGGGATCGATTATAGAAGATCCCACAAGATCTGTGGCTTTGTTGGGTCTTGTGGTTTCTAATAATACACAAATTGTCCAAAATGTCAGTGTCCAGAAAACCCTCGGTAATTGTGATAACATAATTATTTTTCTCCTAAACTGTAAAAAGCAAATGCATCCTGGTAAAGCAAAATCATAACATTTGTAAAAAGGCCACTTTTCCAAAATTAAGGACTGCTCTACAGGGTGTAGAGTGTGATCAGATGATGCTAATGTTAAATAGGAAACATTCAAACCTATATGGGGTCCTTATACTTCTAAAGTTATTCCAACAGGTAACACGTACAGATGGGCTATATTATACCCCACATGGCTTACAGCTACAGTTAAAAGGGAAGTACAGTAAATGATAAAAAGAGGGCATTATGGCATTATGGGACACTATGGGGCAGATTTACTTACCCGGTCCATTCGCGATCCAGCGGCACGGTCTCTGCGCTGGATTCGGGTCCGGCCGGGATTCATTAAGGTAGTTCCTCCGCCGTTCACCAGGTGGCGCTGCTGCGCTGAAAAGCATCAGAACGCTCTGGAGTTCACCGAGCCGGGCCGAGTGAAGGTAAGTGCAAGCTACGCGACAGATTTATTTTTTTAAATGCGGTGGTTTTTCCGAATCCGTCAGGTTTTCGTTCGGCCACGCCCCCCCGATTTCCGTCGCGTGCATGCCAGCACCGATGCGCCACAATTCGATCGCGTGTGCCAATTCAGGGGAAATCCGTGCAAATCGGAAATATTCGTGTAACACGTCGGGAAAACGCGAATCGGACCCTTAGTAAATGACCTCCTATATGTGTATACTCAAAATGGGGATTGGTAACTGGAAACCTAGAGAAGGCAGAGATACTTTTTCAGATGTTTATACAATAGAAGAAAGAACATCTGGTGTAGGTGGTACCAGTGCATGTAATGCATCCGTAATATATAGTAGACTTTCTGAATGTAGACATGGTCCAATCTACACTCAATAAAATAAATGTGAACAAGACTATCAGACCAGTTACACTCCAGAAGGACCCTGCAACATCCTACAAGGTGACAGGGAAGTCTTGTCAGGCCAGCTGCTTCTCTGGCAGCTGCTGGATGGTGGTACCACCATACTGATACACAGAAAAGTGTTACAAGCCTGTTACAGGGAAAGCAGGGTCACACCGAGAGATACACAACACTGATGGACAAACAACAGATACCGAAAGACAAGCAGAGTCAGACAGAACAAGGTCAAAACCAAGATGGCAGCTAAGGTACACAATCGTATAGAAATAGAATGGTCAATAAGCATATTATATACACAGTATGGTAAACAACACAATAGCACTAAATAGCAGAGAAGACTGAATAACCAGCTCCCTCTGAAGGGGTTGGGGAAGAATATAAAGGGAGCAATGGACATTGCCTCCATCACTGACTGTTTCAGCCGTCCATCACTCATACCACCAAGGAAAAATCAGAAAGGGAGATGTCAATCACAGGTAGCTGAGGTTTTCAAGCACAAAAGTCTGAAAACTGACCCCATTCAGAGCAATTTGCGAGTTCTGGCAAAGGAACTCTAAGTATGCATCCCTAGCTAAAAACTGTTAACATCACAGGCATCTCTTCTTATATCACCCATTATCCATCATATACACTAGAAGGGCCCCAATGTTAACCCTATTACCACGCGACCACCTCTTTTTTCCTTTACCCTGCTGGCCCTGATGGGTGTGGACTAGGCATACACCAGGACTATGCTACTGTGACCACCATGGAGGGTAGGCTGCATATGCGCCTGACTTCAGCTGCTTGGATATTCCTCCAGGACCGGAGAAACCATGACTAGATTAAATGTGTACAAATATGGAGATGAACAAAGCCATTTGTAAACATCATCAACCACCTTATAGGATTATGTCTCCTGGCAAACTAAATGAACATGGCAAGAATCAAAATTTAACTATGCTCATTAGATTTTAGTATTGTGTTGATCGGGAGACAAAGCTTTGTAAATTTGGGAATTATATAGGAATTTTGTTGTTGTGCAAAGTGGAGAACAGCCACAGTGCAAATAACCTTACAGTGAAAATCACTGCTTACATACATAAACTTGTCAAAGGAAGATGTTGACATGTTTTGGGTGTCTGTGAAAAGACCAAAGCTATTGTCTTAGAATATGTAAGGTCCAAGGTCCTAATGGCTATACTGGTAACATTGAAAAATACTCTATAATAGCAAAGAACACCGCAGCACAGCACAGGGACGGATGAACTCAAAAGGAGTGGTGTATTCAAACCAAATGCAGTGTCTTGATCGCATTGGGATTTTTGTCAAGCATGTGTACATAGTCTAACAACTTATATATAGTGCCTCCACAGAATAACGTAATTTTCTGTGTACAAAGTTAAATCATTAAAAAAACATCAAAAACAGTGTTTACATCATAGATTCATTAGTTATATGCTCATAGTTATGTATACACATGTGTCCACATCCCAAATAAACAATATGTGAGAAATAACATCTACAACACAATTGTTCAGGTATATCCAAATGGGTAGAGATCACATGATTCATGGTAACCAAGCAGCAGAGATCACATGATAGCGATCACATGATTCATGGTAACCTAGCAACCGAGAACACACGACAGAGATCACATGATTAATGGTAACCAAGCAACAGAGATCACATGACAGAGATCCCATAATTCATGGCAACCAAGCAAGCGATATCACATGATTCATAGTAACCAAGTATACATAATATTAGATCAACATGATCCACGGTAGTACAAAAAGTTGTATTCCCTGAACAATATCAACCTTTCCGATATTACATAATAAAATTGAAATTGAAAGCAACTAAACAATCTCCAATCCACATTTGAAAAACATTCTAACAGAACAGTTCACATATATTACCTATCTGTCAGGGAAGTCTATCCCTCGCAGATATGTCAATAGAATGTCAGAGCCTGTTTGTCAGTTTGTCGCTGGCGGGAAGTACAATGAGTATTTGTATTTGAGGAAAAATACAGGTTTTTTGGTGCGCTGTCCCTAAGACTCAAATGTAAGACCAAGACATGTAGGTATGATATGATTTTTATTTTTAATGTGTGGATGACAATTCAAGGATGAATTGTCCTCTTCATCAGGTCCAAAATAGTACACTGGGAGCAGTAGCAGGGCTGAGAATCAGAGATGGCCGAAACGTGTCGTCCACACATTAAAAATAAAAATCATATCATACCTACATGTCTTGGTCCTACATTTGAGTCTCAGGGACAGCGCACCAAAAAAACTGTATTTTTCCTCAAATACAAATACTCATATCCCTCGCAGAGAAAGTGCTGCTCACAACATGCCTCCTATCACTCTGTGGCTATGAAAATCTTTTATGTATAGAAATTTCTAAGATCCTGGTAGATTGATTTGATTGTATGTAGATCAAATGTATATTACAATCCATGGCAGGGTTCCCAGATAGATTGGCGCTACCCTGTATAAGCCAATGGCTGACCAGGTACTGGAGGGGTATTTTAGATATTTTGTTATATTTTTTACTTGCTTCTCTTAATCATTATATTTGTGTTTGAAATAAATATATACGCATAAGCAGGCTGGTAGTTGCGAATAGCACTCTCTCCAGGTCAGGAAATGTTAAGGAAATTGATCACCTCTCTAGGAAGGTTCTAGAATCTGAGTATTGTGTAATTGCAGCTGTGGATTCTGGCCGGCAATGCAAAAGTTAACTGGTGTATGGAATTATCCAATGATGTGGCTGTTATGTAAGTTGGAAGGTGATTGGAGATTGGAGTGCTACCACCTGACCATGGGGAGTATAAAAACCCCCGCTGGGTGAGAACACATGGTCTGTCAGTCAGAGCAGAGAGTCATACCTGA
Source organism: Engystomops pustulosus (assembly GCA_019512145.1). Classification (NCBI taxonomy): domain Eukaryota; kingdom Metazoa; phylum Chordata; class Amphibia; order Anura; family Leptodactylidae; genus Engystomops; species Engystomops pustulosus. The sequence continues at coordinate 52,960,290 of CM033645.1, read as the reverse complement.
TGTTCTGTTTTTCAGTGAAAGTGAGCAGCACAACTTCAGTGCTGCCACAGCCATCAATCTCAGAACTTTATGCAGCCCAGTAGCTGCTGACCACATGAGGTAAGTAAACAGCAGGAAGAAGAGATGGTAGATTCCTAATCCTGTCATTCTGTCATTCCGACTCCCTTCACCGTGCGACTTCACTAAATTTAATGGGCCAGCACGCCGTTAATTGGCACTGTCCATTTTCAGAAAATATATAAGCCTGCCTCTTCCTGCACACCCTGAGGGATCTTTGTGCCTACGCCATTGAGAAAGCTTCCCTGCGATATCCCTGAGTATTCCTGCTTTCCTGTGTGTTCCTGCTCCTGAGTCCCCATGTTCCTGTTCCTCTGTTCCTCCGTTCCTGTGCTCCTGTGTGGTCCTGCATTCCTATTCCCGTGTTCCTTTGTTCCTGTTTCAGTGCTCCTGTGTGTTCCAGTCCGTTCCTGTGTTCCCGTTCCCTTCTGCCTGGACCTCCCGTTGCTGACCCTGGATTGGACTTGACCTTGCATCTCTGCCGCCTGCCCTGACCCTGTGACTGAACCTTACCACGAGACTGTCTCCTGCAAAGGTACCTCGACCTTGGCTGCCACTGCGGGCTAGTCGCACCTGTGGAACGACCTGGTGGTACCCTGCCGCAGCAAGACCAAACAGCAGGAAGAAGAGATGGTAGATTCCTAATCCTGTCATTCTGTCTTTCCGAATCCCCTCCACCGTGCGGCTTCACTAAATTTAAATTGGCACTGTCCATTTTCAGAAAATATATAAGCCTGCCTCTTCCTGCACACCCTGAGGGATCTTTGTGCCTACGCCATTGAGAAAGCTCCCCTGCGATATCCCTGAGTATTCCTGCTTTCCTGTGTGTTCCTGCTCCTGAGTTCCCATGTTCCTGTTCCTCTGTTCCTCCGTTCTTGTGCTCCTGTGTGGTCCTGCATTCCTATTCCCATGTTCCTTTGTTCCTGTTTCAGTGCTCCTGTGTGTTCCAGTCCGTTCCTGTGTTCCCGTTCCCTTCTGCCTGGACCTCCCATTGCTGACCCTGGATTGGACTTGACCTTGCATCTCTGCCGCCTGCCCTGACCCTGTGACTGAACCTAACCACGAGACTGTGTTCTGCAAAGGTACCTCGACTTTGGCAGCCACTGCGGGCTAGTCGCACCTTTGAAACGACCTGGTGGTACCCTGCCGCAGCAAGACCATCCGGCTTTGCGGCGGGCTCTGGTGAAGACCAGGTGCCACTTAGATTTCAGTCCCTAGTGTCGGCTAGTATCACCTCCCGCGGTGGTCCAGAGGAGCCACAGATCCCACATCCTGACAATTTCTTATCCTGGAGTGTTAGCTCATCTGTGTTTTGAGGAAGATGTGCACTGTTATATACATAGTATGCTGTACAGTGTGCAGGTTATGTTTAAAATAGTGAACACCCTGCATTCTTTAGTGTGGCAGGTCGGGTGACAGGGCCCCCTGACACTGTGGGACCCATAGCAGCTGCTAGGGCTGCTATCCATATAGTTAGGCCCTTCTCCTTGCCCTAATAATTGTTTACAAGATATCACCCGTTGAAGATAATTTAAAAAAAAAACAGTAACATGCCTTTCTTCCAGGTTACATGGGCAAGAGTAGCTTAGCATTGGCTGTGTCTATTGGCTATTGTAAGGTAATTTCTTTCTGATAAAGGAACTATTGTATTTATGATCTCTTGGGGCACTGCTCAATTTTCATTTTACTGATTTACTTAAGTATATGCACATATGTATATATTGTGAGAAGGTAGAAGGGGCCATTATTGATGGCAGATATGTTTCACCGAGGTGCCTGGCCTCAGTGAAGTGAGACGGTTAATGTTTGGTCAGGAACCTTAGGTTTCTGATATTTTGTTAATGTAATATGACTGCTTAATGCAGTTGATCTGGGCCCTCTTTCATTGGAGTAGTCAAAGAGCAGGGTGGGTGACTACTCCCACATAACCAGGCCAGGTTTTGGCTGACAGATAAAGCCAGGAAGCTCAGGTGAGCTAGGGGTTATGTTTCTGCAGTCTGGGAGTCTGCTGTACTGCATGTAGAGCTGCAGGTGTTACACAGCCAAGGATCAGCAATAGTGACATTGTCTGCTCATGCTGGTGGATGGATACACAACCTACAGAGGACTGTGAGTCAAGCCTGCTTATATGGACTGTGTTTTTCTGTTATATGCTGAAGCAAGCTATTCTGTTCTGTTAAACTGTTTTTGGAAAGAAATAAAACAGTTACCTGGACTGTTACTGAAGTTGCCATTGGAGTTGATCTCTTACAATATATACACTCACCGGCCACTTTATTAGGTACACCATGCTAGTAACGGGTTGGACCCCCTTTTGCCTTCAGAACTGCCTCAATTCTTCATGACATAGATTCAACAAGGTGCTGGAAGCATTCCTCAGAGATTTTGGTCCATATTAACATGATGGCATCACACAGTTGCCGCAGATTTGTCGGCTGCACATCCATGATGCAAATCTCCCGTTCCACCACATTCCAAAGATGCTCTATTGGATTGAGATCTGGTGACTGTGGAGGCCATTTGAGTACAGTGAACTCATTGTCATGTTCAAGAAACCAGTCTGAGATGATTCCAGCTTTATGACATGGCGCATTATCTTGCTGAAAGTAGCCATCAGATGTTGGGTACATTGTGGTTATAAAGGGATGGACATGGTCAGTAACAATACTCAGGTATGCTGTGGCGTTGCAACGATGCTCAATTGGTACCAAGGGGCCCAAAGAGTGCCAAGAAAATATTCCCCACACCATGACACCACCACCAGCCTGAACCGTTGATACAAGGCAGGATAGATCCATGCTTTCATGTTGTCGACGCCAAATTCTGACCCTACCATCCGAATGTCGCAGCAGAAATCAAGACTCATCAGACCAGGCAATGTTTTTCCTCCAATCTTCTACATTCCAATTTCGATGAGCTTGTGCAAATTGTACCTCATTTCCTGTTCTTAGCTGAACGGAGTGCCACCGGTGTGGTCTTCTGTTGCTGTAGCCCATCTGCCTCAAAGTTCATTCTGCCTACCTTGGTTGTAACGGGTGGCGATTGAGTCACTGTTTCGCTTTCTGTCGCTCGAACCAGTCTGCCCATTCTCCTCTGACCTCTGGCATCAACAAGCATTCCGCCACAGAACTGCCGCGCACTGGATGTTTTTTCTTTTTCGGACCATTCTCTGTAAACACTATAGAGAGGTTATGCGTGATATCCCAGTAATCAGCAGTTTCCGAAATCCTCACCAGCCCTTCTGGCACCACCACAACCTGCCATGTTCAGAGGCACTCCAATCACTTTCTCCCCATAGCTGATGCTCGGTGGCTTGACCATGTCTACATTCCTAAATGCACTGAGTTGCCGCCATATGATGGCTGATAGAAATTAGTGTTAACGAGCAGTTGGACAGTGTACCTAATAAGTGGCCGGTGAGTGTATGTATATATATATAATATATATATATATAATAATAAGTGTGTATATATATATTAGCAGAATCATATAACTGGAAAAGGCGCGAGTCCATGACTAACTATTAGTATTACATTTGAGATTGCTTATCAGCTTTAGGACCAAGTTTTGATTTTTCGTAAACCCTGTTCATCGTGACTTCAAGTACTCTTTACACGTTAAAAAAAGTTCAACACAAATTCAAGTGACTTCAGCCATTATCTGTTATAAAAGTGAGAACAAATTCAATGTTGGATCAAATTATTTGTATCACGTTGACTGTAATGAATGGAAAGTTCTTTATATGATGCTGACTGTGAGTCAGTATTATACAATACTAACAAAAAAAGAAACCTTTTTTAGAAACAGTGTTAACAATGCTGTTCCATTATCCCTCCCAAGCTATGTTTACAAACCCATAAAAATGATTCAACAAATCGAAGCCAAATCTTTAGATCCCTTCAAGTGTTTTTGATGTCGTCAAATCAGCAAAGCACAGCTTTTATTCTTCAACAAAGCATGTTAAATGAATGTAACCAATCAGTTAAAATTAAAGCTGTAAGACGCGGCTCTTAAATTAAAAATCATGAATACATTCTGAACACTGCGTACTGTTTTAACTTTATGTGAAGTTATTTTCCACAGCGAGGATATGCATAATTTACTTTTATTACGGATTATACTCGTTATAAGCCGCAGTTTGGTTCAGCACAAAAAATGTGCTGAAAACTAATCGCTCGGCTTAGTACACTAGTTAATTAAAAACAAAACAATGAGTTTATAAAAAAAAAAAAGAGTAATAAAATAAAAATTTAATACTCACCCACCGGCTCCGGTCCTCCGCGCGGCTCCGTCCTCGTCGGCACTCCCGATCCTCTGCGCGGCTTCTCCTTCGATCTTCATGTGCCGGCAGTCGCTGCTTATGCGACTTCCGGCGCGCACATATAGAATGTAGCGGTGTCGCCGCTGATGACGTCTCAGCGGCGCCCCTCCGCATGCGGTGCGCCCGCTGGCAAGTCCCGCATGGACCGACTGCCGGCACTGAAGATCGAGAGATAAGCCGCCACAATGATCGGGAGCTGCCGCCGAGGACCTGGCCGCCGCCCCATGCCCAGGAGCCGCCGCCGAGGACCGGGAGCTGCCACTTCAAATCAAAGGTGAGTATCATCGGAGTGGTGAGTATAAGTTTTTTTTATTAACTGATGGCAGGCTGTATACTTTTTGGGGCGGCTGTATCTTTTGGGGGGCCTGCTGTTACTTTTTGGGGGAGGCTGTATACTTCATTGGGGGCAGGTGATACTTCTGGGGGCAGGCTGTATACTTCAGGGGGCGGCTGATTGTATACTACTTGGACAGGCTGTATACTCAGGTGGCTTCTGAGCTTTATACACACCCTCGGCTTATACTCTAGTCATAGGTTTTCCCATTTTTGTGGTAAAAAGTAGGGGTCGCCTTAGACCGGGTTGGCTTATTCTCGAGTAGATCGGTACTTATTATTATTATGTTATTTAATCATTAATTTTTTATTTCATGCAAATTCAAGAGGAATCAAAATGCATCATCATCCTTAGCAGCTTAATCAGACGGGGATATTCACAATAAAATTGATTTATCTTCTTTACGAGTTTTTCGACATTCCCATATTTAGTTACCCCTGCGCCAGTTTTTTGTCTGACTTTGCACAATTAGGTTAAGTGCAAACTGCCGTGCACCTATATGTAAAAGTGTAAAAATTGCACTATACAGAGCCCAACACATTGGGGCACATTTACTGGGTCCCAGCGCGATCCGTCGGGTTTTTCCCGAATAGTTCCGTTTTGCGCTGTATTTCACGAGATTGGTGGCGCCCGCGAGCGATTTATGGCGCATCGCGCCGACTTTTCACGCTACAGAAATCGGGGCGTGGCCACCGGACACCCGAAGGATTCTGAAAAACCGGCAGAATTTGGTAAAAGCCATTTTGTCGCAAGATAAGCACTCACTTCACCAGAAAAAGCAGGTAACTCCGGCGGACCTCGGCGGCAAGCACGACACCTGGGACATATCGTCTCACTACCTAGTGAATCCCGGCAGAGCCCGAATCAGCGTCGGAGAACCCGCCTCTGGATCGCGACTGGTACGGTAAGTCATGTGCCCCGTGAAGGAGGCAATTCCCGATGCAAAGTCGGACCTGTGCCACAAGTATCCTTATCGATAGATTGGAAAGTCGCTTAGCACTATCCAACAGTTGATATTTCTGATCAGTAATGGCCATTACCTAGCTTTTTGATCCCTCTAGGAAGTATCTCCATTCTTCAAATGGTCATTTATTGGCCAATTTTTCACTTTTTGCTCTGAGGAGGAGAACACCTATTTTCTGGAGAGGGAAAAGACTGCTGAACAGCAAAAGATGCTGCAGCAGCTTTGGCCTGACTTTCGGTGAGAGAATTGACTTGATTAGCCAATACAGTTAATATTTCTTCTAAGCTCTCCATGAGGTTCACAAGATTTAGGATGGAACTTAATTTAAACTAGATTAGGAACACACTTATTAGCAATTTATTTTTGGTGCTGGTGTGAAACATAACATCCGTGAGCTTTAAACTCAAGTCAACCAAAAACACTACCTGGTTGCCTTAAATTCCCAACGGAACTTCGATCTCGTGCTGCCTGTCCTCACCTTCCGCTATGTCCTCGACTCCGCTCCTCCGTTCTCTGTCTGAACCTCCTTCCTGTCCCCCGACTCGATTTGCTCAATGTCTCATGAACCTCGCCCCAAGACGACAAGTCACGCCATTGGGCGCCTTGTGGATACTATGCCACAACAATCCAACCTGCTTGCGGCAGGCTGAAACCCAGTAGCACTTAACTTCGGTCCCAGGTGTCTACTTACGTCATCCGTCCATGGTTGGTCCAGTGGTCCACTACCCCTGGAGCCTGACAAAGCATGGGGAGCTGTGGAGATACAGAGATGAAAAGACTCAGCAGTGTGAGGATATTTCTTTTCCAGCTCCAATTCTGGAATGAAATGTATTTTCACATTTTTCAAAGTGTACATAATTTTTGATTACCACTCGTCACTTTGTTACAGTTTCATTGGGAAAGTGATAATGATAACCCAAGCCAGGTGTTTATAGTATATTATAGATTGATCCATTACTTACATAAACATTCACAAAATCATTCCTTGTAAGAACCTTGTGAAATCCTTTCCACTCTTACTAATAAGTAGTCATGGACTCCTCGCCTTTCCAGTTTATATCTCTAATATATATATACACACATATATATATATATTATATATATATATATTATACATACACTCACCGGCCACTTTATTAGGTACACTGTCCAACTGCTCGTTAACACTTAATTTCTACAGCCATCATATGGCGCAACTCAGTGCATTTAGGCATGTAGACATGGTCAAGACAACCGAGCATCAGTAATGGGGAAGAAAGTGATTGGAGTGCCCTCGAACATTGGCATGGTTGTTGGTGCCAGAAGGGCTGTCTGAGTATTTGCGAAACTGCTGATCTACTGGGATTATCACCGCATAACCATCTCTAGTGTGTACAGAGAATGGTCCGAAAAGAAAAAACATCCAGTGAGCGGCAGTTCTGTGTGCGGAATGCCTTGTTGATGCCAGGTCAGAGGAGAATGGGCAGACTGGTTCGAGCGACAGAAGGCACAGTGACTCAAATCGCCACCCGTTACAACCAAGGTAGGCAGAATGAACTTTTTTAACATTTTAGATTGCTTATAGCTTTAAGACCACAGTTTTGATATTTGCGTAAACCTGTGCATCGTGACTTCAGACATCTTTAACAGTTAAAAAAAAGTGTCAACCAGGAAATTAAGTGACTTCAGCATTATCTGTTATAAAAGTGAGAACAGATATCATTTTGGATAAATTATTTTTTATCACGTTACGTGTGAATGAATGGAAAGATTCTAATTATATGAGTGCTGACTGTGAGTCATAGGTTAAAAATATATTACAGAAACCTTTTTTAGAACAGTGTTAACAAATGCTGTGTCATTATACCTTCCAAAGATATGTTTACAAACCCATAAAAAGGAGATTACACAAATCAACAAATCTTTAGATCCCTTCAAATGTTTAGATGTAGTCAAATAGAATAGCATCAGCTTTATTACTTTCAACAAAGCATGTTAATGAATGTAACACAAATGCAGGTTAAAATTAAAATCTGTAAGACGCGCTCTTTATAAATGTAAAAATATGAACATTCTGAACACATGCGTACTGTTTAACTTTATGTGCAAGTTATTTTCCACAGTGAGGGATATGCATGAATATTACATTTATTAATTATTATTATTATGTTTATTTAATAATTAATTTTTTATTGCATGCAAATCCAAGAGGATATAAAAATACATCATCATTCCCTTGAGCAGGCTTAATCAGACTGGGATATTCAGAACTAAAATTGATTTATCTTCTGGTACCAGTTTAGACAATGTCCCATATTAGGACCTCACCATACAAACCTCACCTGCTATAGGACCTCACCATACACACCTCACCTGCTCTAGGACCTCACCATACACACCTCACCTGCTATAGGACCTCACCATACACACCTCACCTGCTATAGGACCTCACCATACAAACCTCACCGGCTATAGGACCTCACCATACAAACCTCACCTGCTATAGGACCTCACCATACACACCTCACCTGTAGGACCTCATAATACGCACAATTGTACTGTAACCTCCGATTCCTGGCTGCTTAGTGGCTCCTAATATTATTATTCTTATATTATCTTGTATCTGATACTTGTCACTGTTATAATATCGCTATATGCTGTGTGTGGGGGGGCTCTGGGGCTCAGCTCCTCCAAATACTGGAGACGCTCTGGGTTATAAATGACGTGACAGGAACATGACAGGACAGGAACCACGTGTGCGACGCTTTTCAGCGCGAGTCGTCCCTGATCCTCCGGTCAATATTCCGGCAGTGATAATGTTGACTTGTAAACAACGCACAGAAATGACTTCGTTTCAGCCAGAAAATCCCAATGTAAAGCGACAGCCAGTAACGCGGCGATCCATCATCCGTCAGCCGCGCCACAGGACCGATTACGGATCGCCTGTCCCTGACTGCTGTAATCCTCTGCTGGTCAGGACGAAGAAGATTAAGGCCCAGCGCCGACAGGAGGGGGCGCTCTACTCACTGGTATCCTGGGGAGGAGAGATATTCGAGGGTATATACTGCTTATAGGGAGCTACATACAGGGCCTGGAGGGGCTGCTGTTCTGCTGCATTGGCCGGGAGATAGAAAGCAGATCCATGGGAGGCATGTAATGACTATGTTGGGGCTCATTTACTAAGGGCCCGTGGAGCACATTTTCGTCAGGGTTTCCCGAAGATTTCCATTTTGCGCCAAATTGCCCCGGGATTTTGGCGCATGCGATCAGATTTTGGCGCAGCGGCACCGGCTTGCACACAACAGAAATCGGGGGACGGACCGTCGGACAACCCAATGGATTCGGACTAGGCGCGGGATTTAACATTTAGAATTGTGTCACAAGACACGCACTTACAAGCACCGGGAAGAAGAAGGTGAACTCCGGCGGACCTGAGCGGGGAAGTGATGGATGCAGGAACTCAGGCGCAGGATCTTAGTGAATTGCAGCAGACCTGAATCCTCGTCGGACAACGCGCCGCGGGATCGCGACAGGACCGGGTAAGTAAATCAGCCCTATTATGTTTGAAAGGAGTTTCTAAACTCAGTGGGGCACATTTACTAAGGGTCCGCAGCCGCGAATCCGTCGGGTTTTTCCCGAATATTTCCGTTTTGCGCTGTATTTCACGGGATTGTGGCGCACGCGATCGATTTTTGGCACAATCGCGCCGACTTTCGCGCGACAGAAAACGGGGGCGTGGCCACCGGACAACCCGAAGGATTCGGAAAAACCGCAGAATTTAAAAAACCATTTGTGTCGCAAGATCAAGCACTCACATACACCAGAAAAAAGCAGGTGAACTTCGGGGGACCTTGGCGCAGCAGCGACACCTGGTGGATATCGGCGCACGGACCTTAGTGAATCCCGGCAGAACCCGAATCAGCGTCTGAGAACCCGCCGCTGGATCGCGACTGGACCGGGTAAGTAAATGTGCCCCTGTATTAATAATGGAGGGGGGCGGGGTTCTTGCACTTATCATCAATTAATAATGGGGGTGACTGCAGAACATCATATTAATAGAGGAGGGGCTGTAGAATATTGTATTAATAAGGGGGGTGCCGAACATTATAAGGGGGCTGTTGAACTCAGCATTAATTAATAGGGGGGGGTGCTGTACTTTATATTAATTAGTGAGTCTGTCATGCTACATATTATTTAATGGGGAGGTGCTGTGCTACATTTTAAGAAACATGGGGATGCTGGCACTGCGTAGGAATTAAGAGGAGATGCCAATGTGACTGTGGTGTCTTTGGGGACGCAGTGTGGAGACTAGCTGGAAGGTCATTAAGACACCTGAGCAACCAACTCATCAGTAATAAATCATGTACAGGAGAAGTTGTTGTTCTATACCTGATGGAGTAGAAGTGGCACCCGTTAGGTGTCCGCCAGGAGGAAGAGCAGGGCAGATTAGGGGCAGTACAGAGAGAGGAGGCAGCAGTCAGACAAACAGTGAGTGGTGTCTATATCTGCGTGATGTCAGCCCTGGTGTGCAGTACATTTATTGTGGTATATTCAATGCTGGTATATATTTGCAGTATTGTACAGGTCTTTGTGTATTGTATATCGGATGGGGGTATATATATATATGTGCATTTATATTTGATTGCATGGTCTATATATGGTGTATGTGTAGTGTATATATAGTATATTCATGTGTAGTATGTACTATCTATACGGTAATTGTAGCAGATTAATGTATATGAGTAGAGTCTATATGATGCTTGTGTGTATATATATGTGTTTATGTCTGTATAGTATATACAGTGGCCCACATTTAGTAGAGCGTTTGCGCCAATTTTCTTGCAGACGTGGCACTAGAGAGAACGTGGAAACTGCTGGCACATGTATTTGTAAAGTTTCCGTACATATATCATGGCTGCACTGTGCCCGCCATGACATGTATTTCTGCACATAAAGGGGCGTCCGGTGCACAGTAAAACCATGTTTCGCACACTCTATGTGCTCCAAAAATAAGTTGGTGCACTAATATGGGCCAGTGGGTCCTGATCCATAGTTTGCACCCTGAGTCCTGTTATGCCAGTGGGTGGTCACTTCTCTGACAGTCAAACACTAATTCCCAGATAGTCGATCCCGTGTGTTGTCAGACATGCTGTCTTGACCTCCTGCCTGTCCCCGACTACGATTCTGCTCAATGTCTCTGTACCTCGCCACCAAGACGGACAAAGTCACGCCAGTGGGGCGACCTGGTGATACTATGCCACAACAAGTCCAACCTGCTTTGCGGCAGACTGAAAACCAAGTACCACTTAGACTTCGGTCCCAGGTGTCGACTTACATCATCGTCCATGGTGGTCCAGTGGGTCCACTACCCCTGGAGCCTGACACAAAGCATGGGGAGCTGTGGAAATACAGAGATGAAAAAACTCAGCAATGTGAGGATATTCTTTCTAGCTCCAAGTTCTGGAATGTAAATGTATTTTTCACAGTTTTACAAAGTGTACATAATTTTTGATGACCACTCTCACTTTGTTACAGTTCATTGGGAAAGTGAATAATGATAACCCAAGCACCGAGTGTTATAGTATATTTACAGATGGATCCATTACTTACATAACATTACAAAATCATTCCTTGTAAATAACACTTGTTAAATACTTTCCAATCACATCTTGTAACTGTCTGATTGATTAAGCATTTAATTAGATACAACATAGAGAATAGTTATTTTGTCAGCAGTGCTTTGTTCTGGCTCAAATCCAGTTTTTGTCACACTTTTGGATGTATTCAAATCTAAAACAAATAACTCTTCTATATAATCTATGTAGGTTTAAGGCTCTATAAAATAGCTGTCAATCTCTCCGTCCTCTCTTCTTGGAGATTTTTTATTTGGCCTTTATATTACTTAATAGCATTGCATTATTTTTCACCATAAAAATACTGGAAGTCATTGCAGAATCATATCATGGCAGAAATCCTGTTTCCCTGAAAATAAGACCCCTTTTTTCACACTTATAAATATAAGGCCTCCCCTGAAAATAATCCCTTGCGATTGTCATTGCCCCACACATTAGTATTAGTAGATCATTTAGATACTGTAAGATGTTGTGACATGGGTGTCAAATTCATGAGATAAAATCACTGATGGTTGCATTGTAAATGGCATTACAATTAGATTACTCAGACAAGAAGTCCTCCTTTAAGAAAAGTACTGTTGCATTAGAGATTGGGGCAAATGTTTTAAAAATGGAGTCACAACAAATTCAGCATGAAATTCAGGTTTTGGAGAGCTATGATGAGGTTCCAGGAAGGTGATGATGCAACTAAAATACTGGGATCTGCAAATGTACCATATTTTGTTGTACTTAGAGTCACAAGAAGTTCTTGATGGAATTCACAGTTTGGCTGGTTACCCTGATGTATGTGAGGCATGATTACAGTATATTAATAAATGTTGATTTTGCTTTTTGTTCACCAATATATTTGAATTCTTGTATATTGCAAAATAAGACATCCCCTTAAAACAAGACCTAGTGTGTCTTTGGAGCAAAAGTTAATATAAGTCTTATTTTTGTGGAAGCATGGTATTAAGCATATTTTATCAATTGTAACTTTTTCAGCAAATAGGTCTGATTGATTATTCACCAATGTTGCAATTCATGAGATGTAAAGTCAGTCAATTACAGCCTGTTGCAGTTATGTGTGTTGACAAAAATGACACAGCAATAAGTCACGTTAAATTCTTCCAGTAACTTCTATAGGAGCGGTGGCTGAAGCTGCATTTTCCAATGATGGTCCAATTATTCTAATTCCTGGGAATATCATTTAAGATGTATATGTTTTACAAATACATTTACTAGTTTGTTGTGTATCTATAGTTCTGTCACAGTCACGGTCCCCGTGATTGTCTCTATATTAGGGTAGATTCACACTGCCATTGCCCGTCATACCATAGCACAGCGGGCACATAGCAGCGTGCGGGGAGGGCTGCTCACCCCGCCCCTCTCCATAGGGATATATGGCGCACGGCGCCATATGCCATGAAAAGATAGGGCATATCCTATCTTTTCACGGGGTACGGAGCGATACGGTGCCACACGTGTGCGGCACCATACCGCCCGTGTAGGGCACCGTGCTCCCATTGCCGTCTATGGGGGGTGTATATCGGCCGTATATACGTTGGCCGTACATACGTCCGCCATACTGCAGTGTGAATGAGGCTTTATACAGCAAAGCATGCCAGAATCACTCTGATAAACCATAGAGAGAACTGTGTAGTTGCACGGTAATAAATGCACAGTCCTCTTTTTATTTTTTATGCACTCATGTTTCTGATTAGTAAATGTAAGAAAAAGGAAAATGCAGAACACTGATGGAGCCTAGAGATGAGTATCTACTGTATCTGCTGTTTGCTATATCCTTATATTAATCATATTCTTTAAAAAAATACATTTCTCCTTGTAGGTATAGTATTTATCAGTGTGTTGTGCAGTATATTGTTGCTCATTTACTTCATTAAAGTTGTTGGACACTTTACTTTACATGTTTTTTAGGATATTAGGTAATTTAACATTGGCAAATGATGAGTGATGATAAATATATCAAGGATCCTAACATTCTATGTCTTCTGTGCTACAAACATCTCACCAAGGGTCCCAATGGGATTTGGTGTAGGGACATATTTGATTGCCACATAGGAACTTGGACAATTGTATACATCATCTTCCTGACATTGCTCTGATTAGTTCTCCAGTCAATTCAATCATGAATGGGACAGTCGTGTTTTTAGATGATTATCTGAGGTTCCCCTTTTTTACTCAACCTCAGGTATTCTAATACTTTCCATAGGCTGCTGAGTGAGCTCAAAGAAATCACACCAAAACTAGAGTATGGTATAATAATTTTCCTCAGCAGAATGTGGTACCGACCAAATGAAGAAGTAGTTCCATCCGTTATTGTGACACATAAGATTATATACAAACTCCTTTTTGGGAAGGGAACTTCACAGTTAGTAAGGAGTGACTATATAGTTGATTGGTTGTCTCATCATCACGTGTTCATCACAAAGACAACATTGTAGCATCATTTACCCATACATAGCTCCCAACCGTCCCAATTTTGACGGGACTTTCCAGTTTTTCTTACCTCTGCCCCGTGTCACGGGCAGCTATGAGATTGTCACAGATTTTCCCCCCAGGTCCCGCTGTGTCCCGGCACTGTGTCCCCATAGTAAATACTTTGAAAGTCTGAACTCACAGTACAGAATGGCTTCTACAGACATCGGGAGGGGAGGGAATCCTTTTCAGAGAAGTGTCGGGAATAAGCCCTTATTTGTCCAGATTGTCCAAAAAATAAATAAAGATTGTATAGCCTATAAACCCCTTCCCAACGTGCGTTGTAATAGGATGGTGCAGCGGGTGGTGACTTGCCAATATGGTTCAGACACAGTGATCGGGTCATGATGGCGGCTGTTCCTGATGACCATCCATCCTGTCCTGTTGACCAGAGGGGTTTAGTGGTCCCCCAGTTCATGATTGCTGCTATTGGCTGATCAATGCAGACCATTCAATAGCAGCGATTTTACTTATGACATCAATAATACCGATATCACGTCTGTAGAAATGGTGATCGGGGCAAGGTGACAGCTGTTCCTGACAGCCACCAATTTTGCTTTGCGGTCCAGAGGGGTTTTGTTGCCCCCCTTCTGTTCATGTTTGCTGCTATTGGCTGGTCGATCCGGACCAGCCAATAGAAGCAATATTTGTCACCATGGGCATCGCTGGGGTGAATAATAGATAATACACAGTCACAATCGTTGCCATCTAAGACAGCACCAATCATCAGTGGTAGGGGCCATGTCTGGTGGCAACATGCCATCTCTCAGAAATGTCCGATTTGACCAATCTGTGCACCCACTGCTGGATAAGGGTTACCACTTGTATGTGGATAACTTTTATCCCACCGTTCCACTATTCCAACACTCAGTTCCAGAGGTTCTGTAGCATGCGGCGGCACTGTATGCAAAAACCATTAAGGTCCCCTGGAACCCTTGTTAGGCTTAGGTTAGAAAGGGGGGACATCAAGAACATGTTGTTGGTCAAATATAAGGAGAAAAGCGATGTCCTTGTTCTGACCACAATTCACGGGACTCCATCACCCTCACCCCTGTACAAGGGACCTCCACTGCTGCCCCCAAGCCAGACAGTATTCTGGTTTACAGTAAATACATGGGTGGGTTTGACCTGTCAGATCAGGTGATGAGACCATACAGCGCTCTACGGAAATTGAAGATATGATACAAAAGCGCTTGCCCTGTACATTGTACAGATGATGCTGTACAACTCTTACGTGCTGTTCCAATGTGCAGGTCTTGACGTATCATTTCTCCATTTTCAAGAGGCAGATATTAGGAAACTAATATTTGAACAAGAAGGACAGGGCCCCAGTACCTCTGGATTAGATGCCCCTGTGTTTTGCAAGGACAGCATTTTCCCAGTGAATTCCACTGCTTCTACAGGAAGGACTCTGGAGTGACAAACCACTATGGCTCTCCAGATGCATCCTGACACATGTAAAGGATGTGTGTAAAATTTGGCTTGAAAACATCCCTTTTCCCCTCTGAGCCCTACTGTGTACCCATACAACATTTTATTTGCACGTGTGGGGCAATTTTATACTCAGGAAAATTAGTAGTAAACAAGGGGCACATTATCTCAGCAAGGAAGACGGCATGTATTTACAAAGTGGGTCTTATAGCCTTTGTACCTGGTGTCATTCCCAGCAGGTGGTGCTCAGACTATAGTATGACAGTGTTGTCTTCTTATACAAATCCCCGAACCAGTTAATGGAGGCCACAGACACAAGAAACTCCTCAGAAGAGAGGCATGGTGGATTATAAAGACCGAAGCTCTAGGAGCTTTAGGTCTTAATGATAAAAACGATATGGGGATATTTTTATAATGTTGCAGCTTTATATAATGTTGCTGCACTCCATCACTAACATCGAGATATTTTTCTCCTCTGATTAATGCACATGTGTATTGAGTATTGAGATAGTACCGCCCACTATATTTCCATTGGTTGAAGGAATAAGAGCGTAAGACCCATCCACCACCTTTTACACTGGTAGAAGAGTAAGAGAATCCGTTCTCCTTCAGGTCAGACCCGCATTCTTGCTAAATGGGTGTGGCTACATGTAACTCACCTCTTCATGGTTTTACCTCCCTCATTGATGGTAAGGAAATAGAAGCAGTTTTCCTTTAAGTTCGACCCTCTGTTCTTACAGAAGGGTGTGACTACACATAACCAATCCCCTTTCACATTTCCTAGCCTAGCAAGTGTTTTTAAATGTATTTGTTTATGTCTGTTGTTAAGAGAGACCACTAAGTGCCACCATTTAAATACAGGTATGTTCACTAAGTGTTTTGAGGTAAGATGAAGCGCTTTGTATAGCGTGAAACAAGTCATCCTTCACGCACTTTATCCCCTGCATGTTCTACCCCTCCCTGTGTTGCTTGTAGGTCTTTTATGAAGAGGTGTGAGAGGTGTGGCCTCAATGTATGCAGCCTTGTCTCAACCCCACACCCTTAATCTGGTCAAGGGAAGTTATGCCTGTAGCCCCCTGGTGCCGAACAGGGGAAGACCAGTGGTGGGACAGCCACTAATCTCACATCTCCACGCTATGAGTGAAAATTAACTGTTAAACAGCTGTAATTGCATGTGGACACGTAACCAAACCAGTACCACATTTCCTGCTAGTTAGGTAGCAGAGCAACAAAGCGAGAATTATCTAGCGTTTGAATAAAAATTACTTTACCAAGCAGCGTCTTGCAAAAAGCTTGGGTATGCCTATCAGGGGACAGGAATTCAGGAGAGCACCTCAAGTGAGGTGCTTTTCAAGTCGAAAAACTACATCCTTTCTCTAAACATTTAGAAAGTCGTCATGTACTAAGGAAAGATATTGTTAAGAATATTTTTTTAGCTCACTGTTTTCCCTCATGGATGTAGTAATGAACATAAGACCAAATTAGCAATTTGGTAAGATAAAAAGTATTGTTCAAACATATATTCCCTTACTACATGAGGATGACACACTTTACAAATGTTTTAGAAGTTTTTCCTCTAAAAAAGCAACTCCATTAGGATGTATGTTATCACCAAGTTACCCTAAACATATGGTATTAAAAGGTTATTTGGTAGTGGAGCTACAAGTTTTATATGTTGTGACTATGTATCAAGTCAATACTGTCATTTCTAAAATAGATGGCAGAGATAGAAAATAACGTTCAAAGTTTTATTAATTGCAACAGTTGCTCTGTCATATATAAAATAGAATGAGCAATTTTATAAATAATGATGAGGCCTGAAACGGCTTTAATGACCAATGAACTTTTAGAGAATTTTCATACTTCATACTTTTTTCAGGACACATAGGGCTAGTTAAAACATAACAAAAGTTTAAGGACAATGTTTGGTTTTAATTTGAGTCAAATTAACCAAAATCGTGTAAAAATAGTAATGTATAGTAAATATTTTTTCTGATTTTCAAATTAACTTAAAATGCACATTATAAAATAATTCCCTATGTTTTCTCTGTGGGGGCAGATAACTTGTGCAGAGCTACACTTGGTCTAAGCAGCTTTGCTTAACCCTGGCAGATCCGGCAATCAGGTGACCTCTGAGAGAGTTCACAACATAACTGTTTGTTTTGAATATGACTAAAATCTTGTAGGTCAAAACACGCCTGTGAGTTCTCTACACTTTAAGTACTCCTGTTTTTATTTTTGTATATATGTACTTATATTTAGGTATACTTCTAGTCACCATTCATTTTTGTTTTTTCTATAGGGATAAATGCATTAAACCACTGCATTTGATGCTGAATAATCAGATCTAATAGATTTATCGTAGACATATCCGCACCTTAAACCCTTCCTGATGTGCGTCGTAATAGTACGGCACGGCAGGAAGTGACTTAACGAAGGTACGCAGTAGGTGCCGGCTCATGCTCGGAGCCGGCACCGTACAGAAGGGTGTCAGTTGCATGTTTTTCTATTGTAGTTTTTCTTCAACAAAATTGGACAAATATAAAGAAAACGATATATATGAGGTAATACCGTAATTGTAGTGATCAGTAAAGATAATGGGGCAGATTTACTTACCTGGTCCATTTGTGATCCAGCAGCGCGTTCTGTGCGGTGGATTCGGGTCCGGTCGTGAATTATTAAGGCAGTTCCTCCGCCGTCCACCAGGTGGCGCTGCTGCGCTGAAGTCCGTATAACGTTATTGTAGCCCTAAGAAGGGCTGTTGGGTTCTTGTAGAATCACTCCTGCCTAACACTATTCTAATAGAACAGCCTAACGCTTTCCCTGACCAGCAGCAGCTCTCTCCCTAGCGGCATCCAGACACAGAATGATCCGAGTAGCGCAGGCAGGGGCTAGTCTATTCCAGGGTCACCTGATCTGGCCAGCCAACCACTGCTATCGACGTGTAAGGGTACCACGTCATGCTGGGTGGAGTGCAGAGTCTCCTGGCTTGTGATTGGCTCTGTTCCTAGCCTATCAAGTGTTTTTAAATGTATTTGTTTATGTCTGTTGCTAAGTGCAACTAAGTGCCACCATCTAAATACAGGTATGTTCACTAAGTGTTTTGAGGTAAGATGAAGCGCTTTGTATAGCGTGAAACAAGCCGTACTTCACGCACTTTATCCCCTGCATGTTCTACCCCTCCCTGTGTTGCTTGTAGGTCTTTTATGAAGAGATGAAATAAAGACAAAGATTTTCTTCAGGGCGGTGAGTGCCAACTTTTTCCTTTTCCACTGAGTCTGTCAAATCTGGCTTCTAAAATGCCAACACCCCTCTTTCCCTTCTGAGCCCCACTGTGTACCCATACAACATTTTATTTGCATGTGTGGGGAAAATTTATACTCGGGAGAAATAGTTGTAAACATTTCTGGGGGTTGTTTCATCTTTTATCCCTTGTGGCTTACAAAAATTTGGGGTAAAAGTGACTTTTTTGAGAAAATTTTCATCTTTTTCCTTTTGGGGCCTACTTGAATCAAACACCTGTTGGGGAAAATACACAAATTAAACCTTACTAGGGGGTGCACTTTCCAAAATGTTGTCTCTTGTTGGGGCTTTCCACTGTTTTTGCACCAATAGGGCTCTCTAAATACATGCTGACACATGAAAACTTCCAAGTGCCCCCGGTGCCTGTACAGCAGGGTACAGTCACAAAATGGGTATTGGCATACTCAGGAGGAATTGCACTGAGCACTCTAAATTGCATTTTCCTTTTTAACCCATTGTGAAGGTGCAAATTTTAGTTTTCAATGAATCTATAGTAAGATAAAATTACATATCTGTAATTTCACTTTCATTTATTTTTCACCCTCATGAAAGGCTCATAGGGTTAACAAACCTCCCAAAGGTTGTTTTGAATATTTTGAGGGGTGTAGTTTCTAAAATGGTGTCATTTGTGAGGGTTTTCTGTCATGTAGGCCTTATAAAGTCACTTCTAACTAAATTGGCCGTCATAAAGTAGGTTTTGATGATTTTTGTGATCACACCTAAAGTTATAACAAGTTTAACATAATATCCTAAAAAGGAAAAGGATGTTTAAAAAATGATGCCAAATTAAAGCAGACATATGGAAAATGTTAGTCATCAAGTTATTTTGGTTATATGACCAACTTTCCAAAACGTAGAAAATTGAGAATTTGGAAAACATCGTTTTTTTTCAAAAATTTATGCCAAATTTCAGCTTATTTCATAAATAAATACTAAACATATTGCTTAAATTTCTCAACCAACATGAAGTACAATGTGTCATGAAACATCATTCTCAAAATCAACTGGATATGTTAAAGCGTTCCAAAGTTATAACCACTTAAAGTGTCAGATGTCAGATTTTTTAAAAAAGGGCCGTGTCAGGAAGGTGTAAAATGACCAAGTCGTTAAGGGGTTATAATTTCATAAACAAAAATATTGTTTTCACTAGTAATAGAGGCAAATAAGTTATAAATTATGTAGAAAAACAATCCCCAGAAGATGTGTGCATTTCATGTACTTAACATATTAAGAATTCCAGGGAGATATATACTGACTATTAATGTTAAATTTAATATTATGACATTTTAATCATAAGCACTATAGGAGATGTATGAAGTGCTAAAACAACATATCACCCTTTTCATATATTGCTCAATGATCTTTCAACAAAAAAAAGACAATTAAAAGTCAGTCATTGAACAGGATGAACAAAAGCCCTCTCTTACTCAATATCCTGTTCTTTATAACCTCTCTCATTAAATGGCTTATAATGAGGAAGCAGAAACAGATGGTAATCTAAAAGCTATAAGCAGAGCAGCAGGAAACTTGAAATAAAGCTGCATTTGCTATGTGTATTTACAGTACTCTCAATGAGTTGTGTATTGTACACACATCCCCAATAATGTATGCAACGGTGATATATTGGATGTATAGCAATGTATAAAGATATTGGCCACTATACACATGTATATAACTTTGCTTAATTTCAATTTCATATTTAAATTCCAAGTCAACATCATTCATTCTCTATGAGATATAAAGTAACTGACTTAGCTGGAGACTGACAGTTCGAGCGCATTACTTTACATTTCTCTTGAATACATTACTCATCCATCATTTGATGTGGCAGGAAACGTTTGGTTCGCCCCATCTAATGTCTTTTTGATTTACTGACATTCCAAGCACTTAGGTTCATTAATGAAAAAAAGAGTTTAGATTTTCTTTGTCTCATTCAGATCCTGTAATTCAGACATGCAAAGGGACATTAGAATTAGCACAGATTTCAACATTGGTTCACTCATGATAGTTTTCGGGATTTCTGCATGCCTGATCCATCATAGTCCTATTGCATATTTGCTATAAGGTTATTCCAGTGACTTCGGAAGAAATGGGTTTCACGTAAAAGATGAGATGTGACATGTAACCGATGCGAACAAAAATAAAAATATGCTATGAATCCAAAAACAAGAATAGCTATGAGCGGGGGGGGGGTCGAAATTCAGGTTCAATTAAATTGTGTTCGGGACCTGGACACAAACCCCATTCAACCCAATGGCTTTAAAATGAGGATAGTGAAATCTAGAAGGGCTGAAAAATGGTGGGAATAACTGAGCAGGTCCTCTGCCAACAATGGGATAGGAAAAGTACATAAAATAACATAACATAAAAAAATTTAAAAATAAATAAAAAAATACAATAAAAATTATTAATAATATGCTGTAGAAGAAAAAACTGTAAAACTGCTCTAGAAGACATTATGGGTATTGATGAGTGGACCTGACCAGAACTTTTTGTGAGAGATGAGGCAGTTAGAATGACAGTGTGGGGGCATCTAGAAATTTTAAATAATTGACATTTTGGACTTTGGCATTGTCAAGTGCTGCATGTGTATTCCCAGAATGGAGAGGCCAGATGATGAAGGCATTGCAAAGAATTCCTCAAGTTGCATGGGATTGTCTCTTTTGTGTAAGCTCTCCACCTCAGCCTTGTTCCAAACAGCAAGGATGTCTCAGCCACAGGTCATGTGGCAGACACTAATGCTCAATGATAACTCTTCTAGCTGGAATTCCATGGGCCATCCACCTGCACCAGGTTGCAGTAATTGAGAGCAAACAACTTGGGTTGGAGGATAAACATGTGGAGAGCAGATCATCATAGTACATCTACAATGATGATGATGAAACCAAACTGCCTGCTTTCTGTAATGTGGAGAATGACAAGGAGGGTATTGGTGAGGGCTACTACCCACTGTGCCCAGGCATGAGCATGAAAATTCTGGCCTAGAGGATCTCCATAACATGGCATTTTTCAAGCAATGTGTAGAAGGCAAAACATGGTTTATTTGCAAGCTGTGCCACCAGTCCAAAGTCAGCAACAATCTGAGCACCACATGTATGACTAGGACCTGGAAACAAAATATGAGCTGCAAAGGATGACACAACAAGAAAAAACATGGAAACTGTAACGTCCGTGCCTGAATGTCGCTCTATCCGCAGTTGGTGGAATACATGGCGTATTTGTGTGTGAACTGTGGCTTATTCTTGTGTTTGGATTAACTGAGCCACACCCTGCTCCTTGCATTTCTGTCCTGCCCAGCAAGGGTTACTAGCTTGATGGACAGTTCCTCCAGTGTGCTGCTGGAGGCGTGTCCGGGATCAGCCTTAAATACCTGCCCATTCCCATCTTACCTTGCTGGTTATTTTGACCTGTGTATATCTTGCTTGATCTTGATCTTGACCTGACCTGTGTATATCCCGCCTGTACCTGTATCTTTCAGGCTTGCTGGTTAATTTGAGTCTTGTCTTCCCTGAGTATCTAGTTCAGTTTTACCTGTCTCCGTTAGTATGCCTGTATCTGTTCCTGACCTGTATATAACCCATTTGATCTTGACCTGACCTGCGTATATCCCGCCTGTACCTGTATCTGGATCTGACCTGTGATTATCTGCCTAAAGACCTGTCTATATCTGTCGTTTTGTCCCTGTCTCAGTCCTGTGTTTGTATTCTGTGTACCAGTGTGAACACTGGTCTATTCCTGCATTCTGGTTACCTGTTCAGTGTTGTGTTGGTTTCTGTGCACCAGTGTGAACACAGGTCTATACCTGTATTTCCGTTACCTGTCCGCTTCACCATCCAGCAGCTGCCAGACGAAGAAAGTGTCCTCTGTCATCTTGTAGAGTCACTCAGGGACTGTCAGTGAGGTACCTGATAGTGGGTTCGCCCTTATCAGGGCGGTTTATCTGCTTTAGGCGGGGCCTTAGCCACAGGGACATCGCAGGGCGTGTTCGCCACCACTTACGTAGTCTGACAGCTAGCACCAAGCCTGGTTGTGGTTGCGCGTTTGCTGGACGGGTGCTGACAGAAACACCTTTGGTTCCCATTGGTTGTCTAAGCTTTTACCACCACCTCCCGAGTGACAAGGCCACCTTTCTAAGCACAAAGAAAAAATTAATTACACCACCACCAACTAGCCTGTCCCCACCATCCCAAGGAAGGGTTCAGCTTACTATCCCCAAGACAACAGAGAGAAAGCATAAGTTTGATCCATCTCACCCTCAAGCTCTGTTCCTGACTGGGACAGTTGCAAAATTGTTGACCTTTGATAAAGCTACCATTCCAGACAGCATTAGAAATGATTCGGTGCGGACTGTCCAACAATATGTCATTCCAAGCTGGCATTTGTAGAGAAAATAAGGTGAGCACTGTGCAATGCCATTAGTTGCAAGTTACACATCAGAACTGATACATGTTACATCTCTTTAACTAACCATTGGGAACATGTATTAGTGGCCGGGCCCAAGGCAGTAATAGCTGTGGCACATATGCTTCCACCACAGAAGATTTCAGGACATCAAACCTTGCCTATGCCTCCGTTTCATACTTTCTCTTTCTTTCCTGCTGCCTCCTCATCCAGTCTGTGTTGACCACCACCTCCAGTTTTAGCACAGCCATGGTTAAATGCAGGAGGCCATACTGAAACTAATCTGTCTGAGCAAAAGACAACACCCAACCCAAAGTAGGAGAAAAGTCCAGATGAGCTGCTGGCCTGGGATCTCCCGATGTGAGTCTGATGAGGCACACCCCTATGGCACACAGTAAGATGCTCTATAGAGTTTGTGTCTAGAGATTGATTCCCTGGAGTAAAGATCATTTCTAATTGCTACATAACTACAAATGCAACAACCCTGAAACAGTTAACTCTTTTTATTCTCTGTTCTTGTTTTTCTCTCCTTTAAACATACTTATATATTATAGTTCTCTTTGTGCTTGAGCTTTACTTTTATGTTCCCTAGCCTTCCTTTTTATGTTGTAGTACCTCCAGGCTATTTCCTTGGATCTATCTGTTTTCTCTGCAATATGTTTGGTCTTGGGCCACTTGTTTATTCTTTAGTAAAGCTTTCTTAGTGTCCTCATGATAATTTGAAATGCTTAATGCTTTAATGAAATTAAGCTGTCTCTTTAGAAAGCATATTAGGATGATATTAAATATAATGTTATATAAATAGCTATGCATTGACGAAACCCATTAAAAAAAAAAAATACATAAAATATAGTATTAATTTACATCAATACACCCCTTCATAATGCTAGTCTAGAAGATAAGAAACTAGTATATCTCACACAAAGGCTACATGTACACAAACATAGAATCTGTCCCATGAGTCAAATGTTTTACTATGAGCTAACACTCATGGTCTTGGTTTCCACAGCCATGTAATCGAGTTAACTGTCTTGATCGCAAATTGTCGTGCAAGTCCTTTTCCAGCCTGTTTGCGGTTTAGGAAGGCCTTTCTGTTCTTATCGAACCATGTATCATTGTTGATCAAACTTGTTTATGTGTAAGTAGCTTTGCAATGTTCCTGTGAAAAAGAAAATGATTGGATGGTGCCATAAAATAAATCAATGTAAATAACATCCCTGTAGTTCTAGAGATGAAATGCATTAGTGTGACAACTGGTAAGTCAGGGGCTCCCCTATCCAGGTGCTTCTTAAAAAATACACTGATCCAAACAATATTACCTGTACTTTAATCAGTTCACTGACATGAAGACGGACATAGGTCATAGAGTAAAGAGGAGTAAGATTAAACACGGCACATTCTCACATTCTCTTACAGAATGTAGCCACTTATCTAATTTCTGCATATATTTTGATAAATCATATTCTTTAAAGAGGACCTGTCACCTATAAAAAGTCACCAGGAGGGCTTACCAAAGTAAGCCGCTCCTAGTGCTACAATAGATTTCACTTTGCCAAGAGATTTGCTTCCCTTTTGGGTTAAGACTGCATATATCATTATAATTATCATTATCATTATATAATTGGGAACAAGAATTAAAAATCTCCCTCAATAAAAGGGAATCCTCGCCTAGTTAATTTAATTATATCACAGAACATCTCCATTACCCCTAAACTGTAATTTTGAATCTTCCAAACAAAACAACACAACACAACTAATAATAAACTTGAACAAATATGTAGACTAAAGGAATTACAGGAACTTTTACCTCTGTGTCCTTTTTTAACAGCTAGTTACAGGAAGAAGTTACTTTGAAATGGAAAGATCAGAAGGGTAAGAAGGTCAAACCTAATTTTTTGAGAAATGATAGAGACATGCTTCGGAATCATTGAAAGCTGATACATCAATAATAGTAAATAAAGCCGAATATTGCAAAGAAGCTAGAAAACAACTAGCAGACACAATAGTATATTGAAGACTACTGGGGACTGCCACTGCAGTGACTATAAAGGAGATAGATTGTGTATTGAGTGTATCTAAGGAAGTTGGGGTTATTCTAGAAGTTGTCTTTAAAGCACATAAGAATGACCCCCTTGTGCCGATACTACACTTGCTACCAAAGATTTGAAGCAGAGTGATGTCAATAAACACTGAATTGGATACAGGAAAGTCTAACTGGGCCAAATAAATGTTCATTTCTCCCCTTCATGAGTGAACCTCCTGTAGTTCTAGAGATGAAATGCATTAGTGTGACAACTGGTAAGTCAGAGGCTCCCCTATCCAGGTGCTTCTTAAAAAATACACTGATCCAAACAATATTACCTGTACTTTAATCAGTTCACTGACATGAAGACGGACATAGGTCATAGAGTAAAGAGGAGTAAGATTAAACACGGCACATTCTCACATTCTCTTACAGAATGTAGCCATCTAATTTCTGCAAATATTTTGATAAATCAGATTCTTTAAAGAGGACCTGTCACCCATAAAAAGTCACCAGGAGGGCTTACCAAAGTAAGCCGCTCCTAGTGCTACAATAGATTTCACTTTGCCAAGAGATTTGCTTCCCTTTTGGGTTAAGACTGCATATATCATTATAATTATCATTATATAATTGGGAACAAGAATTAAAAATCTCCCTCAATAAAAGGGAATTCTCGCCTAGTTAATTTAATTATATCACAGAACATCTCCATTACCCCTAAACTGTAATTTTGAATCTTCCAAACAAAACAACACAACACAACTAATAATAAACTTGAACAAATATGTAGACTAAAGGAATTACAGGAACTTTTACCTCTGTGTCTTTTTTTAACAGCTACTTACAGGAAGAAGTTACTTTGAAATGGAAAGATCAGAAGGGTAAGAAGGTCAAACCTAATTTTTTGAGAAATGATAGAGACATGCTTCGGAATCATTGAAAGCTGATACATCAATACATACATTCTAGAAGTTGTCTTTAAAGCACATAAGAATGACCCCCTTGTGCCGATACTACACTTGCTACCAAAGATTTGAAGCAGAGTGATGTCAATAAACACTGAATTGGATACAGGAAAGTCTAACTGGGCCAAATAAATGTTCATTTCTCCCCTTCATGAGTGAACCTGTATTAAAATTTGGCAATCCGTCAACAGAAATCAACATACCACAATTTTTGTCTCATTTGTATAATCCAGAAATGCCTATAAAGCAGTGAATAGAACTGCAGGACCAGCATATCTTCAGAAAACCTTAGTCTTGATCAGCAGGATTCATGATGTCCAGCAGCATACATCACCCGTATACACCAAGTACAATTCAACTGTAAATTCAATTGAGTATTAATTTATTTCATATTTTACATTCCATGAAGAATGAGAAATGCACATTAACAGTTAACAGTAGAGTTTTTCACGTGTTCTCTCAACAGGAGTTTTAAACAGCACTCTAGATTAGTTACAGGAATATATATTTAATTTAGAATCACTAAAACTATTATTATATGTTCATTTGTATCAACTGGCTGTTAAAAGTGCTCTTTCTGACATTTAATAGGCATTCTCTTTATAAATCTACTTGCCACATAATTACCCTTGAATTACAAACTTAATAATGTAGAGAAAGGATTTTGTGCAGGCATATGAGAACTGTAGGGGTTTGGTTTTTCAAGACATATTCTAACATAACTTACCAGTCAATTTCGCTTGATGGAGACTGCTGTGGGATTAAGGACTGGCAATGATAAATTACTTTGCTAAAAGATTAAGGCGGCCCATTTGTTTCATTACCCGACACAAAAAAAACATAACCTCTTGGGCTGAAATGAAAAATGGAAAAAGTTGTGTGAATGAACTATTTAACAATAATTCTGTTAAAATTGATTCAGAGAGTATAAGAGTCTTTGGTTCTCCGTCATGTTTCAATAGTATGTCGTTTGTTTTTACACACAGAAAGTAACAGATGATTACAGGTCTCCAAAACCTATAGGTAGGAGTATTTGGAGGGTCTGCTAGCAGTTGCAATGATTTATTAGATTTGATAGGGAGAAAATGGACCAAAAAAAGTCTTTATCTAAATGTGGAAGTTGATTACAGTATGGACACGATCGGCGAATCTCTGGAACTAAAATTTTTTTTTTTACAAAAAATATTCTAAAAATTAGTAATAAAACCCTCTGGACCTCAGTAATTATTACAAAATAACATTATCGGTGAAGAATACCAGGCCCATCCTCGATTTGTTCATTCATTTTCACTCCCATTAAAAAAATCTAGAACTTTTTTATTTGACCATAAAGTGCTGGTGGTGTGATGCTGTTTCTGAGTAACACATTTGGCACTTCATAGTGATGGTATTGAATAATCCGTGCCAGTACTGAGGAAGTGGGAAAAATGCAGTGAAAATGCAAGTGTCGTTTTCTTGTGAGCTTAGGATTTTACGGCTTTCACTGTGCGGCCTCTAAATGACATTGTCACTTTCCGTTGGGCAGTACGATTACGGGGAGAACTTAATTTGTATAGTTTGTACGGTTTACATCCCATTTATAAAAATTAAAACCTACTGCCAAAATTTTATTTTTGCTTTTGCAATCTTCTGAATCTAAACTTTTTCATACTCGTTGTACGGAGCTGTGGGGGTTTTCTTTTTTTTTTTGAAACCTTGATGATGTTTACAATTATATCAATTTTAGGACTTTGCGGACTTTGATCACTTTTATGATTTTTTAAATATTTCAAGGGCAAAAAAGTGCATTTTTACTTTGGGCGCTATTTCTGTTCGGGCTTAAAATGCAGGGAAAAATGAATAGTATTTCGATAGATCGGGATTTTTGATGCGTTCAATACCTAATGGTTTTGTTTTTATAGTGTATTTAGATTTATATCAGTTCTAGGGAAAGGGGGGTGTGAGGTGATTTGAATTTATAGGTTTTTTTTTATTTTAATTTTTTTAAACTGTTTTTATCTTTATTTCATATTTTTCGGACTCCCTAGGGACTTTAACATAGGTTGTTGATCACTGTTAAAAAAAAGGAGAAAAAATAATTTTTCCTTCGATAAGTAAATAAACTATTTTAAAAGATGATTAATAATTTCAATATTTATAAAATAGTATGAATTAAAAAATCTCATCTGATTGGGTATGTATAATAGGGGTTATATTGGAACAATAAATGTAATAAAAGTTATGGATCTTTGAAAGTAGAAGTAGAAACATAAAATCACATTCTTCCATTCAAAATGGATTTGATTGTCCAAATATCGCCAAAACATGCCAAATATTATAGGTTTATTACACGTATTATCAGTAAATGTAAAATACATATAAAAAGTTTGTGTGAAAATGTAAAGAAAGGTAAAAATAGGCCAAGTGTTTACAATTTAACGTATATGTATGCCAAGCAATGACATTAGTACATTAGGAGATGTTGATGTGTTCATCTATTTCCTTGCCATAGGTGTCAAATTGGTGTATGACAAGGTGAGCAGGCTAAATGTTAGTCGGATCAAATATTTTTTTAATACAGGACTCCAGGGGTATAGTTTAGTAAAATGAACATATATACATTCTGGGAGCAGAGATTTATGAAAGTGTCAGCAAGAGTCTACTACAGAGTACACTACAACGACGTATTATTATGGACAGCTAAATTATACTGGATGACTTATCTGGAGGAGAGTAGTTTACGTCCATGGCAAGTCTGAAAGTTGCTAAAAATGGTAATCTTTCACTTACATCATAAAGTCAAGCACAGGCCTGCCAGCCATTGCCAGATATGGGTACATTAACACGTGGTATGCCCGATGTGCGGGATAAAGCGGTGTGGAGAGGAGGTGTCCCTCTCCTCCATAGAAACCAGGGGGGCGTGCCGCAAAAAACTGACCCAGTGTTATGGGGCGCGGGATCGATGCCCCATGCCACATGTATGACCCGAGAGGCCGTGAAGGGCCCTATGTTTGTACCACGGCCTCAGTTGTGACATCCATGGTTAAAAAACAAAGTGCTCATTGCCAGTCTCTAAATGGAGAAATAAATATTGTAAGCGATTGGGTTTTAAACGCAAAGAGAGAAATTACAAAAATGAAAAATGCTCAATAGTTACATTAGAATGATTGCCTCAGATAAGGCATAGCCTCTCGGTTGCTCCAGTTCAGCTTTTGTCACAATGCGCCTTGATTATACACAGAGGTCAGCAGGGATGTGGATTGATAGCGGGCAAGATATGGGGCAGATTTATAAAAATCCTTAGGTTAGACAGTGCCAGAGCTAGATAGACATATTCTTCTACACCAGAATAAAAAGTGTCTAAGAATGGATTATAAATCGTCTTACTTTAAGACTGTCTGCGGACTCTGGCACACCTCCTATTAGTTGTTTACCGTACTCTCGGAAAGTTAAGTATAGGACAATACTCTGTCGGGTTAGCATAATCTGACTCACGGACTTTTTGGTGCTAGGCCACAACCCATTTTAGGCCACGCAACTTTTATGAGTAGTGTAGGAGGACAAAAGGAAAACCTGTCTAAAACCCTTTAAGAAAGTTGGTTGCAGACAGGTTTTAGTGCAATACGACAGAAATCTGTAATTGGACAGACTTAATTAAAATGCCCCCAGTGTAAAGAGGGACATATCCATACTCTAAATCAAAGTCATTGCTGAGTCACAGTTACACTACGTACAGTAGGAAACATGGAGTGACTAACAGCAAGTCTCTACTAGTACAGCAGCCTCTCAAATATGCATGACCAAGAATTAGTTCCAGGATTAACTGGGCCAAATAAATGTTCATTTCTCCCCTTCATGAGTGAACCTATATTAAAATTTGGCAATCCGTCAACAGAAATCAACATACCACTATTTTTGTCTAATTTGTATAATCCAGAAATGCCTATAAAGCATTGAATAAAACTGCAGGACCAGCATATCTTTTAGAAAACCTTAGTCTTGATCAGCAGGATTCATGATGTCCAGCAGCATACATCACCCGTATACACCAAGTACAATTCAACTGTAAATTCAATTGAATACTAATTTATTTCATATTTTACATTCCATGAAGAATGAGAAATGCACATTAATGAGTTAACAGTAGAGTTTTTCACGTGTTCTCTCAACAGGAATTTTAAACAGCACTCTAGATTAGTTACAGGAATATATATTTAATTTAGAATCACTAAAACTATTATTATATGTTCATTTGTATCAACTGGCTGTTAAAAGTGCTCTTTATGACATTTAATAGGCATTCTCTTTATAAATCTACTTGCCACATAATTTGACATTTAATAGGCATTCTCTTTATAAATCTACTTGCCACATAATTAACCTTGAAATTACACACTTAATAATGTAGAGAAATGGATTTTGTGCATGCATATTAGAACTGTAGGGGTGTTTCAAGACATCTAACATAACTTAGCCCATTCAATTTCGTTTGCATGTGTCTGTACTGCTGTGACTTAAGACTGGCAAGTGATAATTACTTTGCTAAAAGATTTAAGGCGGCATTTGTTTCATTACCCGACACAAAAAAAAAAACCTCTTGGGCTGAAATGGAAATGGAAAAATTTGTGTGAAATATTTAAAACAATAATTCTGTTAAAATTGACTTCAGAGATTATTAAGAGTCTTTGTGTTCTCCGTAATGTCTTCATATATTATGTAGTTTTGTTTTTACACACAGAAACGTAACAGATGATTACAGGTCTCCACAACCTCTAGGATAGGAGTAATTGGAGGTCTTGATAGCAGTTTGCAATGATTTATTAGATTTGCATAGTGAGAAAATGGAGTCTCTATCTAAATTTGTGGAATGTTGTATTACATCTATGACACGATCGGCATCTACTGGAACTAAAATTTTTTTTTATAAAAATATTCTAAAAATTAGTAATAAACCTCTATGGTATACCTCAGTAATATTACAAAATAACATTATCGGTGAAGAATACCAGGCCCATCCTCGATTTGTTCATTCATTTTCACTCCCATTAAAAAAATCTAGAACTTTTTTATTTGACCATAAAGTGCTGGTGGTGTGATGCTGTTTCTGAGTAACACATTTGGCACTTCATAGTGATGGTATTGAATAATCCGTGCCAGTACTGAGGAAGTGGGAAAAATGCAGTGAAAATGCAAGTGTCGTTTTCTTGTGAGCTTAGGATTTTACGGCTTTCACTGTGCGGCCTCTAAATGACATTGTCACTTTCCGTTGGGCAGTACGATTACGGGGAGAACTTAATTTGTATAGTTTGTACGGTTTACATCCCATTTATAAAAATTAAAACCTACTGCCAAAATTTTATTTTTGCTTTTGCAATCTTCTGAATCTAAACTTTTTCATACTCGTTGTACGGAGCTGTGGGGGTTTTCTTTTTTTTTTTGAAACCTTGATGATGTTTACAATTATATCAATTTTAGGACTTTGCGGACTTTGATCACTTTTATGATTTTTTAAATATTTCAAGGGCAAAAAAGTGCATTTTTACTTTGGGCGCTATTTCTGTTCGGGCTTAAAATGCAGGGAAAAATGAATAGTATTTCGATAGATCGGGATTTTTGATGCGTTCAATACCTAATGGTTTTGTTTTTATAGTGTATTTATATTTATATCAGTTCTAGGGAAAGGGGGGTGATTTGAATTTTTAGGTTTTTTTTATTATAATTTTTTAAACTTTTTTTTATCTTTATTTTCACTATTTTTCGGACTCCCTAGGGTACTTTAACCCTAGGTTGTCTGATCACTGTTAAAAAAAAGTAAGAAAAATATAATTTTTCCTTTCACGATAAGTAAATAAAACTATTAAAAGATGAGATTATGGATTTGCAGGCCCGAGAAAACGCCTGGAATAACCAATTTGTGAGTATTTTCCATGAAGCAGCTGAGTCTACCGCCAATCAGGATTTTACCAAAATATCAAATGATCTTATCACTCAACATAAAGCTATTACTAGGCTATGGTGGAATATCCGTACTCTGGAAGAATATCTCAAATTGAAAATCTTCCCTAGAGATTTGAGGGTACAAATTTTTTCTTCCTGGGAGGTGGATCTTGAGGAAAAAAACAATTGGGAAAAAGGCCTTTCCCAGTGCTCGTTGATTTTGGTCAATATGCTGCTCAACCATGATAGGGAACTACTAAATCGCCAGCGAGAAGAAATAAAAAAACTGGAATCCCGCTTGACGGGATTTGACGCAACAACATTGGTAGAGCCGTTTCATAAGCAACTCCAGGAAACCATTGAAAAATACGAGAAAAATATAATTCAAAACAAACAACATAAATTACAGCGGGACAAAAAGGATTATGAGAAGAATAAAGCTTACCATTGGACTCATCGTGGCAATGGTTGACGCTTTTATTCTAAAGCTACACAAAATAGACCAGCTACTGACCCCCAGACGTGTGATTCGCAATCTACGGACCTAAGTGAGTCTGATTTGTCCCAAGATGATTCTGCTCTCAACCAACGGAATATCAAAAAACGTGGCCCGAGACACCGCGACTGGTCGCCAAACTACAAACATGACAAATCGACTCGGAATAAGAAGACCACGAATGAAGTTAATATCTGCGACCTTCAGGTCATTAACCTGTCCACATATCAGCTAAATGACATTGAGTTATCTGTACTTAAGAGGGGCCTTTCATTCTCCCCCATGAATCGCTTGGATAAGTTCGTTTTAACAAAAGATTTGTATTTGTTCTGTAGGCAGCTAGCCTTTAAATTGCTATACCATCAACCATCCCTTTTGGATTCCTTCCCACTCGAAGACAGACAGGTCCTCAGAGATCTCCTGGACCTGCTTGATGAAGCTCCGGCTGAACAAGGTAGTAGAAATTTCACTCTTCGCACACCATCTCATAGCACACCTAGTTTTAGGTTATTCCCTGCCTTACAGATTTTTTATGAGACCACGCTGCAGGATATCAGGGCACTCAAACCGGATAACAACAAAATGGAAAATTTATCCAAACTAGAACGCATTGCCCTCAACGATCTTAAACAAAACAAATCCTTCCTGATCAAGGAAGCAGACAAAGGATGCAACATTGTCATCTGGCCCCTAGATTTATACTTGGAGGAGGCAAAGAGGCAATTAAATAACCCTCAGTTCTATGTCACTTTACCCTCAGATCCTACCTTCATTTTCAAAGAAAAGATTGATCGATTATTGGCAGCAGCCCTTCGAGTTGGTATCTTGAATAAAAGTGAAGCACAATTTCTTACAACGGACAAGCCTACAACACCGACCTTCTACATGCTACCGAAGGTACACAAATCTCTAGTGAAGCCTCCGGGGCGTCCGATCGTTTCGGGGATTGGGGGTTTGAATGAAAAACTTTGTACTTATCTGGACTTTTTCTTTCAGCCCCTAGTTACCGACCTATCCTCCTATGTCTGCGACACCACACACCTCATCCAGAGGATTGAAGAATTTGCAACCACAACTCCTATCCTGTTGGTCACCCTTGACGTGGAAGCCCTGTACACGATTATTGGACATCAGGTAGGCATCGATGCCATAACTTATTTTTTGGACAAACAGTGGTCAATAGATAGGAGGCATGACTCCTTCCTACTGGACCTTCTGTACCTAGTCTTACATCAAAATTACTTCCTCTTCGACCGGGTCTATTACAGACAGGTTTCAGGTACGGCTATGGGGGCCAAATGTGCCCCCTCGTATGCAAATCTATTCATGGGGTGGTGGGAGGAGAATGTAGTCTACCACCTCGACGCCTTCAAGACCTGGGTAGCGGGGTG
Organism: Engystomops pustulosus; assembly: GCA_019512145.1. Taxonomy (NCBI): domain Eukaryota; kingdom Metazoa; phylum Chordata; class Amphibia; order Anura; family Leptodactylidae; genus Engystomops; species Engystomops pustulosus. The sequence goes on along the minus strand of CM033645.1, from coordinate 52,926,598 downwards.
GTATCGCTACATCGATGACATTCTCCTCTTGTAGACAGGTAATCATGAGGACTGGCAGATTTTCATCAATCAACTCAACACTAATCCGTGGAACATAAAATTAACTGCACATATCTCGGACGTATCAGTGGATTTCCTGGATATCAAAATCAGGTATGTGCATCCCAAATTGACTACCTCTCTATGCCGCAAAGCAACGGCTTCTAATAGCCTTTTACATTTTTCCACCCGGCCCACCTAAAGAACGGTATACCTGCAGGACAATTTTTTCGGGTTAAACGGAACTGCAGCAATGAAGAGGATTTCAAACAGCATGCGCATGTTTAACCTCCCGTTTTAGGAATAGAGGCTACCCTCGAAAGATCATCTCCAAGGGCTTCTTACGAGCCAAGAGCAGTGAACGTCGCCAGCTACTCCAAACTAAAGTACGACCGGCAGATCCTAGACCAAGACTGATTACGACCTACAACAACCAGTGGTCAGAAATATATATGGCATTCTTGGAAAAAATTGGAGTATCCTTAAGAGCGACAGTAGGCTCACTCCATTTCTCACTGAGAAGCCACATATCACAGCTAGACGTTCAAAGAACCTAAAGGATGCCTTGACCAACAGTCACTTTCAACGCCCTCCCACTCCGCTTGGACGCGGGATACGTCTACAGGGCTCTTTCCCATGTGGGGAATGTTCCGTTTGCCCCTTTATCCTACGGTCTGAGTTCTTTGAGGATCAGGTACTGAAGAAAAAATATAAAATCAGGAGTTATCAACTGCAAAACAAGAGGAGTCATCTATATTCTGATATGCCCCTGTCGCAAACTATACGTGGGAAGGACCACACAGGAGCTCCGGAAGAGATGCCAGCAACATCTTTCAACAATTCGGACGGCCTCCTCCGACCAGCAAAAAGGCGAAAAACTTACCTCGGTTGGCCTTTCTTTTTTTCCGTTCCATGGGGGTTGTTCACGAGGTCTCCAAATTATTGGTCTGGAAAAAGCCACACTCAATAACAGAGGTGGAGATATTGTTCCTCTTCTATTATGCCAGGAATCTAGGTGGATCTACACACTGAACACTACTGCACCTAATGGACTGAATGAAGAACTCCTCTTCACTGGCCACTATAGAACATAGATCTACAAACTGCATCAATGGTATGCCACCTCCATTTCTAATGTTTCTTTCTGACATGTAGCATGTAAATACTTTTATATGTTAAATTTTTTATCATTCCACATTTGTCCCTATGCACGCCAATTCTCTTTTTCAGGCTTTCACATTGGCCCTTGTCTTTCATATATCTTGTTCATCTCACTGTTCACCCGCTACTACACTTGTTCCTTCACATCCATTCTATTAGCTATTTGCCTTTTACACATTTTTTGTACCCCTTACAGCGTTTATTTCCATTGGGCCCCTTATGATTTGATTACACTTGTGTTTTGTTTTGGTGTTTTACTTTTATCTTTTTCTTCCAAGCTACTGACATTTCTGACTCTACCACATTGTCGGTGAAGCATCCTTTGATACAGTTGAATTTACCTGCTAATAGAAGAACTTGTCCGCCGCTAATGCATATATTCAAGTGATCAACAACTGGCTATGACCTATGATCTTCATCCTGGCTTCTTGCTACCTGGGAATTTTTGAGTGATTTTCATCTCTGGACTCTTCACTGCTAGTAGTTCATCTGCTATGTATCTACCCTATGATCATATATGTTGATGCAGTACTTGCATCACAAGTATCCTTTAGTCTCTGTCCGACCTTTTCTAGGATTTGTTGTTGGGTTCTTTTATTGTGATAAAAATGTGATCGCCTTTTCTATTGTATAGTTATACTGTATTTGATTATTTTTCTACATACGTACTTTGTATATTTTCAATTTTCGATGTATTCCGGTATGCCCTGGCTGCTCCGCTGTGGCCCAGCCCACGTTCTCCTTTTTCTGTTCCGCCTCCGTCGCTCCTTGGCGCTCTCACCGATGCCACATCATGATAATAAATATGATGGATATTAATTTGCTGAATATTCTGTGTGGGACCATCTTAGTAATTTGTGTTTGGTGTCACCATGCTTTTTATGCGCGATTTATGATACATACCACAATTTGATTTATTACTATTTTCTAGACTTCTAATACCACAACAGGGAGATGCCAGTAACGAATTGTATTTTATTTCTTAATGTGCATTTATACATCTTTTTTACTCTGGAAACCGTCAGATTGAATCAGAGTTTTTTTGTTGATGATTCTTTGCATTTTTACCGCATTTATTGGCTCACTATTCTTTTCCTGGTATTTATTAAATAATTCTTTTGCACTTTAGGTCTTTGTCAAGGATCCGTATTTTACTATTATTAGATGTTTGACTTTTTGCTTTTTTAGCTATAGACTTGGGAGTAATACTATCGCCGCATATACTTTTTTGTATTTGCTGGTTTGTAGATCTATATTTTAAGGTTTTTGTGCTGATACTTACCTAGATTGCTGTTCTGCAATCACACTTCCTTCATTGTCGCCGATTAATGTTATACCTCTATCAGTTCACATCCAGGTGTTGATGCTATATACACTCTATTTATTTATACATCAATGTAATAATGCTGTTTGTATACACTTGGGTGCTATACTATCACCGTACACACTTTTTTGTACTTGCTGGTTTTAGATTTACATTTTAAAGGTCTTTGCGCTGATACTTACCTAGATTGTTGTTCTGCAATCACACTTCCTTTATTGTCACCGATAAATGCTATACCTCCATCAGTTCACATGCAGGCGCTGATGTTAGACATATTCTATTTACTTATACATCAATGTTATAATGCTGTCTGTATGTTTAATTTCCGCCGACATTTAGTCTACCCTCTCTAAACTGCATTGATGTGCAGTCGCGCATACTCTGTATTTTGGTACCACATAGAACCATCTACTATATGCAATACACTCTCTCTAACCATACTGGCCCCTAGGTGCCTATATCATTTGATATATATATATTCGGTTTATTTTTTATGCATTGTATCTTTGATTATATCCTTGATAATCGCCGGTTTGTTTCTTATTTTTTGGTGCCTATACATATCGTCCAGCATAGGTACTTTATCTGAGTTTGACTCAGTTTTTTTGAGACCTCTGCACTATTTCTCTGACTGCAGTGACGGTGGAACGCAGGCTCCACATACTTTTTGATCTTTTTCTTGCCTTTTGGAACGCATGGCCATGTTTTTCGTTCTGTGAGACGCGCCACCGGATATGACAACATGATGGGGCGGAAGTGAGTTGTGCCGCGACGGAGCGACCAGGGTATTTAAACATATCACCTGCGCTGTGCTGACATCCCCTGACGAAGCCCGCTGAGTCGGGCGATACGCGTGGGGCATCTCTTTCCCCAGACTGAACCCTTTTACCTGGTAATGTAGCTCTGCACTGTATTTTTCTGTGATTTGTTCACATTGGACCTTGCCATTTACTGATTGTATCTGAGGTAGTAGGATTTCTGTTATTCTTTGGTCCTGAACACACTTTTTGTGCATTACTTATATCTACTTACCTTCATTTGGCTTAATATGGTGTTTGCATCATTTATACATGTGGTTGCCCTGGGGAAATTGTGTGATATGTACCCAATCTTTTCCTTGGGTTTTTAAGTATGTTTTAAATGTTATACTAATAAAGTTTATTTGTGTCATTCATACACATCTCCTTTCTTGGTTGTTGCATAAAACTATTAAAAGATGATTAATAATTTCAATATTTATAAAAGTAGTATGAATAAAAACTCCTCATCTGATCCTGGTATGGTATAATAGGGGTATATTGACAAAATGTTAAAAAGTTATGGTCCTTTGAAAGTAGAAACATAAAATCAAATTCTTTCCATAAAAATGGATTTTATTGTCCAAATATCGCAAAACATGCCAAATATTTATAGGTTTTTATATCACTGTTATTATCAGTACATGTAAAATACATAAAAAATGTTTTTGTTGTAAAAATGTAAAGAAAGGTAAAAATTAGGCACAAGTGGTTACACTTTAACGTATATGTATGCAAAGCAATGACCTTGATGTACATTTATGGATATGTATGAATGTGTTTATATATTTGCTTTGCCATAGGTGTCAAGATTTGTGTATCACAAGGTAAGCAGCTAAAATTGTTAGTCAGGAATCAAATATTTTTTTTTAATACAGGCTCCATGGGTAGTAAAATTAGCATATTATACACTCTGGGGGAGATTTATGAAAGTATCAGCAAATCGTCTACTACAGAGTTACACTACATAGACGTATTATATGCCAGATAAATTGTACTGGATGACTTATCTGGAGTAGTTTACGTCCGTTGGGCAAGTCTGAAAGTTGCCTAAAAATGGTACATCTCTTCATCTCTACATCATAGTCCAGCACAGGCCTCCAGCCATTGCCAGCCTATGGGTACATTCACACGTGGTATGCCCGATGTGCAGGGATACAGCCGTGTGCTGGAGAGGAGGTGGCCCCTCCTCCCTCCATAGAAAACAGCGGCGCGTGGCCGCAAAACTGACCCAGTGTATGGCGCGGATCGATGCCACACATGTATGCCCCGCAGACGGCCCTGTGAATGGGCCCTATGTTTGTACACAACGGCTCAGTTGTGACATCATGGTTAAAAACAAGTGCTCATGCAGCTCTCTAAATGGAGAAATTAAATATTGTAAGCGATTGGGCTTTTAAAAGGTGGAGAGCAAAAAGAGAAAAAAAAAATGAAAAATGCTCAATAGTTAAAAACTTAGAATGATTGCCTCAGATAAGGCATAGCTCTCTCTGGTGCTCCAGTTCAGTCTTTTGTCACTATGGGCCTCTGATTATATACAGAGGCTCAGCAGGGATGTGGAATTGATAGCGGGCAAAGATAATGGGGCAGATTTATAAAAATTCCCTTAGGTTAGACAGTGCAGAGCTAGACTAGACATACTTATTCTGCACCAGAATTATAAAAGTGTCTAATACTGGATTATAAATCTGTCTTACTATAAGACTGTCTAGCTGTACTCTGCACCTCCTATTAGTTGTCTTACCTTACTCTCGAAAGTATGGCAGTATATGATAGGATTGATCAGACAACCTAAGGTTAAGGTACCCTAGGGAGTCTAAAAAATAGTAAAAGTAAAAATTAAAAAATAATTAAAAAATAAAAATTAAAAAATTAATAAATATTAATAAACAGTAAAAATCATAAACATATTAGGTATCACCGCATCCGAAAATGCCCGATCTATCAAAGTATAATACTGGTTTTTCACTGCAATTAACTCCGTAATGGAAAATAGCGCCAAATTCGAAAATGGACCTTTTTTGCAATTTTGAAAAATATTAAAAAATTCATAAAAAGTGATCAAAAGGTCGAACTGTCCTAAATATAATAGCAATGGAAACACCATCAAAATTAGCAAAAAATGACACCACCCACAGCTCCGTAAACCAAAGTATGAAAAAGTTATTGGCGCCAGAAGATGACAAAATCCCAAAAAATAAATAAATGTATGAAAACATTATAAAACCAAATTTGTTATCCCCATAATCGTACCGACCTAGAGAATAAAGTAGATATGTCATTTGCGCAGTAAAAGCTGTAAATTCCAAGGCCACAAGAAAACGTCGCAAATGTGTTTTTTCACCATTTTCACTGCATTTGGAATTTTTTTCCCACTTCCCAGTACACGGCAGAGAATATTCAATGCTGTCACTATGAAGTGCAATCAGTTACGCAGAAAATTAGCCATCACACAGCTCTTGTGGAAAAATGTGGAAAAATAAAAAAGTTATAGATTTTTGAAGGTGGTGAGTGAAAAATGGAAGTGAAAAAACTAAAAAAGGCCAAGTCGAAAATAGGAGAGGGAAAAAGGAAAGGAGGACGGAGAAAAAGGGGGGAAGGAGAGGGAGAGAAAGGGGGGGGAAAGGACAAGAGAGGAATAAGGCGAAAGCGAAAGAAGGAGGGACAAGGAACGTTAACAGCTTAAATTCATTACATAACCAACCATACCACATCCCTATTTTACAGCCAAGCAATTCTTCTTTGAAAAATTACTGGACCCACTCTTGCCACTGTGCCTACATACGCACCCTCACTTGCTTTCATCGAACTCTCTCTCGAACTAACTTGCATGGCAATTGGAAGAATATTTTGTAAGCAGTCCCTCAGATTTATGACTGAGACCAAGTCTGGTAATATAAATTAGTGTTCAAGAAAAATATGTCCTTAGACTAAACACACTTTACCCTTTTAGAATTTTTCCCAAAAAGCCTCCATTGGTTGTTTCTCACCAAGTTACCTCCAGTATTTTATTGTATGACACAAGTTTTGAGTGTGAACGTGTATCAAGTCAGAGTCAATTTCGCCATATGGCAAGATAGAAAATACTCAAAGTTATTGAATGTTCAACAGTTGCCGTCCGCTAAAGAATAGCATTTTATAAATAGGAGGATGCGTAACGCTTTACTACCATGAACTTTGTAGAATTTCAGCTCCTCCTTTTTTCAAGGACACACGGGCTTTCAACATACCAAAGTTAGACGTGTTGTTTTACTTTAGTCATTACAAATCTTCAAATAGTAATGGAGAGTCCATCTTTTTCGGATTTCAATTACTAAATGCCATATAAAGAATTTCCGCTATTTTTTCTCTGTGGGGCAGATACTTTGTGCGAGCTACACTGGGCGAAGCACTTTGCTTAACCGGCAGACCTGCAATCAGTGGACCACTGCGAATAGTCACACTAAACTGTTTTGTTTTGAATATGACGTAAAGTCTTGTAGGTCAAGCACGCCTGGGGTGCGCTACACTGTGTGACTCCGGTGTTTATTTGTGTATAGTCTGATATAGGTATACTTCATCACCATCATTGTTGTTTTTATTCTATAGGGCCTAATGCCTTACCCCACTCATTTGATGCTGAAATAATCAGATTCATAGATTATCGTAGACATCTTCCGCACCGGTACCTCTTCCTGACGTGCGTCGTAAGATACGCACTGCAGGAAGTGACTTAACGCAGACACGCAGTAGGTGCCGAGGCTCATTCTCGAGCCGGCACCGTCCAGAAGGTGTGTCATTGCAATATTTTTCTATTGTAGTTTTTCTTCAACAATGGGACAAATTAAAGAAAACATATATATGATGTATACCGTAATGTCGTGATCAGTACGTAATGGGCCGATTTACATTACCCCGTCACATTGGTGATCCAGCAGCGCGTGCTGTGCGGTTGACTTCGGTCCGTCGATTTATTAGGCAGTTCCTCCTCCGTCCCCATGTTTGGCACTGCTGCGCTGAAGTCCGCTGGAATGCCCGAAATTCACCCCCGGCCTATTCCTCAGTGAGTTCGTTCAATTTCTCTCAACATAACCTTTCTTTCTTTTTAAAATGTGGCGGTTTGATTTCGTCGAATCCGGAGTCGGGTAGTTTTTGCGTCTCGAAAGGCGTTGCCGACCCCCAGGTAATAGTGTTCCGTTTGGCGTAGCATAACCGCGCCGTGCCCTTATAATACTACGCAAATACCGCCCGTGTTGCCAGAATGCTATCGCGGGCAATTCAGGGCAAATCGGAACATATTCGAGGTGAACAACGTGGAAAACGGGACGGGCCCAATCAATACGCAGTTGATCCTAGTTTAGCGCTACAGAACGTTGACCCGAAGTATTCCTCCCACAGGAACACCCAACGCTAAAGACCTAAACAAAAATTGATTCTTTTATGTCTTTCTAACTCACTAAAAATGTTATAAAAGTCCGCATCAATAGCTAAGAGCTTACAAAATGGCACGTTTTTCTTACAGGTCTCAATCTCCTACGAGCAACTACGCAACACAACTCAAAATAAGACCCTTATTTGTCCAGCTTGTCCATCACAAAAAATAATAAGATATGTTATAGGCTCGATAAAACCACCTCCGTCCCACGCGGCGTAGTATAGGATGTGTCAGATCGGGGTTGCGCTTGCCAAGATGGTTCAGACACAGATCGATCGTGTCATTGTAAGGCGGAACGTTCTCTGAATGACCATCCACTCCTGCCTGTTGACCAGAGGTGAGTTTAGTGGTCCCCAGTTCATGAGATATGGCTCTGCTATTGGCCCTGAACAAATGCAGACCTCATTCATTAGCACCCGATTTTACTTACTGACCATCAATCAATACCGTATATCGACGTCTGTAGAAATTGGTGATCGGAGGCAAGGTGTCAGCAGTTCACTTACAGCCACACCAATTGTTGCTTGCTCGGTCCGAGAGGGTGTTTGTGCCGCCCCCTCGTGTCTGTTCAGCTTTTGCTGCTAATTGGCGCATGGGTCGATCCGACCAGCCAATAAAGCACTAACTTTGTCACCATGAGGCAGATCCCTGTGGTGACTAAGTAGATACCAGTCACATCGTCATGCCATCTAAGACAGCACCAATCATGCATTGAGGTCGGCCATGTCTGGTTGCAACCATGCCATCTCTCAGAATTCTCCGTTTGACATCTGTGGCCCCACGCAGTGCTGAAGGGTTACCAGCTTTGTATATGTGGATAACTTTATCCCACCCGTATTCCACTATCCAACACTCATTTCGGCATAGGTTCTGTAGCATGCGGCGGCACTGTATGCACAACACCATTAGGTCCCCTGGAACCCTTGTTAGGCTGATGTATAGAAGGGGTTGACTCAAGAACCATGTTTGTATGGTCAAATATAAGGAGAACAACTACATGTCCACTTTCTGACCACGATTCACGGGACTCCAGCACCCTCACCCTACTCCCGTACAAGGGACCGGTCCACGTGTGCGCTCTCCCAGGCAAAGTCGCGCAGCACAGTGAATTCTAGGTTACGTAAATACAGGGTGGGTTTTGACCGTCAGATCAGGCTGATGCACCATACAGTCGGCTCTACGGAAATTGAAATTATGAACAAAGCGCTTGCCCTTTACAGTGTACAGATAGAGCTGTACAACTCTTACGTGCGTTCCAATGTGCAGTGTCTTGACGTAGTCCATTTCCTGCCATTTCAAGAGGCAGATATTAGGAAACTTTAATATTTGAACAATAGACAGGGTCCCCAGTACCACTATTTAGATGCCCCTGTTTTTGCAAGGACACATTTCCCATGGAATTCCCTCTTCTACAGGAAGGACTCTTGAGTTGCAACCACTAATGGCGCTCTGACGCCACTGCATCCTGACACATGTTAAAGGATGTTGTAAAATTTGGTCGTTGAAAACATCCCTTTTTCCCCTCATGAGCCCCTACTGTGTACGCCTAACAACATTTTATAAGTTGCACGTTGGGGCAATTTTATACTCAGAGAACATTGTAGTACACAGAGGGCACATTATCTCAGCAAGGAGAACGCATCGTACTTTACAAAGTGTGTCCTTATAGCCTTGTACCTGCGTTCCATTCCCACAGGTGGTGCTCATAATATAGTATGACAGTGATTGGCATGAGCCAGTTAATGAGGCCACAGACCAAGAAACTCCTCAGAAAGAGGACGGCATGTGTGGATTATAACGACCGAAGCTCTAGAGCTTTAGGTCTTAATGATAAAACGATATGGTTGGGTATGTTTTTACAAATGTGTGCCATCTAGGTTTAATATAAGTTTGCTGCCTTCCTCACTAACATCGAGGATATTTTCCTCCTCTGATGTAATGCACAATGTTATTGGTTATTGAGAGAGTCAACCCCCGCCACTTTCCATGGTTAAGAGAGGGAGCCCCAATCACCCCGCGTATTGTAACTGGTAGAGATCTAATAATCCGGGTTCCCGATGGAGAGGACACCGCGTTCCTAAGGGTGTAGGCACATGTGGCAAGTGCACCTCGGTGAAATGAACGGCCTCTGGAGGTGGAGGAAAAGACGCATTTTAGTTCGAACACAAGACAGCGCTGGCGGGGGTGGAGCGGGAAGGAAGGACCATGGTGTGATGGGACACATGAACCCCTTTATGTGGGAAGCCTGCTACGGGAGAGTAAAAAGTTTAATTTATGAAAAAATGGGGGGGGAGGTGTGATGCGGGAGGTGGGGGGGCCAATGGGGGAGTTGCAATGGGAATGGATAAGAGACACAAAGCGAAGAGGAGAGGATGCAGAATGGACAAGTAAGGATGACAGGGAGGTCCGCTTCACCATAGTCGTCTTTGAGTAGGAAATAGTAGCGCTTTGATATAGCGTAAAAGTACCTCACTCCTTATCCACCCATGTTTACCCTGTGATTGCTTGAGTCTTGTTATGAAGGTTTAGTACGAGACGTGTCGGCCTCAGTCAACCCCTTTATTGTCAAGGTTTGCCTTGTAACTCACCATCATGTTTTACCTCCTAAGCTTGATGTCAACTGAAGAAGAGTTTATGCCGCTTACGTTCGCCCCTGGCTCGTTTAACAGGAAGAATGGGGACGACACTAAAATTCTCACATCTTCACTACTTTTTCTGAAGTATTGTTAGTCTGAAATTAACATCGAATCCCACCCATCTAAACATCCGTATGGTAAGTGTTGAGGAAAGAAGCGTTATGCGTAAACACGTGCGATCCTCACGATTGTATATCCCTATCTAAAGTCCGATTTACACCACAATCCCTTCCTAGTTGTGTAGGTCTAGAGCAACAGCGTGTGGAGAGGTGTGGCCATTATGCATGCGCCTTTGTCAATCCACACACAATTGAGGGCCTTTACCGTAAGCGGGTCCCCTGGTGCAAAATGGGTAGTCCGCCATAGGGGACCGATGCCGAGTAACTACCTCTCACGTCGAATGATAATTTTCAATAACGTAACCACTATCATCTACATACCTTATACTCAGACCGCATTCCTCTAGTATACAGAGTCCAAAGTGGGATGACTAGCTTGAAATAATCTGAGCAGGGCCAAATGGCTGGTGTATGGATGGTCACAGATTGAGAGCACTCGTGAGTCTTTCAGCGAACCTACTCTGGTAACATAGCTCTGTCTAAATGATTTTTACTCACGTGTTTCATGGATGTAGTAATGAACATAAGAGCCAATACTAGCATTTGAAGAATAAAAAGTATTGTTCACAACTATATTACCCTTACTACAATGAGGATGACAACCACTTTACAAATGTTTTAGAAGTCTTTTTCCTCAAAAAGCAACTCCATTAGGATGTATGTTATCACCAAGTTACCCTAAACACTATGGTTTCAAGGTTATTTGTGTAGTTGCAGCTACAAGTTTTTATGTTGTGACGTAGTATCAAGTGCGCGAATACTGTCATTCTAAATAGCATGGCAAGATAAAAAGAAGCGTTCAATTAGTTTATTATTTGCCAAACAGTTTGCCTTGTCCATATATAAATAGAATAGATCAATTTTGATAAATAATGATGAGGTCCTGAAACGGCTTTTTATGGACCAGGAACTTTTTAGAGAATTTTCATCACTTCAATACTTTTTTCCAGATCACATAGGCTAGTTAAAACATTACACAAAGTTTAAGGACAATGTTTTGGTTTATTTGAGTCAAATTAACCCAAATCGTGTAAATATTAATGTATATATAAATATGTTTTTCTTCTGATTTTTCCAAATTAAAAACTTAAAATGCACATTAATAAAATAATTCCCTATGTTTTCAGCATCTGTGGGGGCAGATAACTTGTGCAGAGCACACTCCTGGTCTAAGCACTTGCTTAACCCTGCATCCGGCAATCAGGTTGACCTCTGAGAGAGTTCACAACATTATGTTGTTTGAATATGACTCAAAATCTTGTAGGTCAAAACACCACTGTGAAGTTCGTCTACACTTATAAGTATCCTGTTTTTATTTTTGTATATATGTCCTTATATTAAAGTATCTTCTAGTCACCATATCATTTTTTGTTTTTCTATGAGGATCAGAATGCATAAACCACTGCATTATGCTGCGAATATCAGTATCTAATGAGTTATCGTAACATGATCCTCAGCCTTAACCCTTCCTGATGTGCGTCGAATAAGTACGGCACGGCGGAAGTGACTAACGAAGGGACGCATTAGTGCCGGCCATCTCTGAGCCGGCCACCGTACAGAGGGTGTCAGGTTGCATGTTTTTTTCTTTGTAATTTTTCTTCAACAAAATTGGCCAATATATAACGAACACGATATATATGAGGTAATACCGTAATTGTAGTGGATCAGTAAATATATGGGCGATGCTTACTTTTACTTACCTGGTCCATTTGTGATCCGAGCAGCGCGTTCTGTGCGGTTGGATTCGGGTTCGGTCCGTGAATTATATTGGCAGTTCCTCCCGCGGCCTCGCACCAGATTTGCGGGTGGCATGAGCTGAAGTCCGCTGGACTGCCCTGAATTCACCGGCCTAATTCCTAGTTGAGGTAATTGCAATTTTCGCACACAAATCATTTTTTTTTTTTAAATGTGCGGTTTTTTGAATCGTCGGGTTTTTGTCGGTCGCGCACGTCCCCAGATTTCCTCGCTGCGTGCATGCCGGCGCCCGATGCGCAAAATCCGATCGCGTTTGCCCGAATCCCGGGCAATTCAGGCGACAGCTCGAATATTCGTATAAAAACGTCGGACATCACGTGACGGCCCCTAGTAATGACCCCAATATATTATTTTTTACGCTACAGGGGAACGACCCCCCGCCAGAAAAATATGCTAAAATCCTGAACAAAAATTCATTCTTTTATGTTTCTCATCAAAAACGTAACAGTTTTACAATAAAAAATCGCATCAATAATCCTAAAGACTTGCTAAAATGGAACGTTGTTTTTACATGCAATCTTACCTCCAAATAATGAAGCCCTTATTCTGTCCAGATATGTTGCCCAAAAATAAATGAAGAATTGTTAGTCCTATAAACCCTTCCCAACGTGCGTTCTGTAATACGGATGGTGCAGTGGTTGGTGACTTGCCAATATGGTTCAGACAGACACGTGATTGGGTATGATGCGGCTGTTCCTGCATGACCATGCGCATCCTGTCCGTGTTGACCCCGAGCGCGACGTCAAGGTTTAGTGGTCCCCCGCTTCATGATTGCTGCTATGGCTGACAATGGCAGACCATCAAAGCAGCGTTTTACTTATGACATCAATAATAACCGATATCCACGTCCCAGTCGGTAGAAATGTGTTGAGATCGGGGGCAAGTGTTAGCCGCTGTTCCTTAAGCAGCCACCATTTTTGCTTGCGGTCCAAGGGGTTTTGTGCCCCGCCGGTGTCTGTTCATGATTAAAGCTGCTATTGGCATGGTCGATCCGGACCAGCCCAAAAAAACGCAATATTTTGTCACCATGGGGCATCGCTGGCCGGTGAATCATATATAATACACAGTCACATCGTTGCCATCTAGATCACACCAATCTCATGGTTAAGGGCATCGTCTGCTGTGGAACAATGCCATCTCCTCTCAGGAAATGTCCGGTTTGACCAATCGTCCTGCACCCACTGGGCTGTGATAAGGTTACCACAATTTGTATGTGGATCCTTTTATCCAGCTTGTTCCACTATTCCAACACTCAGTCTTCCAGAGGTCTTAGCCATGGGCGGCTTGACGTTATCATTTGCTCATTTTCGATAAGAGGCGTTAATATTAGGGAAACAATTATTTGTGAAGCCAAGAGGACAGGGCCCCATTACCCCTTGGATTAGATGCGCCCTTGTTTTGCAAGGACAAAAGCATTTTTCTTCCCAGTGAATCCACTGCTTTCTACAGGAAGGCACTCTGGGTGCAAACCACTATGGCTTCTCCACTATCATCCTGACACTGTAAAGGATGTTAAAATTGTGCTGAAAAGATCCCTTTTCCCCTTCTGATGGGGCCCTACTGTGTATTGACCCATAAAACATTTTATTGCACGTGTGGGCAACTTTTATACCAGGAAATTAGTAGTAAACAAGGGGCACATTAGTCTTCAGCAATGTGAAGAACGGCATGTTTTACAAAGTGGGTCTTATAGTCCTTTGTACGCCTGGTGTCATTGCCCGGCAGGTGGGTGCTCACTACTATTATACAGTGTTGTCTTCTTATCAATCCCCAACCAGTTATGGAGGCCACAACACACAGAAACTCCTCAAGAAGAGGCAGTGGATTATAAGATATCCCGACGCTCTAGAGCTTTAGGTCTTAATGATAACAACCATATGGGTATTATTTTTATAGTGTTGCAGCTTTATAGCACTGTGCTGCACACTCCATCACACGAATCATCGAGATATTTTTCTCCTCTGATTCATGCACACTGTATTAGTAATTGAGATATACCCGCCCACTATTATTTCCTTGTGTTGAAGGATAAGACGTAAGACCCCATCCACCACCGTTGTTACACTGGTATAAGAGTAAGGAGAATCCGTTTCCTTCAGGTCCTACCCGCATTTCTTGCTAATGGCGTGGCTACATTTAACTCACCCTTCATAGTTTTTACCTCCCATCATTGATGGTAAGGAAATAGGTAGGCATTTTCCTTTAAGTTCGACCCTCTGGTCTCTATACAGAAGGGTGTACTACACTAACCAATCCGAACCATCCCTTTCCACATTTCATAGCGCTAGCAAGTGTTTTTTAAATGTATTTTGATGTCTGTTGTTAAGAGAGACCACTATTGCCAACCATTTAACTCAGGTTATGTTCACGTAATGTTTTTGAGTGTAAGAATGAAACGCGTTGTATATCGTGAACAGTCACCCTCACGCACTTTTATCCCGCATGTCTTCAAACCCCTCCCTGTGTTTTGCTTGTGGCGTCTTTTAATGAGGATGAAATAAGACAAGATTTTCTTCAGGTGCAGGTGGATGTGCCACTTCCTTTTTTCCACTGAGTCCTGTCAAATCGTGGGCTTCTACATGACCAACACACCGCCTCTGTCCCTTCTGAGCCCCACTGTGTACCCAGTACAACTGTGTTATTTGCATGTGTGGGGGAAATTTATACTCGGAGAATAGTTGTAAACATTTCTGGGGTTGTTATCACCATCTTTATCCCTTGGCTTCAAAAATTTGGGTAAAATTGACTTTTTTTGAGAAAATTTGGCAATCTTTTGTCCTGTTTGGGCCTACTTGAATCAAAAACACCTGTTGGGGAAAATACACCAATTAAACCTACTAATTCTCCAAGGGGTGTACTATTTCCAAACTGTTGTCTCTTGTTTTTGGGGCTGTTCTCCACTGTTTTTGTTTGCACCAATGGGCTTCTCTAAATACTATGCTGACACATTAGAAACTTCCAATGCCCCACCGCGCACCGGTCCTGTACATGCAGCAGGTAACAGTTCCCACAAAATGGGTATTTGGCATACTCCGAGGAATTGGCACTGAGCACTGTTAAATTGCCATTGTTCCTTTTTAACGCCATTGTGAAGGTGCAAATTTTAGTTTTTCATCTGTAATCTAGATGTAAGATAAAGGGTTAGGCATGTTTCTGTATTTCACTGCATTTCATTTGTTTTCCACCCCTCATAAAGCCCATAGGGTTAACAAACCTCCCAAAGGTTGTTTTAATATTTTTAGGGGGGTAGTTTTCTAAAAATGGTGTCATTGTGTGAGGGTTTTCCTGTCTGTAGGGCCTTATAACAGTCACTTCTACTAAATTGCGCCGTCAATTAATATAGGTTTTGAGATTTTTGTGATCACACTAAGTTTATAAACAACAGTTTAACAGCATAATATCACATAAGGAAAGTGATTTTAAACAAATGATGCCTAACTTAACAGAGAGCAACTGGCAATGTTAGTATTTAGCTTCAAGCTTATTTGGTTCGACCACAACTTTAACCAAACCCGTAGAAATTGAGACATTTGAAACAGGTTTTTTTTTTTAAAATTTATGCCAATTTCAGCTTAGTTCATAAATAACATATACAACATATTGCTGTAACATTCTCAACCAACATGAAGTCACAATGTCCCAGTGAAATCATCTCAATATCAGCTGGAATAAATGATTAAACTTCCAGAGACCATTCATAGGGTTAGCCATCCTTTTAAAAAAGGTGTCAGTAATTGGGGTAAGGATGACGCTATTCGATTAAAAAAGGGACAAAAGCTGTCTGTAAGTTCAAAGACCCTTTAAGCATATATTTAATAGCAAATTTGGTTGTTCCACTAGTAATAGGGCAATTAAGTATAATAATGTAGAAACCAATCCCCGAGGATGTGTGCCAATCATGTACTTAACATATAAGAATTCCCAGGGAGATCATAGTCGCTTAATTCGTCAGCTATATATGTAAATTTCTTTATGTGAGATTTTAAAAATCATAGCACTAATAGGGATGTTGCGTGAGCTAACAACAACTATCACACACCTTTTCATATATTGCTCAATGACTCTTTCGCCGAAAACAAAAGACCCATAATACAGCAGTCAGTCATGTTGGAAAGGATGAACAAAAGCCCTCTCGTTACTCAATATCCTGTTCTTTACTACTCTCTCATTAATATGGCAATCTATAATGAGGAGCAAAACAGATGTGTAATCTAAAGCTATAAGCAGCATCATGCAGAACATTGAACATAAAAGCTGCATTGTGCTATGCTTCGTATTACAGTACTCTCAAATGTAGTTGTGCAATTGTCACACACTCCCCAAATGCGTATTGCAACGTGATTACTTGGATGTATAGCAATGTCTATCACATGATATTGGCCCACTATCAATACATGTTATATAATGTAGTAATTGGGGAAGACGGGGAGAAATTACTGCGCTAGGGGTAAATAGTAACGGTCACATATAGGATTAAACGAATTCATTCAATTATTCAATCAACTTCATACTCTCTATGAGCATATAATAACTTGACCCTAGCATGGAGACTGACAGTTTCGACGCGTACTTTACACTTCTCTCTTTGAAGTACATGACCTTCATAACGCATCATTTGATGTGCAGGACGTTGGTTCGCGCCCCCATCTAATTGCTTTTTTGCAATGCGCTGGACATTCCAGCACCTAGTAGGTTTTCAGTAACGAAAATCTAAAGATGTTGTTGAGAATGTCTTCTTTTCTCAGCCTTGTCCTAACGCCTGTAATTTGCTGGAGCATGCAATGATGACAGGGAAATTACGCACACATATCCGTTCCAACATTGGTTCACAATCTGTCATAGGGTAGTTTTTCAGGGGATTTCTTGGCAGCTTGATCCAATCCCATAGTCCTGAGCTATGTGCCTAATTACAGGTGATGCCAGGACTTTCGTGTACAGAAAATTGGGTAGTCTCACTGTAAAGAGGAAGAGTTGACAACAGACAAGTCCGAATCATCGAACATAAAAAATCAAATGGCTATGACAGCCAAAAACAAGAATAGCTGATGAACGACGCGAGGGGGGGGTCGGAAATTCAGGTGTTCAAATTAAATTTGTGTGTCGGACCTGACACAAACCACATTCAACCCAATGGCTTTAAATGAGGATGTGAACCTAGAAGGGCTGAAAATGGTGGGAATACTGACAAGTCCTCGCCAACATGGGATAAGGACAAAAGGTACCAATAAAAATACACTAAACACTTGTAAAAAAATGTTAGAAAAAGATACCACATAAAAAATCTTATTAATAATATATGACGTAAGAACAAAGCTGTAAAACTCAGGCTCTAGAAGACATTATGGTTTGTTATGGTGGACCCTGCCCAGAACTGTTTTGTGAGAGATTGAGGCAGTTTAGATGTACCCGTGTGGTGGGGCATCCAAGAATTTTCTAAAAATTGGACATTTTGGACTTGTGGCATTGTGCAACGTGGCTGCTGAGTGATATTCCCAGAAATGGAGAGGCCAGATGATGAAGCAATTGGTAATTACAATTGCAAAGACTCCTCAGTTGCATGGAATTGTTTCCCCCCTTTTGTGTACCTCTCCACCTCCGCTAGTTTCCTAAACGCAAGATGGTCTCAAGCCACGGGTCTTGGGGCAGGACACTATGCTCAATGAAAATAACTCTGCTAGCTGGAATTCCATGGGCCCTCACCTGCACCAGGTTCAGTAATTGAAGCATACAATCTTGACGGGTTGGATGGGATGAAGCAGTGAGGAGTCAAATCATCATAGTGACAATCTACACATTAGTGAGTGAGAAGACCAAAAGCTGCCGTGCTTCATGCGGTAATGTGGGAGATGACAAGGAGGGTATTGGTGAGGGCTACTACCCACTGTGCCCAGCATGCGCATGAAAGTTCTGCCTAGAGGATCTCCATACCATGAGGGCCTTTTTCAATCATGTGGTAAGAAGGCAAACATGGTTTTATTTGCAACTGTGCCACCCAGTCCAAGGTCAGCAACAACTGAGGCACCACATGTAATGACCAGGACTGGAAACAAAATATGAGCTGCAAAGGATATACCACAAGAAAAACACATAGCTTGATCCATCTCACCTCAAACCCTCAAGCTCTGCTCCTGACTGGACAGTTTGCAAATTGTTGCCTTGGATAAAGCAACCATTCCCGACAGCATTAGAATGATTGGTGCGTCGGACTGTCCCACAATATGTCATTCCAAGCCGCATTGTAGAGAAAATAAGGTGAGGCACTGGCAATGCCCGTAGGTGCAAGTTGCACATCAGACGATACATGTTACAACACCTCTTAACTAACCATTGGGAACAGTATTAGTTGGCTGGGGTGGCCCAAGGCAGTAATATCTGTGCACATTACTTCCACACAGAAGATTTTCAGGACATCACACCTTGCCTTTGCCTCCGTTCATACTTTCTCTTTCTTGCCCTCTGCCCTCCGCATCCATCTGTTTTGACCACCACCTCCAGTTTTAGCACAGCCATGGTTAACATGCCAGGAGGCCGTACGAACTAATCTTCTAAGCAAGACAACACACCAAAGCACCCAAAGTAGGAAAAAAGTCCAGATGGAGCTGCGGGCCTGGGATCTCCCCAATGTGGTCTGTTGAGGCAACCCATATGGCACACATAAGATGCTCTATAGATTTTTTGTGGCTAGAGATTGAGTCCTGGAGTAAAGATCATTTCTAATTGCTGCAATAACTACAATTTCAACAACCCTGAAAATTTAACTCTTTTTATTCCTGTTCTTGGTTTTTCCTCTCCTTTAAACAGACTGATATATTATTAGTTCTCTTTTTGCTTGAGCGTTACTTAGTTCCCCTAGCTTCCTTTTAATGTTGTGTAACTCATCCAGGCTATTTTCCTTGGATCGATCTGTTTTTTCTTGCAATAGTTTGGTTCTTGGCCACTTGTTTATTTCTTTAGTAAGCTTTCCTTAGTGTCCTCCTGAGCATTTGAAATGCTTATATGCTTTAATGAATTAAGCTGGTCTCTTTAGAAAGCAGATTAGGAGATATTAATATAATTTTTATCTAGATTGTGAGCCCCCATGGGGAAGGGACCCAATTTGGACATCTTGTGCGCGCTGCGTAATCTGTGTGCCTATATAAATAAAGAATTATTATTATTATTATTATTATAAATGGCTATGCTTGACGAAACCCATAACAAAAATACATCACAAATATGAGTATTAATTTACATCATACACCCCCCGTCCATAATGCTAGTCTGAAGATAAAAAACTAGTATATCTCACGCAAGTCACATGTCACAAACATAGAAATCTGTCCCCAGAGTCAATGTTTACATAGCTAACACTCATGGTCTTGGTTTCCACAGCATGTAATCGAGTTAAATGTCTTGATCGCAAATTGTCCGTGCAGTTCCTTTTGTTCCCTTTTTGTTTTTTCCAGCCTGTTTTGCGGTTTTAGGAAGACCTTTCTGTTTCTTATCGAACCAGTATCATTTGTTGATCAACTTGTTTATGTTAAGAGCTTTGCAATGTTCCTGTGAAAGAAAATGATTGGATGGTGCCAATAAAATAAATCATGTAAATAACATCCCTGTAGTTTCTGACGAATGCATTAGTGGGACAACTGGTAGTCAGGGGCTCCCCTATTCCAGTGCTTCGAAAAATACACTGATCCAACAATATTACCTGTACTTTAACTCATGTTCAACTGACTGAAGACGGCCATAGGTTCACTAGGTAGAGGAGTAAGATTAAACACGGCACATTCTCACATTCGCTTACAGAATGTAGCCCTCTATTTCTGCAAATATTTTGGATAAATCAGATTTCTTTTAAGAAAGAGGACCTGTCCCCATAAAAGTACCAGGATGGCTTCCAAGTAAGCCGCTCCTAGTGCTTACAATAGTTTCACTTTGCCAAGAGATTGCTCCCTTTTGGGTTAAGACTGCATATATCATTATAATTATCATTATATAATTGGAACACGAATTAAAAATTCCCCTCATAAAAGGGAATTCTCGCCTAGTTAATTTAAATATATATGCACAGAACATCTCCATTACCCCTAAACTTGTAATTTTGATCTCCAAACAAAACACGGCACAACTAATAATACACTTGAACCCATATGTAGACTAAGGAATTACCATGGAACTTTACCTCTGTGTCTTTTTTTACAGCTACTTACAGGAGAAGTTTATTTGAAATGGAAAGATCAGAAGGGTAAGAGGTCAAACCTAATTTTTTGAGAAATGGATAAGAGCATGCTTCGGATCATTGAAAGCTATACATCAATACATACCTTCCTAGAAGTTGTCTTTAAAAGCACATAAGAATGGACCCCTTTGCGATACTACACTGCTAACTACCGAAAGATTTGAAGCAGAGTGATGTCAATAAACACTGAATTGGAACTACAGAAAGTCTAACTGGGCCATAAATTTTCATTTCTCCCCTTCAGAGTGAACCTGTTTAAAATTTTGGCAATCCGTCAACAGAAATCAACATTACCTACAATTTTTGTCTCATTGTATAATCCAATGCCTATAAAGCATGAATAGAACTGCAGGACCATCATATCTTCAGACAACCTTAGTCTTGCATCAGCAGGATCATGATGTTCCAGCAGCAACATCACCCGTATACACCAGGACTCAACTGTAAATTCAATTGAGTATATTTATTTCACATATTTTACATTCCTGAAGAATGAGAAATGCACATTAACAGTTAACAGTAGAGTTTTTTCACGTGTTCTCTCAACAGAGTTTTAACAAGCACTCTATGATTAGTTACAGGAAGATTTTTAATTTGAATCACTAAACTATAATTATATGTTCATTTGTATCAAACTGGCTGTTAAAAGTGCTCTTTCTGACATTTTAATAGGCATTCTCTTTTATAAATCCTACTTGCCACATAATACCTTGAAAATTACATACACACTTATATGTAGAAAATGGAATTTGTGCAGGCATATTAAACTGTAGGGGTTTTTTCAGACATCTAACATAACTTAGCCCATTCAATTTCGTTTGCATGTGACTGCTGTGACTTAAACTGGCAAGTGATATTACTTTGCTAAAAGAGTTAAGGCGGCATGTTTCATACCCGACACCAAAAAAAAAACCTCTTGGGGCTGAATGAAATGGAAAAATTTTTGTGTGAAATATTTAAAACAATTAATTCTGCTGTTAAAATTGACTTCAGAGTTATTAAGAGTCTTTTGTTTTTCTCCCGTAATGTCTTCATATCTTATGTAGTTTGTTTTTTACACACATAAACGTAACAGATGATTACAGGTCTCCACACCTCTAGGATAGGATATTTGGAGGTCTTGCTTACAGTTTGCAATGATTTATTAGATTTGGCATAGTGAAAAATGGAGTCTCTATCTAATTGGTTGGATGTTTATTACTCTATGACACGATCGGCAATCTACTGGACTCAAATTTTTTTTTATAAAAATAATTCTAAAATTAGTATAACCTCTTATGGTATCCCGCAGTAATATTACAAAATACATTAACCGGTTAAGAACCAGGCCCATTCCTATTTTTCATTTCTATTTTTTCCACTCCCACCCTTGAAAAAATCTATAACTTTTTTAATTTTACAAATAAAGAGCTGTGTGATGGCTTGTTTTCCTGAGTAACACCTTGTCACTTCATAGGATGGTAATGATAATCCCGGCCCATGTACTGGGAAGTGGGAAAATGCGTAAAATGCATGTGTCGTTTTCTTGTGATCTTGATTTTAACGGCTTTTCACCTGTGCGCCTTCTAAATGACATGTCTACTTTATTCTTTGGGTCAGTACGATTAACGGGGATAACTATTTGTAATAGGTTTTATGATACAGGTTTTCATCCATTTACAAAAATTAAAACCTCCTGTACAAAATTTTATTTTTTGCTTTTGCAATCTTCTGAATCTAATAACTTTTTCATACTTCGTTGTACGGAGCTGTGGGTGGTTTTTCTTTTTTTTTTGCAACTTTTGATGATGTTTACAATTATATCAATTTTAGGACTTTGCGACCTTTTGATCACTTTTTATGGATTTTTTTACATATTTTTCAAAATGGCAAAAGGCATTTTTTACTTTGGGGCGCTATTTTTCTGTTCCGCTTAAATGCAATTTGTAAAAACTGCTTTGTAATTTCCGATAGATCGTGCTTTTGTTGATAGCGTCATACCTAATGTGTTTTAATGATTTTTTAACAGTTTATTTATATTTATATCTTTCTATGAAAGGGGGTGATTTGAATTTTTAGGTTTTTTTTATTATAATTTTTTGAACGTTTTGTTTTATCTTATTTTTCCTATTTTTGCGGACTCCCTAGGGTACTTTAACCTAGGTTGTCCGGATCCCTGTTAAAAAAAGTAAGAAAACTATAATTTTTCCTTTTCACGATAAGTAAATAAAACTAATTAAAAGATGATTATAATTTCAATATTTATAAAATTAGTATGATATACAACGCCTCATCTGATCCTTGTATGGTTAATAGGGGTATATATTGACAAATGTGAAAAGTTTGGGCCTTTGAGAAAGTAGAAACAACCTAAAATCATTCTTTCCATAAAATGGATTTTTATTGTCCAAATAGCGCAAAACATGCCACATATTTATAGGTTTTTATATCACGTTATTATCAGTACATGTAAACTACATAAAAAATTTTCTGTTGGTAAAAATGTAAAGAAATGGTAAAATTAGGGCACAAGGTTACACTGTAACGTATATGTGATGCAAAGCATGACCTTGATGTACAATTTATGGTGATATGTATGCATGTTTCATAATTTCCTTGTGCCATGGTGTCAAGATTTGTTTCACAGTGGCGCAGGTCTAAAATTGTTGTCAGTGGTATCACATAGTTTTTTTTTATACCAGCTCCACAGGGTAGTAAAATTAACATATTATACATTCTGGGAGAGATTTTATGAAAGTGTCATCAATCGTCTACTACAGAGTTACACAGCAAGACGTACTTATATCCAGATAAATTATACTGGAATGACTTACTGGAGTATGTTTACGTCCTTGGGCAGTCTGAAGTTGCTAAAATGGTACACTGCTCTTACATCTCTACACTATGTCCATGCATCAGGCCTCCAGCCATGCCAGCCCTATGGGTACATTCACACCTGGTATGCCCGATGTGCAGGGATACAGCCGTGTGCTGAAGAGAGGTGGCCCCTCCTCCCCTCCTAGAAAACCAGCGCTTTGGCCGCAAATGTACCCAGTGATGGCTCGGATCGACTGCCCACTGTATGCCCCGCAGACGGCCCCTGTGAATGGGCCCCTATGTTTGACACAACGGCTAGTTGTGACTCATGGTTAAACAAAACAAGTGCTCAGCAGCTCTCTCATGGATAAATTAAATAATTGGTAAGATTGGGTTTGTTAAAATGCAAAGATAGATAATAAAAAATTGAAAAAGCTCAATAGTTACAAACTTAGAATGATTGCCTCAGATAAGGCATCAGCTCCTCTGGTCTCCAGTTTCATCTTTGGCACAATGGGCCTCTGATTTATGATACAGAGGCTCAGCATGGATGTGAATGATAGGTGCAAAGATATGGGGCAGATTTATAAAAATGTCCCTAGTTATACGATTCAAGAGTAGACTAACATCTTTCTTCTACCCATAATTTATAAAGTGTCTATACTGGATTTAATCTGTTTACTTTAATGACTGTGCAGCTGTACTCTGCCTCCCCTATTAGTGGCTTACCTTACTCTCGAAAGTTAAGGACTAACTCTGTCGGTTTGCATATTCTGACTCACGGACCTTTTTGGTGCTAGGCCACACCCCTTTTAGGCCACGCAACTTTTATGGAGCTAGTCGTAGGAGAGACAGAAAACTGTCTAAACCCCTTTATAAATGTGGTGCAGACAGGTTTTTAGTGCAAATTACGACAGAATTCTGTATTGGACAGATTAATAAATCTCCCCCAATGTGTAAAGAGGGACATATCCATACATCTACATCAAAGTCATTGCTGGGTCACAGTTACACTACTTACAGTAGGAACATGGAGTGACTAACAGCAAGGTCTCTACTATTAACAGCAGCTAAAATATGCACTGACCAAGAATTAGTTCCAGGATAACTAATGTTTTTCAATGGTTCCATATTCGTTGTATATAATGTTTAACAAATAATGTTGTGCCATTCACAGTGCTCATTAATTAAAATATAATTTTCTTTTACTTCTCCTATCACTTGTCTTATTATTTTATATACCCTTATTGTAGCTTATTTTTACCAGCATGAGAAAAAAGGTTTTCATATGATATATCTATATATATATATATATATATAATATATAATATATATTGGAATTAATTTGATATATGGAATTTTGGCTTTTTTTAACACTGATCACTGGTCAGATAACATACTTATATTTATATTTTGGGGTGATAGAGCGCCATCTAAGCTAACTCATTATCAGACCCCAGCACTGCAGGCTTGAGTTGCTTAACCCCGAGTATACTAATTACATTTGTAACTGACAGGCAAACACTAAGGACCATTCCTATTCATTTTTTCATGGAAGCCTTGGGAGCCACTTCTGCCATGAAAATACATGCAATTGCAGTGTTGTGGTTCCAATGCTCAAAGGAGAAGGAGCCTACTCCTACTTCTAACTATTCATTAATGATCAGCATTTACACTGACCATGACTATTAGAGCATTAGCCCGGCAGTCTGTCAGTGCACATCTATACATACATACATCTGGGATATGATGCCAACAAACATTAGATGAATGTCAGTCAGAATCAATGATGTCCTCTGTACTGGAGTTACATCCAAAGTGTATATTAATGTTTGGACTCTCCTCCAACAGCAAAAAGTATAGAGAGTATAAAGGAAAGCCTGTGAACCATTTTCAATCAGGAGTCCAATGAGTCACTAACCGGTTAATAATGGAGTTTTTTTTATGTACACAATTGTTTGGTAAATAAAAATTAATCATATGATTAGAGATACTGTAATGTCCTGTCATACAAAATAATTGAAGCAAGCTATGTTCCTTCTTACTTTGTGAATTTCCTGGAACCCACAAAAGAGGCCTGATATGGTGCTACTGCAGAGAAAAGTACTATTCAAATCACCATTTTTTCATGAATCTGCTCTTTACTTTAAGTTACAGAATATAACATGAAATTCACAGACATACAGTATAACTTTACAATAGTTATATTAGTTATACAAGATACAAAAATTCAAATCATATTTCACAGAATACAAATACACAATCAATATTCATATTAGCTATATTCCACTGATCACCCCTACCCTTTTCCAACAGGGAGATAAAAGAAATAAAAACAATAAAAGGTTGAACAATAAAATGTTGTTCTGGAAACAACTAGAGATGGGCCAATTTATTCTCACAAAGTCCCCCCCCCCCCTTTATTAACAAAATAGTTGCAAGCACAATGTGTTACATGGGGAAGAGAACCCTGGGAAGAAGAAAGGAACACCCTCGATCACATGTGCAGTAAGCCAATCAGCGACCGGCAGACTTATGTGATGTCACAGCCCTATAAAAATAGACAACCATTTGCAATCCCGTAATTTCACACTGCATGTGCTGTCTCTAGCGTCTAGCTGTTTGTACTCAGTAGCTGATAGAGAAATTTTTGCTCACAGTCCAGGGTATTCGTTTTGGGGGATATGTATACCCCAAACTTCAAATATATTTTTTTGCTAAAGTTGATTTCAAGAAATCTGTGTCAAATTAATATAGTTGATGGAGTGATTTTTGCTCAAAGTCCAGGGTGTCAGTTTTTGGGATTCAAAATTCAATTCCTTTTTGTTGCTAAAGTAGATATCAAGAAATCTGTGTCAAATCCACATGTTGCTGGAGTTTTTTTTCTCAGAGTCCAGGGTTTTTCCATAATTCTGTATCCACCCTCCACCACTCTATGATGTTGCCACTATGTTTGGTTCTCCCCTTCATTTCATCTGTCAGAAGGAATGAATAGCTTCATGTTTGATAGCCAAAAGCAGGAGTGGATACAGAACACAGAGGGCATGCAAATATTCCATTTACTAGTCACCTCTGTTTTGGATTAACTCCAGTTTGTTTTTGGCTTCAGCAATACTGATGGATTATTGACCGACTAAAAGCGGACACTGACGGATGAAAAGAAGGGCAAAATAATCAGTGACTCCACTTTTTAGGGGGGTTTCTACATGCATCAGCATTTAACAGAACAGGTTCAGACAGGAGCAGACATTTTGATAATCTGAGCCATTGGGATAAAAATACATAGAGTACCTAATGAAAGAAACAAACTCTACTAGTTGGTTATAATTGAATGAAGTTTGCGATTTCATGAAATACAAAGTTAAGAAAAATAATTAACATAAATGAAGCTTCCAAAATGCAATTTGGAAAAAAAAAAAGAATTTAATTGCGAACATAAACATGTATGGGCAATTTTACAAAACTTTGGGAAACTGAAAACTCATAATTACTAACTTGCTGACACTGGCATTAATCAGAAGCTTTAATTGTTACAATAGTTTCAGGGTGAATGATAGGTCTCTTAGATTTCCATTAGTTTTCTGGATTTAATTAGTAGAATGCTACACCCTCCTGGAATATGAATCTTAAAAAAAATTATGTATTAAAGTGTGAACAAATTATACTCTTATTCATAACACTCAAAGAAGTTATTTTCAGTGCTGGGTTGTAAACAGTCTGTTGAAGGATCTTTTTCCTTTATCCCCTCCATACCTAGGAGATTTCTGATATCCCACTACAAAAATGTCAGGGCTGCTTCATTCAGAATTGCTGGTGGCTTTAGTTGTTAACCTGTATTTTGAAGCAACCAAACATTATTACATTCTTCACAGTTGAATAAACACTGTCTGTCGCACAACTTATAGGGTCTGTAGATGCTTGTTGGTCACCTACAAAAGATTAAACTTGCCAAAGGAATGCATGTTCCCCACTTCATCCGTACTCTTTAATTGGAATGGCTTCACTATCTGAACTGTTCTTTGAGACACTAAACAAGACTATGTGTATTGTGTTTGTTTTATTCTTTGAAGGTATTTTTAGAGATGACGGATTCATTTTACCAGCAACTTAAAAACGCAAACTTTTATACTCAAGAAAAAACAAACAACTGACTTGTCTCTCAGTGTTAACCATGGTGGCTAGACCCCATTGCTCATTCATATTGGAGCATTATACAGCTAAATGAAATTATTACTGACCATAATTGCAAATTCCTGAACATCTATTTTAGTCACAGCCTGCTGTCCTCGCCTCTGTTTCTGACTGACTCCTGCCTTGAATCAGATCTTTTTAGATCGGTCACAAGGATTCCCCTTGTGACCCAATCCCAAACCTATAATTCAACTACAAAACAGAGCCAAACATATTTCAGTTGATAGAAAATGTTAGATTATAATAAATCCATGTTACAAATTCAAGTTCAATTTGATAAAACCAGGGGGCAAAGAGCATATTTTATAAAATGATAAAAATTGCATCTCCTGTATAATGAGACGGCTAAGACTGTGTATTACAGAAATCAAGAGTACAAAGGTAAAACAACTATGGGGCAGATTTATCAAGCTGTCTGAAAGTCAGAATATTTCTAGTTGCCCATGGCAACCAATCACAGCCAGTTTTCTTTTTACCAGTGCTCATGATATTTTAAAGGGGAGCGTGATTGGTTGCCGTGGCAACTAGAACTATTCTGACTTTCAAACAGCTTGATAAATCTGCCCCATGTATGCAATACACATAAACTATGCAAAAAATACACCTATCATATACATTTAAAACCTGAGAATTACTTACACTTATTAAACACATGCATATACACATTTTCTCACAGAATATCAGAATAACCTTCCCATGTAGGTCAATAAATTGCCAAAATTTTTATATTAGTCCAATGCCAGAATGATAGAAATAAATATCCAAAAAGTTAAACATACACTAAGATTACTATGCCTCAAAATAATGTGAGACAGTCCATATGAGGATCGATGTCATGTTTTTCTAAGCTTCTGATTAGCAAGGTTTATTTGCAACATAGAAATAGCCGTGGTTGTATTTGAAGCCACACATTACACACACTCTCTCTGTGTAATACCATGGGAAAGTCTGGTTTATCCTTGGGTTCAATTTCCAGAAACCTGAAGGCACCTTGTTCATCCTTACAAACAATCATACATACAACAAATAAGATGGGAGGTCCAACATCATACCACTCAGGAAGGATGGTTTTGGTGTCCCAGAGATGAACATACTTATAAACAAAATGTGCATAACAACCCAAGAATAAAAGCAAATATCATTTGAATATGCTGGTGGACACTGGTATATGCAAACAGGAGCAAGACCTAATTTTGGGACACATCTACTGGCAAATCTAAAATTGAACTTTTTGGGCCGCCATCATTATGTTTGGAGAAAAAGGGAGTAACTTTGTGAGACTGAGAATACTATCCTTCCCAATTGTCTGCCTTTTTTCTTTTCTTGCTTTTCTGCTGGACAGATTTGTCTGAGGAGGTTGCCTTTTTTAATACATCTGAGTTAAGGTCTTTAGTAATATTGTGACTTTTTTAAACAAAGAGGTACCAAAAACAAAGGTAAATTTTCTCCATATTTTGAAATGGCCATCACAAAGCCCTGATCTCAATCCAATTGAAAAGTTATAGACTAAGCTAAAAGACAGGTGCAGCAAGACGCTCACAATATTGTCAGTTACAAGCAGTTCTATCAGGAAGAATGGGCTAAAATTACCAACTTACCAACTATTGTAGAAGCTCATGCAAGGATACCAAAACGTGTGTCCCAAGTCAGACACTTTAAGTGCATTGGATCAAATACTAAGGAAATGTTAGAAACTTTTGACTATGGAGAAAAATCGAAACGCCTCTCATTTATACTGGCATTTGGCAAATGTAAACATTTTTGGTAATCTTAATTGACCTAAAATGGGAACGGTATATTATGATTTCATGTCACTGAGAAAAACATGTATACTATGTCTTTTTATGGTATATCAAGATATCTACCCATACCTTGTGCAGACTCTGGGATGCCAACACATGTTGTACTAGATTAGTCTTAAAAAAGACTGTTGCTGATAACCCATCCTTATTATTGTGCTGTACACTCACCGGCCACTTTATTAGGTACACCCATGCTAGTAACGGGTTGGACCCCCTTTTTGCCTTCAGAACTGCCTCAATTCTTTGTGGCATAGATATCAAAGGTGCTGGAAGCATTCCTCAGAGATTTTGGTCCATATTGACATGATGGCATCACACAGTTGCCGCAGATTTGTCGGCTGCACATCTATGCTCTATTGGATTGAGATCTGGTGACTGTGGAGGTCATTTGAGTACAGTGAACTTATTGTCATGTTCAAGAAACCAGTCTGAGATGATTCCAGCTTTATGACATGGCGCATTATCCTGCTGAAAAGCCATCAGATGTTGGGTACATTGTGGTCATAAAGGGATGGACATGGTCACAACAAATACTCAGGTAGGCTGTGGCATTGCAACGATGCTCAATTGGTACCAAGGGGCCCAAAGAGTGCCAAGAAAATATTCCCCACACCATGACACCACCACCACCAGCCTGAACCGTTGATACAAGGCAGGTGGATCCATGCTTTCATGTTTGTTGACGCCAAATTCTGACCCTACCATCCGAATGTCGCAGCAGAATCGAGACTCATCAGACCAGGCAAACGTTTTTTCCAATCTTCTACTGTCCAAATTTCGATAGCTTGTGCAAATTGTAGCCTCAGTTTCCTGTTCTTAGCTTAAAGGATGGCACCCGGTGTGGTCTTCTGCTTGCTGTAGCCCATCTGCCTAAAGTTCGCGTACTGTGCATTCAGAGATGCTCTTCTGCTCCTACTTTGGTTGTAACGGGTGGCGATTTGAGTCACGTTGCCTTTCTATCAGCTCGAACCAGTGTGCCCATTCTCCTCTGCCCTCTGCCATCAACAAGGCTTTCCGCCCACAGAACTGCGCTCACTGGATGTTTTTTATTTTTCGGACCATTCTCTGTAAACCCTAGAGATGGTTGTGCGTGAAAATCCCACTAGATCAGCAGTTTCTGAAATACTCGACCAGCCCTTCTGGCACCAACAACCATGCCACATTCAAGGCACTCAAATCATCTTTCTTCTCCTTCCCCATACTGATCTCGTTTGACTGCAAGATTGTCTTGCCATGTCTACATGCCTAATGCACTGAGTTGCCGCCATGTGATTGGCTGATTAGAAATTAATGTGTTAACGAGCATTAACAGGTGTACCTAATAAAGTGGCCGTGAGTGTATAATTACAATAGTAATTGAGTTTGTAAGAACTTCAAGTATGGCAAAGTACATTGACTCACAAAAGAAATTTATTAGCACATAATTAGACATTACCCAGTAATTTGTTTACCTTTACCATAATGTGACATCAACTTCTTTACAAGCCAAAGAATTTTGAATGTTAAGGAGCATTCTTTTAGACAGCTAAATTAGTTGAACCCATCATCATTTTTCCGCCTTATCCATAGAAATAACAAGAATTTTAACCCAAACATGATATTTATGCTATGGATAGAGTGAAGAAGTCAAGCAGTTGGCAGAGATACAGTTGGTATAGAACAGATCAGCTGTGTAAAGTGCATGGTTAAATACAGGTCAGATTGTTTTCTGGCAGACAAAATACATTTTAATCAAGAGCACTTTAGATTAATATTGGTGTTTAACAGAAACTGGTTGGAACTGTGCATTAGTACATTGAATTTGGCATGAAATATTCACCTAACCACAATTTTTCTACATTAAAATGATCATTGCTATAATTTCCCTACTAGAATAAATGATAGATACGTAGATAATAGATAGATAGATAAAACAGATGGGTAAGATGCTACCCTATCTTTAAACGATCTGTTTATCTAGATAATAAAAAAGAATAGCAAATAGATAAATAGATATATGATATCAAATTTAGAGTAGAAATCTTCCTAAAAATAGAAATCGTGAAATATTTCAAGTGTATAAATAATTTGAGGCCTCTTACCATCATGCATATGAGTTAATAGTTTGGCTCTAACTAAGGTTATACAAGCTGCATAAAATTGGCAATGAAATAGATTTGCCAACAACGGAAATTAAATACACTCCATGTAACGCAGCGGTTGCAGATCTTATCTGAATTAATACTGCAATTGAAAACACTTAATAATCACATATATCTACCATAGATACATTTTTTTAAAATGATGAAAAACATTGCAATAGTATTAAAATTATTGGGGAAGATTTCCTACCATTGCGTTTGTTAGTTTGTCTGTCTATAAATTTCTCAATCTTTGTTGCTTCGTGCAGGTTTGTACCAGCCAACCCACTTTTTACTTCATGAATCGTACTTTCTTAGTTATCGTGTGAAACCATAATTGTGAAGTGCGACAATACAAAAAGTCAATTTAGGTATCTAGTTCCTCCAGTAACCAGTGCCACAGAAAAATAGTTGGGTGCACCGTGTTGATGTTTTTAAGAAGCTCTTTGCGGGATCTTTTTCACTGAAACTTTCTGGGTATTCATAAAGTTACAACAGGCCACCAGGGGCGTACTTTAAGAGGTGCAGAGGATACGGCTGCAACCGGGCCACAAACATAGGGGGGCCCATGAAGTGTCACTTTCCCATATTAGAATACTATTGCTATAGAACCACAGATTAAGGAGGGTCCTGATGCAGACTTTGCACTGGGGCCCCATCAGCTATGCCCTGCAGGCACAAATAGTAATATTGAAAAATGGTTAGTATAAAAAGGTGATAAAACATAAAGAGGCCATTTATCAGCGACTTCACAAAAATTATAGACAATTTGGCAATTTAAAATATTTTCATTGTGTGTGCTTAATTGAAGATTTACGCACCCTTTCACACTAAGCATGTTTTCACACGTGGTGTTCTGTATGTTTTTTTGACATGTAAACTCTCATTGCACTTTTTCCCCTTTTTCACGTGGGTTTTCTCATCATGTATTTTTTTCACCACATCCATTCAAGTTCTTTCATGCCCCATACTAGTCTGTGGTGACACCAAATACATTGCCTCTTGAGACACATGCAACTGCCAATCAAGTGCAATGCATTTTTCACTAATCAAAATTTCACCAATAAAAAATATAGACCACAGTCATGGTCCTTTTTCATGTGGATTTTTGTGCATGAAAACACATTGAAAATACATTGAAAAAAACAAAAAAAAGGGTGAACAACACAAAAACGGTAATGACTCCAAAGCGAAGCTAATCAAAAGCGCTTTTCATGCATTGATCATTGATCTGGCTCACATGTGTGAAAGAGAACCTAAGCCAGAATTGTGTACACTTCATAGTGTTTGTACTTCCCTTAACTATGTCACACCTCTCACTGGTCAAAAAGGTTCCCTACACTGTTATGAAGGGTACAACCATTTCACACAGTGCTTTCTACAGTTGGAACCTGTTCCTTCTGGAACAGATATACTGGTCTAGTATTATCCTTCATCAAGTCACAAGGCTTTCTGAAAAAGCTTGATGTAAAGGGAGCTGCCTGCATTAGCCAAGGAGTAGTACAAGAGGGAATGTTTTCAGTATCTCACCATGAAACATATTTGCAAATTTATTTTTAATGTGGATCACACAACCAGTGAAGACAGCCATGAACCGCAACATTTTGAATAGACAGCATACAACTACACTAATGCTTTCAATGGATCACTGCCCACTGCTGTTATTTATAGACCTCAGAATGGATCCAGTAACAGTTAAATTCAGAGCCATTGTTTCAGATTACTTGTAGACTATCGTTTGCAGATCCATTACAAACAATTTTACTTAGTTTTATTGCTGTTTTTAGTCCCTTATCAATCCACTAGGCTGGTCAGTGATGGCCGGGACTCCTATAGCCTCTAGTGCTTGACAATGTGGCTTACATTATCAGGGTATAGGTTTTGTATACACTTTTTATTATCTTCTGACATTCGCTAGTATCTGATACTTGCAAAGGATGAGACAGATTAGAATGAAGAATGACTAGATTCCATGAGATTCATATAACACATGGAAGTCTCTCCCCTCTGCTATCACAGCCATTACATTACTGTCAGCTTCTACTTATACCCCCCTGGATAAGATCTTATTTGCCTGTCAGCTTGTAGCTTTAACTCTCCTCACGCTGTGCTTGGTTTGTCTGCTGGCAGGACGTCAGTGTTGAGTTCATCCTGGAAGCAGGGTGGGGGATGGAGGGAGATGTCAGAGAGCTGCTCAGTACACGTGTCGACAGAGAACATGGGGGCATTTATATAAAGTGTCGGTATCTGTACGGCTTGGTTAATGACTTGCTCTAGGAAGGAGTACATACTTAATATGTGTGGAGCTGCGGCACGATACATTTGCTCGTGCTCATTTTTGTCCCTGGGACTAACATATGCTGTTCTGATCTCCAGAATGTGTCCAGCAGTGGGGAAAAACCACAAGCTGACAACCCTGTCTTGAGGGAGCATGCCGCTGTGACACTGCATCGTGGGCTGACTCATCTGACGCTCAATCCAGTATGAATTTGGACACCAGAAGGAAGGCAGCAGAACTATCCCGATCCTTGGTGGTGAGTTTTTTTCAGGGTACCAGGTACGCTGAGTGCAAGCACATTTTTATCTAGTAAATGTCTCACCAATGATCTGCCACCCTGAAATACAGGAGGTCCAAATTGTGTACACAGGACTGATAGAGAACAGGTTTGAAATTATATCTGTAAAGCTGCTATTTTTTGTTAATCATAACTGTGCCCAGTGAGGACGCCACGCCTCGTCATGTGGGAACGTGGGGTGCACTGTACTGATTAATTTGCCTACTCAACCTTGCACTCACCTTTCACTTAGGACCAAATTGAGCTTAAATCACACCTCATCCAGCTGCCACATCCCCCAGACCCGCTGCCACACTTATTGCATTTATACTTGGTGGACAATAAGTACGCCATCCAACTCTTCCTTCTCAGGCATTCACCTTGTCGCACACTAGACACGCACCTCAGCACTCTACAGTCACAACAGCTAC
The DNA here is from genome assembly GCA_019512145.1 of Engystomops pustulosus. Lineage (NCBI taxonomy): Eukaryota > Metazoa > Chordata > Amphibia > Anura > Leptodactylidae > Engystomops > Engystomops pustulosus. The sequence goes on along the minus strand of CM033645.1, from coordinate 52,892,237 downwards.
CACACTTCACAAGGCTATGAGTTTGCGAGCAGGGACAAGTTTTAAGTGAAAATCGTTAATTACAAAAAGTTGGTCAGTTTTATAAAAAGAGATTAAAAACCAAAATAACAAATACAATGACCACCAAAGGGAGAAAAATAACAGAACTTACAAATAAAGTTCAATCCCTATTTCCTTGGAGGTGGAGAAATAAGGAATACCTCGCTTTGTTAAGCAGCCCAATCACTCCAACACATCTTGGTTTCTTTGTTTGTTTTATGGTCTTCTCAGTTTGGGTTCAGGTGTTCATAACCTCCCATTCATTAATTAGTCCATAGGGTCTTCACGATTGGGCAAAGTTTAATGAGGGGGAGATCCAGAATATTTACATTCTTTGTTTCCAAATCCCTAGATGCAGGGTGGGGGGTAGGTGCAGGGGAAGGTGACATAATGGCTTGGAGGTCACTACAGAACTTCTACAGTCGGAGTTTATCAGGTTTGGTAGTATCTCCAGGATGTTGTAAACGAAGCCGGACGCTTCAATACGATCCACTATATTCAACCAAAGGTTGTATTAACCTATAGTTAAACAATCATTTACTGTCACGATTTAATATCTCCTGACAATAACATTGAATTAGTGAATTATTAAATTGTTATTTTGTTATTCTGCCGTAAATTAAGAATTTGTAAATGTAAGTCTGAACGTAATTATTTTATAATTATATCTCACATGGCAATTTTTTTCTTTGTCCCTCTGACAATTGTATTTTCCTCACAATTATGTTCGTCATGGGAGCAAGGGTCATCAATAAGCTCATTATAGACGCACCCTTAAAGCATCTCATTGGCAGCCTGGAGATAAGTTCAACATCCAGAGAGTTTTCAACCAGAGTCACAGTGGTCGAGAGTCCTCCTGTACACTAGGAATCATCTGTAAGTCAAGTGTCCTTAAGTCGGAGACCGCCTGTAAGTGGTAAACCAGCTGCATCACTTACATTATTGTTTACTACTTTTTTTCCACTATACTCCTTAATTTTGTACATAAGGTTCAACATAACTAATGATCCTGCAAGTGAATGTTACTTTTTCACGGAACTTCCTGGATCAAAAGTTAACAGGGCACCATGGGGCTAACTCTTGAAGAGGTGCAGAGATACGCTTGCACCGGGCCAAACAAGCACTAGGGGGCCCTGAGGTGTCACTTCCCATATGAGAATCACTTTGCTTAAACCACACGATATAATGAGGTCCTGATGGCAGACTTTGCACGGGGGTCCGCATCAGCTATGCCACTGCAGGGCCAAAATAGTAATATTGAAAAATGGTTAGTATAAAATAAGGTGATAAAACAAAAGATGCCATTTATCAAGCGACTTTCACAAAAGTTATAGACCACTTTTGCATTTAAATATTTTCATGTGTGTGTGCTTAATTGACAGATTTACGCACCCTTCACACTAGCATTTGTCACACGTGTGTTCTCGTATGTGTTTTTGACATTAAAATCCCTCATTGCACTTTTCCCTTTCCAGTGGGTTTTCGTCATACATGTATATTTTTTTCACACCACATCAAGTTCTTTTCCATGCCCCATACTGTTCGTGTGACCCAAAATACTGGCTACACTCTGAGACAACACTGCAACTGGCAATGCAAGTGCAATGCATTTTCCTAATCAAAAATTTCACCATAAAAAATATAGAACCACAGTCATGGTCTTTTCATGTGGAGTTTTTGTGCATAAAACACTGAAAATACATTGAAAAAACAAAAAAAGCGGTGAAAACAACACAAAAACGGTAAGGACTTTCAAAGCGAAGCTAGCAACAAGCTACATGTGGATTTTCACGCACAACCATTCTCTTTAGTTACAGAGAAGGTCGAAAATCAAAAACAATCCGTTGAGCGGGTTTGTGGGCGGAAAGCCTTGTTTGATGGCAGAAGTCAGAGGTAGAATGGCAGCACTTGTTCGGCTGACTAGAAAAGCGCAACAGTGACTCAAACGCCACCCGTTACAACCAAGTAGGCAGAAGAGCATCTCTCGAAGCACAGTACGCGAACTTTGGAAGCAGATGGCTACAGCAGCAGAAGACCACACGGGTGCCACTCCTTTAGGCTAAAACAGGAACTGAGGCTATACAATTTGCCACAAGCCATCGAATTGACAGTAGAAAGATGGAAAAAACGTTGCCTGTCTGATGAGTCCTGATTTGTTCTGCGACATTCGGATGGTAGGGTCAGAATTTGGCGTCAACAACATGAAGCATGATCCATCCTGCCTTGTATAACGGTTCAGGCTGGTGGTGGTGGGTGTCATGGTGTGGGAATATTTTCTGGCACTCTTTGGGCCCTGGTTACCAATTGAGCATCGTTGCAATGCCACAGCCTACCTAGTATTGTTGCTGACCAGTCCATCCCTTTATGGACCACAATGTACCCCAACATCTGATGGCTCACTTTCAGCAGGATAATTGCGCATGTCATAAAGCTGGAATCATCTCAGATGGTTTCTTGAACAGACAAATAAGTTCACTGTACTCAATGACCTCCCAGTCACCAGATCTCAATCAATAGAGCATAGATGTGCAGCCGACAAATCTGCGGCAACTGTGTGATGCCATCATGTCAATATGGACCAAAATCTCTGAGGAATGCTTCCGCACCTTGTTGAATCTATGCCACAAGAATTGAGGCAGTTCTGAAGGCAAAAGGGGGTCCAACCCGTTACTAGCATGGTGTATACCTAATAAAGTGGCCGGTGAGTGTACAGCACAATAATAAGGATGGGATATCAGCACAGTCTTTTTTTACATGACTACATCTAGTACAACATGTGTTGGCCTCCCAGAGTCTGCACAAGTATGGGTAGATATCTTGATATACCATAAAAGACATGTATACATTTTTCTTCTCAGTGACATGAAATCATAATATACCGTTCCCATTTTAGGTCAATTAAGATTACCAAAAATGTTTACATTTGCCAAATGGCCGTATATGAGAGGCGTTTCGATTTCTTCTCCATAGTCAAATTATTTAACATTTCCTTAGTATTTGTACCATTGCACTTAAAGTGTCTGACTTGGGACACACTTGGATATCCTTGCATGAGCTTCTCACAATAGTTGGTAAGTTGGTAATTTTACCCATTCTTCCTGATAGAACTGCTGTAACTGACATATGTTGTAGCCGTCTGCTTGCCCCTGTCTTTTCAGCTTAGTCTATACTTTTCAATTGGATGAGATCAGGGCTTTGTGATGGCCATTTCAAAAATATTGGAGAACATTTCCTTTGTTTGGTTTACCCTTCTTTGTTTTAAAAAGTCACAATATTACTAAGGACCTTAATCAGATGTATAAAAGGCAACCTCCTCAGACACATCTGTCCACAGAAAAGCAAGAAAAGAAAAAGGCCCGACAATTGGATGTATCTCAGTCTCACAAGTTACTCCCTTTTCCTCCAAACATAATGATGGCGCCAAAAGTTCAATTTTAGATTTGCAGTAGATGTGTCCCAAAATTAGGTCTTGCTCCTGTTTGCATTACCAGTGTCCACCAGATATTCAAATGATATGCTGCTTTTATTCTTGGGTTGTTATGCACATTTTGTTTATAAGTATGTTCATCTCTGGGACACCAAACACCATCCTTTCCTGAGTGTATATGTCTGACATTCCATCTTTGTATGTATGTATGATTGTTTGTAAGGATGAACAAGGTTCCTTCAGGTTTCTGGAAATTGAACCCAAGGATAAACCAGACTTTCCATGGTATTACACAGAGAAGTGGTGTAATGTGTGGCTTCAAATAACACCACGGCTATTCTCTATGTTGCAATAAACCTTGCTAATCAGAAGCTTAAAAAACATGACTCATCCTCATATGGACTGTCTCACATTATTTGAGGCTAGTATCTTCGTGTATGTTTAACTTTTTGGATATTATATTCTATCTTCTGGCATTTGACTAATATAAATAATTTGGCAATTCTTATTGAACCTACATGGGAAGGTTTATTCTGATATTCTGTGAGAAAATCGTGTATATGCATGTGTTATATAGTGTAAGTAATCTTGGTTTTAATGGATTTTGATAGGTGTATTTTTCTGCATAGTTTATGTGTATTGCATACAATGGGGCAGATTTATCAAGCTGTTTGAAGTCGAATAGTTCTAGTTGCCACGGCAACCATCACAGACTCCCCTTTAAATATCATGAGCACTGGTAAAAAGAAAACTGAGCTGTGATTGTTGCCATGGGCAACTAAAATATTCGACTTTCGACAGCTTGATAAATATGCCCATAGTTGTTTTACCTTTGTACTCTTGATTTCGTATATACACAGTCTTAGCAGTATCATTATACAGGAAGATGCAATTTTCTCATTTTAAAAATATGCTCTTGCCCCCTGGTTTATCAAATTGAACTTGAATTTTGTAACATGGATTTATTAAATCTATACATTTTCTATCAACTGAAATATGTTTGGCTCTGTTTTGTAGTTGAATTATAGGTTGGGATTGGGTCACAAGGGGAATCCTTGTGACCGATCTAAAAAGATGAATTCCAAGGCAGGAGTCAGTCAGATAAACCGAGGCGAGCGACGCAGGCTGTGACTAAAATAGATGTTCAGGAATTTGCAATTATGGTCAGTAATAATTTCATTTATCTGTATAATGCTCCAATATGAATAGCAATGGGGTTAGCCACCATGGTTCAACACTGAGAGACAAGTCAGTTGTTTTGCTTTTTCTTGAGTATAAAGTTTGCGTTTTTAGTTGCTGGTAAAATTGAATCCGTCTTCTAAAATACCTCAAAGATAAACAAACACAATACACTAGTCTTGTTAGTGTCTCAAAGAACAGTTCAGATAGTTGAAGCCATTCCAATTAAAGAGTACGGAATTGAAGTGGGAACATGCTATTCCTTTGGCAAGTTAATCTTTTGCTAGGTGACCACAAGCGATCTTACAGACCCTATAAGTTGTGCGACAGACATGTGTTATTCAACTTTGGGAAGAATGTAAAATTTTTGGTTGACTTCAAATACAGGTTAACACTACAGCCACAGCAATTCTGAATGAAGCAGCCCTTGACATTTTGTAGTGGGATATCAGAAATCTCCTAGGTATGGAGGGGATAAAGGAAAAAGATCCTTCAAACAGACTTGTTACACCCAGCACTGAAAATAACTTCTTTTGAGTTGTTATTGAATAAGAGTATAATTATGTTCACACTTTAATACATATTTTTTTTAAGATTCATATTCCAGGAGGGTGTAGCATCCTAAATTAAATCCAGAACACTAATGGAAATCTAAGAGACCTAAATCATTCACCCTGTAACTATTGTAACAATTAAAGCTTCTGATAATGCCAGATGTCACAGTTAAGTAATTATGAGTTTTCAGTTTCCCAAAGTTTTTGTAAAATTGCCCATACATGTTTATTTTCGCAATAAATTCTTTTTTTTTTCCAAATTGCATTTGGAAGCTTCATTTTGTAATTATTTTTCTTAACTCTTGTTATTTCATGAAAACCGGCAAACTCATTCAATTATAACCAACTATGTAGAGTTTGTTTCTTTCCATTAGGTACTCTATGTATTTTTATCCCAATGGCTCAGATTTATCAAACTGTCTGCTCCTGTCTGAACCTGTTCTGTTAAATGCTGATGCATGTAGAAACCCCCCTAAAAGTGGAGTCACTGATTATTTGCCTTCTTTTCATCCGTCGTGTCCGCTTTTAGTCGGTCAATAATCATCAGTATTGCTGAAGCCAAAACAAACTGGATTAATCCAAAACAGAGGTGACTAGTAACTGGAAATTTGCATGCCCTCTTGTGTTCTGTATCCACTCTGCTTTGGCTAGCAAACATGAAGTATTCATTCCTTCTGACAGATGAAATGAAGGGGAGAACCAAACATAGTGGCACATCATAGAGTGGTGGAGGGTGGATACAGAATTATGGAAAAAAACCCTGACTCTGAGAAAAAATCACTCCAGCAACTATGTGGGATTTGACACAAGATTCTTGATATCTACTTTACAACAAAGAATTGAATTGAATCCACAAAAACTGACACCCATGGACTTTGAGCAAAAATCACTCCATCAACTATAATTAATTGACACGATTTCTGAATCAACTTTAAAAAAAATATTTGAAGTTTGGGGTTATACATATCCCCCAAAACGAATACCCTGGACTGTGAGCAAAAATTTCTGTATCAGACTATGAGTACAAAAGCTAGACGCTAAGAGACAGCACATGCAGGGTGAATTACGGGATTGCAAATGTCGGTGTCTATTTTTATAGGGGTCTGTGACTCACATAAGTCTGAGCCGAGTCTGTGATTGGCTTACTGCACAGTGATCGAGGGTGTTCCTTCTTCTTCCAGGGTTCTCTTCCCATGTAACACATTGGCTTGCAACATATTTGTTAATAAGGGTGGGGGGACTTGTGAGAATAAATTGCCCATCTCTAGTTGTTCCAGAAACTTTATTGGTCAATTTAGTGTTGTTATTCTTTATATCCCTGAAAGGGTGTAGGGTGAGCGGGAATATAGCTAACATAGATGATGAGGGTAGTCTGTGGATGTGTGAATTATTATTGAAGTGATTTATGTATCAGTGGACTACAGAATAACTATGAAACGTATGATGAGCGTCAATGGGTAATGATAATGCTGGTAACTGAAATGTAAACAGAGCAATGCAGAAAAATGGGTGATTTGAATATACTTTTTTGCGCTCAGTACACACCATATCAGGCCCTTGTGGGTGCCAGGAAATTCACAAAGTAAGAAGGGAACAGCTTGCGTCAATTGATTGGTATGACGGACATACAGTAGTCTCTAATCATATGATTAATTTTTTTACCAACACAATTGTGTAAGCTAAAAAAACTCCATTATACCCGGTGCGGGACTCATTGGACTCCTGTGAAAAGGTTCACAGCTTCCTTTATACTCTCTAAACTTTTTGCTGTTGAGGAGAGTCCAAACATTAATCTACACTTTGGATGTAACTCCAGTACAGTGAGGACATCATGATTCTGACTGACATTATCTAATGTTTGTTGGCATCATATCCCAGATGTAGTATGTATAATGTGCACTGACAGACTGCCGGGCTTAAAATGACTCTAATATCATGGTCAGTGTAAATGCTGATCATTAATGAATAGTTAGAAGTAGGATAGGCTCTTCTCCTTGCAGCATTGGAACCACAACACGCAATTGCTGTCTTTGTCATGGGAGAAGTGGCTCCCAAGGCTTCCATGAAAAAAAATGGAATAGGAACCTATGTTTCCTGTCAGTTTACAATGTTCTAAAAAAATTTAGTATACTCCGGGGTTAGCACTACAGCCTGCAGTGCTGGGGGTCCTGAAATGAGTTATGCTAGATGGCGTCTATCACCCCACAAAAATATAATATAATGTAATGTTATCTGGACAGTGATCAGTGTTAAAAAAGCCAAAAATTCCACATATACAATTAATTCCAATATATAATATATATATATATATATATATAATATATATAGATACATGATCAGAAAAAACCTTTTCTTCTCATGCTGGTAAAATATAGCTACAATAAGGTATATAATAAATAATAAGACAATGATAGAGAGCAGTAAAGAAAATTAATATTTTAATTAATGAGCACTGTGAAGGGCACAACATTTTTGTTAAACATTTATACAACGAATATGGAACCATTGAAAAACATTAGTTCCTGGAACTAAGTTCTTGTCAGTGCATATTTTGAGCTGTCTTTATAATGTAGCGACCTCTGTTAGTCACTCATGTATCCTACTGTAAGTAGTTGTAACTGTGACCCAGCAATGACTTGATGTAGATGTATGGATATGTCCCTTTTACACATGGGGGGAGATTTATTAATTGTACCATACAGAATTCTGTCGTACTTTGCATCTAAACTCTGTCTGCACCACATTATATAAAGGGGTTAGACAGTTTTCTGTTCTCTCCCTACGACTAGCTCATAAAGTTGCGTGGCCCTAAAAGCGGGTGTGGCCTAGCACCAAAAAGGTCCGTGAGTCAGAATTATGCTAACCCGACAGAGTTATGTCCTAACTTTCGAGAGTAAGGTAAGGCACAACTAACTACGGGTGGCAGAGTACAGTACCGCAGTCTTAAAGTAAACAGATTATAATCCAGTATTAGACACTTTTAAAATTCTGGTGTAGAAGAAGATGTCTAGTCTACTCTTGCAATCTGTTAAACCTAAGGGACAATTTTATAAACTTCCCCATTAAATATCTTGTGCCCGCTATCCATTCCACATCCTGCTGAGCCTCTCTTCTAATAGAGGCCCATTGTGCAAAGACGAACTGGAGAGCACGAGAGAGCTATGCCTTTATCTGTAGGCAATCATTCTCAAGTTTTAACTAGAGATTTTTGCATTTTTTTATTTTCTCTTTGCGTTTAAAAACCCAATCGCTTACATATTTAATTTCTCCATTTAGAGAGCTGCATGAGCACTTGTTTTTAACCATGATGTCACAAAACCCTGAGCCGTTGTGTTACAAAACATAGGCCCATTCACAGTGCCGTCGTGCGGGGCATACATGTGTGGCAGTCGATCCGCCGCCATACACTGTGTACAGTTTTGCGGGCCACGCGCCGCTGTTTGTCTAGTGAGGGAGGAGGGGCCACCTCCTCTTTCCAGCACACGCTGTTCCTGCACAGTCGGGCATACCAACGTGTGAATGTACCCATAGGCTGGCAAGGCTGGAGAGCTGATGCAGACTATGAGGTAGAGTGAAGAGCATGTGTGACCATTTGTAGCACTACTTTCAGACTGCCCAATGGACGTAAACATATCCCAGATAAGTCTCCAGATAATTTATCTGGCATATAAGGTACGTCTTGTAGTGTAACTCTGGTAGTAGACGATTTGACTGACACTTTCATAAATCTCTACCCAGAATGTATAATATGTTAATTTTATACCCCTGGAGCTGATATAAAAAAATATTTGATAACCATGACAACAATTTTAGCTGCGTCACCTTGTGAAACAAATCTTGACACCTATGGCACAAGGAAATGTATGAAACAATTCATACATATCCATAATATATCACAGGATCATGCTTTGCATACATATACGTTAAAGTGTAAACACTTGTGCCCTATTTTACCATTTGCTTTACATTTTACAACAAAAAATTTTTTATGTATTTTACTGTACTGATAATAACGAGCGATTATAAAACCTATAAATATTGGCATGTTTTGCGCTAATTTGGACAATAAAAATCCATTTTTTATGGAAAGAATTTGATTTTATTTGTTTCTACTTTCAAGACCATAACTTTTTAAACAGTTTTGTCAATATTACCATTTATACCATACACGGATCAGATAGTATTTTTTTCATCTACTTTATATATTGAAATTTATTATCCTCTTTTTAATAGGTTTATTTAACTTTCGGAACGAAATTAATTTTCTTTACTTTTTTTTAACAGTGATCAGAGCAACCTAGGGTTAAGTCCCCTAGGAGTCCGAAAAATAGTGTAAATAAAAGATAAAAAAAAGTTTAAAAATTATACATAAAAAAAACCTAAAAATCAAATCACCGCACCCCGTTCCCTAGAACTGAATATAAATCTAATAAACTGTAAAATCAGACACATTAGGTATTGACGCATCCAAAATCCGTCTAGACTAAATACAATATCAGTTTTCAGCTGCATTTAGCCCGGAACAGAAATACGCCCAAAGAAAAAATGGCACTTTTTTGGCCAGTTTTGAAAATATTTAAAACATCCATAAAAAGTGATCAAAAGGTCGCAAAGAGTCCTACAATTGATATACTGTTAAACATCATCAAAGTTGCAAAAAAAAAAAGAAACCACCCACAGCTCGTACACGAGTATGAAAAGTTATTAATTCAAAGATGCAAAGCAAAAAAAAATTTTGTGCAGAGGTTTAAAATTTTTTATAACTGGTGAAAACCTGTATCATAAAACCTATACAAATTAGTTCCCTAATCGTCTGACCCCAAAATAAAGTAGACAATGTCATTAAGTCGCACAGTGGAAGGCCGTAAAATAATCCAAGCTCACAAGAAAACGACACTGCATTTTCACCTGCATTTTCCCACTTCCCCGTACAATGGCAGGATTATTCAATACCCATCACTATGAAGTGCAATGTGTTACTCAGAACCACCATCAACAGCTCTTTAATTGTAAAAATAAAAAGTTATAGATTTTTTTTTTAAGGGTGGGGATGAAAAAATGGCAATGAAAAATAGGAATGGTGCCCTGGTTCTTAACCGGATAATTGTTATGTGTTGTAATATTACTGAGGTATACCATATGACTGTACTACTTTACTAATTTTTAGAATATTTTTTTATAAAATAATTTTTAGTTCCAGTAGATCCGAGACGTTAGTTGTCATAGATGTAATACAACATTCCACAGAATTTAGATCTAGACTCTCATATTTTCTCATCTATCCTGCAAATGTCTAATAAATCAGTGCAAATCGGCTAGCAAGGAACCGCCAATCAACTCCTATCCTAGAGGTGTGGAGACCTGTACCATCTGATTCCTTTCTGGTGGTGTCAAAACAAACCTACTAATATATGAAGACATTACGGAGACCACCCAAGAACTTTATACTCTCTGAATCATTTAAAACAGAATGATTGGTTTGAAATAGTTCACCCAAGTTGGTCCAGTTTCATTTCGGCGCAAGAGTTTTTTTTTTTGTGTCGGTGGGTAATGAAACAAATGGGCCAGCCTTAAATAATCTTTTAGTCAAGTAATTATCATTGCCATTCTTAAGTCACAGCTCAGTCACATGCACACGAAGTGAATGGGCTAGTTATGTGAGAAGGGCTTGAAACACCCCCCTACAGTTCAATAGCATGCACAAAATCCATGGTCCCCGACATTATTAAGTGTGTAATTCAAGGTTATTATGTGGCACGGGAGTGAGAAAGAACTGCCTAGGAAAGGTCGTATACAGCACGGGTTCAACTGCCATTTCCACAATGAACAGAGAGAAAAGGGGTAGGTGGAGCGAAGGAAAGTATATATGCCGGTGAACGATTCGAGAGGGCGGGGGGAAAACCCTCCGGTTGAGAGAACACGGGAAAACGCCGAACTGTTAACGGGGAGGGGCAGGGCTCAGGCGGCAGGTGGAATGTAAAGAGGATAGAAATAATACTCACTCAGTGGCAAGCGACAGGTGATAAGTGTACTGTGGTTGTGGATACGGGTGATGTAATCTGCTGACATTGATCCTGCTGATCAAGACTAGGTTTTCTGAAGATATGCTGGTCCTGGCAGTTCTATTCCTGCTTATAGGCCTTTCTGGATTATACAAATGAGACAACACAATTGTGGTATGTTGTATTTCTTTGAGGATGCCAAATTTTTACTACGGGGTTCACTCATAAGGGGTGAAATGAACACTATATTTTGCCCAGTTAGACTTTCTTCTTGTATCCACTGGCAGTTTGATGACATCACTTTGACACTCTGCTTCAAATCTTTTGTAGCTAGTGGATGATGGCCACCCAGGGGGTCAGTCTTATTGCTTTAAAAAGACAAATCTTCTAAATGTATGGGTCTGATGTATCAGCTTTCATTATTCCGAAGCATGTCTCTCATCATTCTCAAAAAAGGAGGAGGGGTTTGAACCTTTCTTCACCCTCTGATCTTTCCATTTCAAGGAACTTCTTCCTGTAAGTAGCTGTTAAAAAAAACCACAGAGGCAAGTTCATGGAATCCTTTAGTCTAACAATTTGTTCAAGTTTATTATCAGGTGTGCCTATGTTTGTTTGGAAATTCAAATTACAGTGAGGGGAAGGGAGATGTGGTTGCTGTGATCTAGTAAATTACTAGGGAGATTCCCTTTTTATTGAGGCGATTGTTAATTCGTGTGTCCATTATAGAGATAGAGAATTAGAGTTCTCATGATAATATGCAGGCTTAACCCAAAGGAGCAAATCTCTGGGCAACGTGAAATACTTTGTAGCACTAGGAGCGGCTTCTTTGTAAGCCATCTGGCGACTTTTTATGGTACAGGTTCACTCTTTAAAGCATCTGATTTATCAAAATTTTGCAGAAATTCGATTGGCTCACATTCTGTAAGAGAATGTGAGATATGCCGTGTTTAATCTTACTCTCTTTCCTCTATGACCTATGTCCGTCTTCTATCGTCAGTGAAACTTGATATAAATAACAAGGTAATATTGATGTGATCAGTGTATTTTTAAGAAGCACCTGGGCTAGGGGAGCCCCTGACTACCAGTCTGTCACACGTAATGCAGTTCATCTCTAAGAACTACAGGATGTTATTTACATTGCTTTATTTTATGGCACCTCCATCATTTTCTTTTTTCACAGGAACCATTGCAAGCTACTTACAAATAAACAAGTTGATCAACAATGAACATGGTTCGTAAGAACAAAAGGTCTTCCTAAACCGCAAACAGCTGGAAAAGGACGTGCCACGACCAATTTGCGATCACGACAGTTACACTCGATTACATCGTGCTGTGGAAACCAGACCATTGCAAGATGTTAGCTCAATATAGTAAAACTTTGACTCCTGGGACAGATTCTATGTTTGTGTACATGTAGCCTTTGCGCTATCTCTAGACTAGTTTTTGATCTTCTAGACTATCCATTATGAATGTGGGGGGTTGTAAACGGATGTATAATTAATACTAATATTTTAATGTATTGTTTATGGGTTTCGCAATGCATACCATTTAATATAATATATCATAATTCTTAGAGTTTAGATAGCGCAACACAGATTAACGCACGCAGGCACAGCATGCATATGTGTGCCCTGTCCCCCAGGGGCTGCACACTGCTATTATAATACATTAGAGGTATATCAGCCTAATATGCTTTCTAAAGAGACGAGCTTTAATTTCATTAAGCATTAGCATTTCAAATGATCATGACATGGATCGTCTAGGAAGCTTTACTAAAGGAAAAACAGTGGCCCAAGACCAACATTTGTGGCTAAGAGACAAACCGATAGATCTCACAGAAAGCCTGGAGTACTACAACATAAAAGGAGGCGAGAACAGTAAAGTAAACAGCCTCAGCAAAATAGAAACTATACATATATATCATATGTTTTACAAAAAGGAGAGAAAAACAAGACAGAGACTACTAAAGATGTAACTGTCAGGTTCGTTGCAATTGTAGTTAGCCGCAATTGAAAGATCTTTCTCCCAGGGAATCAATCTCTATACACAACGTCTATAAGAGCATCTTACTCGTGTGCCAGTACTGGGTGTGCCCAACAGACTCACATTGGGAGATCCCAGGCCAGCCGCTCATCTGACTTTTTTTCCTACTTTGGGATTGTGTGTTGTCTTTTGCTTAGACAGATTAGTTTCAGTAGGCCTCCTGTCATTTTAACCATGGCTGTTGCTAAAAATGTAGGGGATGTCAACACAGACCTGGATGAGGAGCAGCGGCAAGACAGAGAAATTATGAAACGGAGCAAAGGCAAGGTGTGATGTCCTGAATCGTCTGGTGGGTGGGAAGTCTATATGTACCCACGTCCTACACTTATCTCTTTTGCTGAGCCACAATTTGAGAGCCAGTCCACATAATATCCTTGTTCCCAATGGTGATTAAAGAGTTTAAACATTTAATACTTCTGATGTTGCCAACTTGCAACTAATGGCATGCACTCAGTGCTCACCTTAAATTTATCTCTACAATCCGGCTGGAATGACATATGTGGCAGTCGCCACCATAAATCCATTTCTCAAGTCTGATCTGGAATGCTCTCTTCTCAAAGGCCAACAATTTTCAACTGTCCCATCAGGAGCAGAGCTTGCGGTGAGATGGATCAAAGCTCTGTGTTTTTTTCTTGTGTATCATCCTTGCGCTCATAGTTTTGATTTCCAGGTCCCTTGTATACATGTGTGCCATATTGTTTTGCTGACTTTTTTGGACTGGGTGGCAAGCTGTGCAAATAACCATGTTTGCCTTCTACACCTTGCTTGAAAATGCCATGTTATAGTGAGATCCTCTAGGCCGAACTTTCATGCTCATAGCCTGGCACCGTGGGTGTATTAGCACCTCACCATCCCCTCCTTGTCATTCTACCACATTACAGAAAGCAGGCAGTTTGGTTTCACATCATCATCTTGTAGATGTACTATGATTATTTTCTTCTCCACATGTTTATCCTCCAACCAATTTGCGTATGCTCTCAATTACTGCAAACCTGTTGCAGGTGGACTCGGCCCATGAATGTATCCAGCATAATAGATTATCATTGACAGTAGGGTTGCCCCCATGCTGTGTGCTGAGACCTCCTTGCTGTTTTGGAACTACGGCTGAGGTGGAGAGCTTCACAAAAGAAGTACAATCTCCGCTGTGCACGTGTCGGAATTCTTTGCAATTATTTACCCTTGCCTTACATCATCTGCGGCCTCATCCATTCTGGGAACAACACATGCAGCCACTTGCAATGCCAAGTCCAATGGTCAATTATTGAAAATTTCGTAGATGCCCCCACCCTGTCATTCTAACTGCCTCTCTCTCACAAAAAGTGTCTGGTCAAGGTCCAACTCATCATACCCATAAGGTCTTCTAAGCAGTTTTTACCTAGTTTGTTTTCTTCTACATGCAGTCTCCTCATTATTAATAAGTTTTGATTGTATTTTTGTATTTATTTTTAAATTTTTATGTTAGTTTATTATGTACGTTTCCCTATCCCACTCGGATCATGTTCGGCGAAGGACCTGCTCTATTATGCCGCACTATTTGTGACCGCCGTCTAGATTTTCACGATCCGCAGTGTTACAAGCCATTGGGCTGGACAAGGGGGGGTGGTGTCCAGTCCCCGAACACCATTAATTGAACCTGATTTCTACCCCCCCGCCGCTCATAGCTAGGCTTGTGTGGTTGATTCATACATATTGGTGGTTGTTCGCAGCGTTTACCATGTCACATTTAATCTTTTACGTGAACCATTTCTTCCGAAGTCACTGGAATAACCTTATAGCAAATATGCAATAGGATCTATATGGATCAAGCATGGCAGAATCCCGAAAACTATCAGGAGTGAACAATGTTGACACGTGTGCTAATTCTAATGTCCTTTGCATGTCTGATACACAGGATCTGAATGAGACAAAGAAAAATCTAAACCTTTGTTTTCGTTAATACTAAGTGCTTGGAATGTCAGTAATCAAAAAGACTTAGATTGGGAGAACCAAACGTTTCTGCCACACTCAAATGATGGATGATCATGTACTCAAGAGAAATTTAAAGTTACCTGCGCTCGACGTCAGTCTCCCGCTAAGTCCAGTTACTTTATTTCTCGAGAGATTGAATGATTTGGACTTGGAATTTCAATATGAAATTGAAATTAGCAAAGTTATAATTATATACATGTTTTATATTAGGCCATACATCTTTATACATTTGCTATATCATCCAAGATATCCTCGTTGCATACTTACTTGGGGATGTAAGTGTATCATACATCAAACATCATTTGAGAGTACGTGTATGAATACACTATGCAAAATGCAGCGTTATTTCATAGTATTCCTGCTTGGCTCTGCTTATGCTGTTAGTTACCATCTGTTCTTTCCTGCGTCCTCATTAGATCAGCCATGTAAGGAGAGAGTTATAGAAGACCAGGATATTGAGTAAGAGAGGGGCTTTTGTCTCCTGTTTCACTGACTGGACCTTTTCTAATTGTCTTTTTATTTGAAAGATCATTGAGGCAATCATTGAAACACGGGTGATATGTTTGATTTGAGCACTTCATATCTCCTAAGAGTTGCGTAGATTAAAATGTCATAAATTAATTTAACATTAAGAGTCGTACTTATCTCCCTGGAATTCTAATATGTATAAGTACCTGAATTGCACACATCTTCTGGGGAGTGTTTTCTACATAATTTATAACTGTTTTGCATCGATTACTAGTGAAAACAATATTTTTGTTTATGAATACTACTGCTTAACGACTTGGAATTGTACACCTCCGGACACGGTCCCTGTTGTTTTTATCTGTATCATCTGACACTTTAAGTAGGGTATAATCACACTTTGTTGGAACGGTTAACATATCCAGAGTGATTTTGAGATTGATCGTTCATGGTCACATTGTACTTTATGTTGGTTGAGAGAAATTGAACGCAATATGTTTAGTATTTTATTTTTAGTGAATTAAGCTGAAAAACTTGGCATATAATTTAAAATAAAAAACAAAACCTTTTGTCCCAAGTCGCAATGCATCTTACTTTATTAGGAAAGTTTGGTCATATACCAAAATAACTTGATACTACATTTTCCTATGTCTGCTTAAATTTGGGCATCATTTTTTCAACATCCTTATGTTCCTTTTTAGGATATTATGTTTAAACTTGTTTATACTTAGGTGATCACAAAATCATCAAAACCATACTGTTATGACGGCCAATTTAGTTACAAAGTGACTTTATACGTGCCTACATGACAGAAAACCTCTACCAAATGACACCATTTTCGATAAACTAACCAAAACTACAACCCCTCAACATAATGTTAAAACAGACCTTTGGCAGAGGTTTTGTTAACCCTATTAGCCTTTCAATGAGGTGAAAAATAAATGAAAGTGACATTAACAGAAATGGAATTTTATCTTCTATAATTCATTGAAAACCTAAAATTTGCATAACCTTCACATGGGTTAAAAGGAAAATGGCAATTACATGCGCTAGTGCCATTCCTCCTATAGGCCACTACCACATTTGTGCTGTACCCGGCTGGTATAGTACACCGGGGGTGATTGGAATGTTGTTTTCCAATGTGATCAGCAATGTATTCCGAGAGCCCTATTGGTAGCAAAAACATGGAAAGCCCACAAGAGACAACATTTGTAAAGTACAAACAAAACACCCTTGGAGAATTTTAGTAAGGTTTAATTTGTGTATTTTTTCCCCAACAGGTGTTTTGATTCAATAGGCCCAAAAGAAAACGATGAAATTTCTCAAAATAGTCCTTTTACCCCAACTTTTTTTGTAAGCCACAGGGATAAAAGATGAATCAACCCCAACAGACAAATGTTTACAACTATTCTCCCGAGTATAAATTTTTCCCCACAACATGGCAAATAAAATGTTGTATGGTACACGGGGGCTCAGAAGGGAAAGAGGGGTGTTTGGCATTTTAGAAGCCATCTTTGACGACTCAGTGTCGAAAGGAAAAAGTTGGCACTACACCGCCCTGAAGAAAATCTTTGTCTTTATTTCACAGTAGATCAGCAGTTTCTGAAATACTCAGACCAGCCCTTCTGGCACCAACAACCATGCCACGTTCAAAGGCCTCAAATCACCTTTCTTCCCCATACTGATGCTCGGTTTGAACTGCAGGAGATTGTCTTGACCATGTCTACATGCCTAAATGCACTGAGTTGCCGCCATGTGATTGGCTGATTAGAAATTAAGTGTTAACAAGCAGTTGGACAGGTGTACCTAATAAAGTGGCCAGTGAGTGTATATTACAATAGTAATTGAGTATTGTAAGAACTTTCAAGTATGGCAAAGTACATTGACTCACAAAAGAAATTTATTAAGCACATAATTAGACATTACCCAGTAATTGGTTTACCTTTACCATAATTGACATCAACTTCTTTACAAGCCAAAGAATTTTGAATGTTGAAGGAGCCATTCTTTTAGACAGCTAAAT
Source organism: Engystomops pustulosus (assembly GCA_019512145.1). Lineage (NCBI taxonomy): Eukaryota > Metazoa > Chordata > Amphibia > Anura > Leptodactylidae > Engystomops > Engystomops pustulosus. The sequence continues at coordinate 52,874,537 of CM033645.1, read as the reverse complement.
TAGTTGAACCCATCATCATTTCCGCCTTATCCATAGAAATAAACAAGAATTATTAACCAAACATGAATATTTATTGCTATGGATAGAGTGAAGAAGTCAAGCAGTTGGCAGAGATACAGTGGTATAGAACAGATCAGCTGTGTAAAGTGCATGGTTAAATACAGGTCAGATTTGTTTTCTGGCAGACAAAATACATTTTAATCAGAGCACTTTAGATTAATATTGGTGTTTAACAGAAACTGGTTGGAACTGTGCATTAGTAAATTGAATTTGGCATGAAATATTCACCTTACCACAATTTTTTCTACATTAAAATGATCATTGCTATAATTTCCCTACTAGAATAAATGATAGATACGTAGATAGATAGATAGATAGATAAAACAGATGGGTAAAAGATGCTACCCTATCTTTAAACGATCTGTTTATCTAGATAAATAAAAAGAATATGCAAGATAGATAAATAGATATATGATATCAAATTTAGAGTAGAAATCTTCCTAAAAATAGAAATCGTGAAAATATTTCAATGTGTATAAATATAATTTTAGAGGCCTCTTACTCATCATGGCATATGAGTTAATAGTTTGGCTCTAACTAAGGTTATACAAGCTGCATAAAATTGGCAATGAAATAGATTTGCCAACAACGGAAATTAAAATACACTCCATGTAACGCAGCGGGTTGCAGATCTTATCTGAAATTAATACTGCAAATTGAAAACACTTAATATAATCACATATATCTACCAAAGATACAATTTTTTTTAAATGATGAAAAACATTGCAATAGTATTAAAATTATTGGGGAAGGATTTACTACCATTGCAGTTTGGTTAGTTTTCTGTCTATAAAATTTCTCAATCTTGTTGCATCTGCAGGTTTGTACCAGCCAACCCACTTTTTACTTCATGAATCTTACTTCTTAGTTATCGTGTGAAACCATAATTGTAAAGTGCGACAATACAAAAAGTCAAATTTAGGTACTAGTTCACTCCAGTAACCAGTGCCACAGGAAAAATAAGTTGGGTGCACGTTGTGGGATGTTTTTAAGCTCTTTGCGGGATCTTTTTCACTGAAACTTTCTGGGTATTCATAAAGTTAACAGGGCACCAGGGGCGTAACTTGAAGAGGTGCAGAGGATACGGCTGCAACCGGGCCAAACAAGCATAGGGGGGCCCATGAGGTGTCACTTTCCCATATGAGAATACTATTGCTATAAACCACAGATTATAATGAGGGTCCTGATGCAGACTTTGCACTGGGGCCCATCAGCTATGCCACTGCAGGGCACAAAATAGTAATATTGAAAAATGGTTAGTATAAAAAGGTGATAAAAACATAAAGAGGCCATTTATCAAGCGACTTTCACAAAAAAGTTATAGACAATTTTGCAATTTAAAATATTTTCATTGGTGTGTGCTTAATTGAAGATTTACGCACCCTTCACACTAGCATTTTTCACACGTGTGTTCTGTATGTGTTTTTGACATGTAGAACTCTCATTGCACTTTTTCCCCTTTTCAGTGGGTTTTCTCATACATGTATTTTTTTCACACACACATTCAAGTTCTTTTCATGCCCCATACTAGTCTGTGGTGACACCAAAATACATTGCACTCTGAGACACATGCAACTGCAATGCAAGTGCAATGCATTTTTCACTAATCAAAAATTTCACCAATAAAAAATATAGACCACAGTCATGGGTCTTTTTCATGTGTGATTTTTGTGCATGAAAAACACATTGAAAATACATTGAAAAAACAAAAAAAAGGGTGAAACAACACAAAAACGGTAATGACTCCAAAGCGAAAGCTATCAAAAAGCGCATTTTCATGCATTGATGCATTGATCTGCATCACATGTGTGAAAGAGACCTAAGCCAGAATTGTGTACAACTTCAGTAGTGTTTGTACTTCCCTTAACTAGTCTATAACCTCTCACTTGGTCAAAAAGGTTCCCTACACTGTTATGAAGAGGTACAACCATTTCACACAGTGCTTTCTACAGTTGGAAACCTGTTCCTTCTGGAACAGATATACTGGTCTAGGTATTATCCTTCATCAAGTCACAAGGCTTTCTGAAAAAAGCTTGATGTAAAGGGAGCTGCCTGCAAGGTAGCCAAGAGGGAATGTTTTCAGTATCTCACCATGGAAAACATATTTGCAAATTTAGTTTTTAATGGTGGATACACACAACAGTGAAAGCCATGAACCGCAACATTTTTGAATAGACAGCATACAACTACACTAAATGCTTTCAATGGATCACTGCCCACTGCTGTTATATTAATAGACCTCAGAATGGATCCAGTAACAAGTTAAATTCAGAGCCATTGTTTACAGATTACTTGTAGACTATGGTTTGCAAGGATCCATTACAAACAATTTTACTTAGTTTTATTGCTGTTTTAGTCCTTATCAATCCCTAGGCTGGTCAGTGTGAGCCGGGACTCTATAGCCTCTAGTGCTGACAATGTGCTTACATTATCAGGGTATAGGTTTGTATACACTTTTATTTATCTTCTGAACATTCGCTAGTATCTGATACTTGGAAAGAGAGATGAGACAGATTAGATATGAGAAATGACTAGATCCATGAGATTCATATAACACATGGAATTCTCCCCTCTGCTATCACAGCCATTACATACTGTCAGCTCTACTATATACCTCCCCTGGATAAAGATCTTATTTGCCTGTAGCTTGTAGCTTTACTCTCCTCACGCTGTGCTGTTGTCTGCTGGCAGGACGTCAGTGTGTGAGTTCATCCTGGAAAGCAAGGGTGGGGGATGGAGGGAGAGGTCAGAGAGCTGCTCAGTACAGTGTCAGACAGAAGAACAATGGGGGGCATTTATATAAAGTGTCGGTATCTGTACAGGCTTGGTTAATGACTTGCTCTAGGGAAGGAGATACATATATAATATTGTGGAGCTGTGCAGATACATTTCTAGTGCCCATTTTTTGTCCCTGGGACTAACATATCTGTTCTGAGCTCCAGAAATGTGTCGAGCAGTGGGAAAACAGGCTGAGCACCCTGCTCTGGAGTGGAGCAATGGCCGCTGTGACAATGCATCAGTGGCTGACCTCATCTGACAGCTCATCCAGTATGAATTGGACACCAGAAGGAGAGGCAGCAGACATCCTAATGTGGTGAGTTTTTTTTCAGGGTACGCTACTGTAAGCTGAGTGCAGTAGCACAGTTTTATCTAGTAAATGTCTACCAATATGATTGCCAACCCTGAAATCAGGAGGTCCAAAATTGTGTACACCAGGACTGATAGAGACAGGTTGAAATTATATCTGTGAAATGCTATATTTTTGTTAATAACTGTCACAGTGAGGACGCCACTGCCTCGTCATGTGACGTGGGGTGCAACTGTACGGATTAATTTAGCCTACTCAAACTTGCACTCACCTTTCACTTAGGACACAAATTGAGCATAAATCACACCTCATACAGCTCCAGCATCCCCCAGACCCGCTGCCACCACTTATTGCATTTATACTGGGACCAATAAGTATCCCACTCTACATCAACTCTTCCTTCTCAGGCAGTCACCTTGTCGCACCACTAGACACGCACACTCAGCACTCTAGCAGTCACACAGCTAACCACACTTCACAAGGCTATGAGTTTGCAGACAGGGACCAAAGTTTAAGTGAAAATCTTTAATTACAAAAAGTTGGTCAGTTTATAAAAAAGAGATTAAAAACAAAAGAATTACAAAATAAAAGGACACACAACAGGGAGAAAAATAACAGAAACTTACAAATAAAAGTAAATCCTGATTCCCTGGAGGTGGGAGAAATAAGGAATACACTCAGCTTGTCAAGCAGCCAATTCAATCCAAACCAATTCTTGGATTTCATGTTGTTTTATGTCTTCTCAGTTTGGTTCAGGTTTCATAACCTCCCATTCATTAATTAGTCCATAGGGTCATTCACGATTGGGCAAAGTGTTAATGAGGGGGGAGAATCCAGAAATATTTAACAGTTCTTTGTTTCCAAATCCCTAGATGCAGGGGTGGGGGTAGGTGCAGGGGAGAGGTGACCAAATGGCTTTTGAGGTCACTACAGAACATTCTACAGGTCGGAGTTTATCAGGTTGTAAGGATCTCCAGGATGTTGTAAACGAAGCCTGGACGCTTCAATAGATGCCACATATTTCAACAAAGGTTGTATTTAACCTATAGTTAAACCAATCTTATACATTCACGATTAATATCTCCTTGACAATAACATTGAATTAGTGAATTATAGAATATGTTATTTTGTTATTCTGCGTACATTTAAGAATTTGTATGTAAGTCTGAACAGTAATATTTTATAATTATATCTCCATGCAAATTTTTTCTTTGTCCCTCTGACAATTGTATTTTCACAATTATGTTCTGTCATGGGAACAAGGGTCATCAATAAAGCTTCATTATAGACACCTTAAAGCTAATCATTGCAGCCTGGGACTAAAGTTAAACATCCAGAGAGTTTCACCAGAGGTCACAGTGGTCAGAGAGGTCCTCCTGTAACTAGGAATCATCTGTAAGTCAAGTGTCCTTAAGTCGGAGACCGCCTGTAATGTGTAAAACAGCTGCATCACTACTATTATTGTTTACTACTATTTTTCCACTATACTCATTAATTTGTACAATTAAGGTTCAAACTAATAACTAATGATCCTGCAAGTGAATGTTACTGTGACTACTTGTGGCTACAATGGATCCCAGACATGTATAAAAGAGGAAGGTGAACTTGAAAATAAATTTGTTTTATAAACCATTGACAATATGATTATGTCAATTGTCACATATAAAAGTATAAAAAGTATAAAAAAAAGTTTTGTACTGTGTTAGCCAGTTGAAGATATTCCTGTTGCTTTTGATCGGTCAAATAAAGTAACCTTCTTGAGATTGTGATACTTTTTAATAGCTAACTGAAATATGAGATGTTACAAGCAAGCTTTCGGGACAGCTACGGACCCTCCATCAGGCATGGTATAACTGGCTGTCTGAAGTGACACAGATCTTATACACTATGAACTTTGGACCATTACATTGACTCTTTTAGGCAGGTTGTACAAACTTCAATACTAGAGAAACAAGTAAGAGAAACCTCTTACATCAGTGTGCAGGAAAGAAGGACAAACAAGTCCCTAAAAAAATAACCATGAAATTACAATCAAACCTGCAGATAAGGGTGGCGCTGTAGTCCTCATGAATACATCTGACTACATGAAAGAAGCCCATTGACAGCTCACTGACAGCTAATACTACAACAAATTGTATAAGGACCCTACTCATAAATATGCAATAGAACTGAGGAAAGTCATTAGAGGATTGCCTACAGATTCTGCAAACCTTCTTTACTTAATCCCTGAGAATGCAAGAACAGAAGTGTTCTATATGCTTCCCAAATTCATAAACCAGGGAACAAAGAGAGACCAATCATCACAGGTGTGGGAACCCTCACTTAAAAAATTTCAGGATGGGTGGAGGGTATCCTTAAACCACTAGTGAGAAATTCCACCAGCCTCCTCTAGGACACCACAGACCTACTAAAGAAAATTTCTTCTTCTCTCCCCTCACCGCAAGGGCAGTATCCTGGCTACCCTGGGTGTGGAATCCCTATATTCTAACATCCAACATGAAGATGGACTAAAAGCCTTCCAAATTCATCTCAAGGCTCATGGGATTTGCCCAGTATTTCAGCTGACCAAATTTATCCAGAAGCACAATTATTTCTGCTTTGGGGAGCAAATCTACCTACAGAAGACTAGGACTGCCATAGGAACAAAGAAGGCACCACAATATGCCAACCTCTTCATGGCAAAATTAGAAAAGCACTTCCTGAAATCCTTCTACATCAAACCCTCAGCCTACTACCAGTTTATTGAGGATACTTTGATCATCTGGACAGGTTCAGAACAACAGCTAATTACATTTCACAGTGAAATAAAGTTCTTGGACACAACCATAAAAATCCAAAATAACTGTGTCCAGACATCTCTATTTCAAAAACCAATTGATTGGCCTTCATAGATGGGACAGCTTTCACTCTAAACATATACAAAAAAATCCATCATCTACAGCCAGGCCATCCGATATAATTCCTAAGACATTCCTAAATCAGGGATACCATCTTATGCTAATTGACAATCAAATCAGTAGAGCCATCAGGATACCCAGGGGCCATCGTATCCAATACAAAAAGATGGTGAACAACAATCGTGTACCACTGGTTGTAGTTTACAATCCACATTTGGAAATACTATGAACAACCTCAAGAAAACTCTGCCACATACTCCACAAAATAACTGCCTAAAGACAATGTGCCCAAACCCTCCATTGCTGTGCTACAGGCAACCCCCAAACCTGAGGAATCTTGTGATTAGTTGCTCCCTACTATCAAACATACAAAAAGGAACTTTCCCTGTCAGGAGCTGCAAAACCTGTCCTCTGATTTTGACCACAGACAGTATACAGATCCCCTACACACAGCAGGAATATATCATCCTGGGAACAGTTTCATGTTCCACTTCTAATGTGGTCAACCTAATTCTGTGCACAAAATGTCCTGTGGGCGGTCTTTATGTTGGAGAGACAGGACAAAACTTAAAGGGGCAGATTTACTTACCTGGCCCATTTGCGATCCAGCGGCGCGTTCTCTGCGCTGGATTCGGGTCCGGCCGGGATTTATTAAGGTAGTTCCTCCGATGTCCACCAGGTGGCCCTGCTGCGCTGAAGAGCATCGGAACACACTGGAATACACCGAGCCGGGCCGAGTGAAGGTAAGTGCAATTTTTCCGAATCTGTCGGGTTTCCGTTCGGCCACACCCCCCAGATTTCTGTCGTGTTCATGCCGGCGCCGATGCACCACAATCCGATCGTGTGCGCCAAAATCCTGGGGCAATTCAGGGAAAATCGTCGCAAATCGGAAATATTCGGGTAACAAGCCGGGAAAACGCGAATCGGGCCCCCAATGACCCCCAAAGTTCGGATAAGGTCTCATCGGCACACAATAAAAGATGAGCAGAAACATCTACCTGTGGCAAAACATTTCTGCAGTCCAGGCCATAATACCCTGGATATGAAGGTACAAGTATTAAAGGGCAATTTTCAGTCACAAAATGAGAGACAAATTTGGGAATACAGGTTTATTACCCTCTTTTATACCCTCCCACTACAACATCTAACAAATGTTATTCTGGGATCATTAACCTGGAGGCAATAAACCATCACACTACCCAAGTCATCTAATTAATAATCCATTGTCCCAACTTTGTTATTGCTATTGTCCTTTTGTTTACATTTTTTGCATCACTTCTGTATTCATTGTGTATAAGATCTGTGTCACTTCAGACAGCCGGTTATACCATGTCTGATGAATGGACCGTAGCTGTCCTGAAAGCTTGCTTGCTTCAGTTAGCTATTAAAAGGTATCACAATCTCAAGAAGGTTACTTTATTTGACCTATCAAAAGCAACCGGAAATGCTTAAAGTAGGTGATCTGTGTATGTATTTGCTGACAGCTATAAATATAGCAAGTCATAGGAACTGCTAAATTTGTTTATTTTAGACCAAAATATGTCTTCATCCTTATGTGGCAAAAATGTGTACAAATGTGTAACAGAGGCCAACTGTTTTTATGTATTTATCCCCTGGGAGCTTGGTTATGCATATGAATCCCATACTAAAATAACATTTTCATAAATCTTCCAATTTTATCAAGCTCTCTAAATTTCAAACTGAATTCTCTCATTTTTCTCTCTAGATAATTACACAGTGTTTCTTTCTCTATAGAGAAAACTCATCAATTGTTATGTCGACATGAAAATATGTTATTTGTGCTTTGCAGCTATCAACACCATATGGTAAAGTTAAGCGCATATTTTATATTTGTAACATTTTTACTTTCAGGTTCATAAAACATTCAAACTAAAGTTTTGTTGGTGTGTAAATTCAACATGTGCTTTTTCTTAATGAATATTATGATTATTGGTTCCATTTTTGGAAAACTAATGTATCAAAATATTTTACAAAGGATTTTTTGTATTTTTATGTAATCATTATTACAATTCCTTATATGAATTATACCATATTACCCAGTTCCATGTGTGTGCTATAATATAAAATAAATGATGACAGAAGACATAAAATAAAAGATGAATGAATGTATTGATATAGACAAGGGATCAGAGACTATAGAGTGCAAAGAGTTATCTGTGATAGGATAGTCCCTTATAAATCATTATCCATGTGTCTGCGCTGGTTACACCTGAATTTGGAGAATCAAGAGGATTGAGTCACACAGCCTTCACCAATAACCCTTCAAAAAAAGTAATAAAAACCCGAATCACCTAAGGTAGTGCCTAACATGGATTTACCATATGGTCCAGTAATATGCAGAGAGTAAAGTTCAACATCAATTTTTGCTCATACTCAAAACTTGTGGCTGTACCCATCAAGACAAGTAGCACAGATGTCCATATGTGAATACAGTGGAGCAATATACAAACTTTTTCCTGATGTAGGTGATTTCCATCTATCTCTCTCCCCCAGAACACACAAGCCACATTTTTAGATTAATTCAGAGAAATGTATAAATCTGTCTACGACAAAATACTGGAATAATTTGGAATCTGAAATGCTGTGAGCCACATTTATTCAGGGTTTTAGAAAATATTTAGGCAGTTTTTCCCCTTGTCATACTTTGAACCTTCTGTTTCCTAGACTATCTCCTGATTTGGCACAGTTTATGGCTGAATCATCAAGTTTTTCTGTGACTTTTTGTGGAAAAGTCACAATTTGCACTTGGTACATATGAGTTTTTAGGTGCAAATTTTGCTGCAAGGCAAGGTGTATAAAAAATAGAATGCCAAAAGGGATACCAGCCAAAAAAGAATTGAAGAAGCCAAAAATAGTTATAAATTCCCCAATGGCTTTAGGTCAATGCAACACCTGTAGGCCTGGCTTGTAGGCCAATGTCAGGCCGCACTTTTTCTTAGTTTTTGTAAACACTTTTTGAGTCCTTGGGCTTGGTATGAAACTTTCAACTTTACATACATTACAGATGCATCGCTCCACCATTCTTATAATTTGATAATCCATTCCTGCAGTGGTTTGTACACTCTCTTCGTTTTGTTATTGCTGTGCACTTTTTAAAATTTTAGAGATACCCTAATGATTGGCATGGTGCTAACTGACTGGCGCAATGTGAATGTGGTGGCCAATATTTAAAATTGGCTCTAGATCTTTTTCCCAACAATAATAGGCTTGCAATCTTAAAGGGAAACTGTCACCAGGAGACCCATTTTAGCACTTCCCCAGTCCCCACAGAGCATAGTACATACACTGCCAAAGTGTTTTTGTATAAAAAATATGTTTTACACAGAAAAAAAGATATGTTATATTGTACCTTTCATTAGCATCTGCTGTGTGACTAGGCAGTTGCCTAATGGAGTGGGCGGAAGGAGCATCCCCCCCCCACCCTTGGAAAACATGGTGACCTTTTCAAATATATGACTAAACTCCCACACGGGATTGGCTGTGAGGAGCATGGGGCGTCCGCTAAGGGCCCAGTGAATGGGTTGTTTTTCATATATTTGAAAAGGTCACATGGAGAGCTGTTCCCCAAGTGGTGTGTGAACTGCTCCTTTCCACCCAGGGAAAGTTCCAGGAAACGTTCCTTTTTGTGTAAAACCAATTTTTAATACAACAACTTTGCAGCCGATATCAACTATGCTCTGTGGGGAACTGGGGAGTCTAAACAATGGGTCTCCTGGTGACATGGTTCCCTTTAAATTGTAACCATCTTTAAAAAAACTTTGATATGTTGAGGGCATGCAAGTTTAAGCCCTTTTGCAATTGTATTAGTTACCCTAGAATCTGCTCCTTTGCTCCTGTTCCGTCAGCTGTTCCCCCTTTTATCAGTATCCCTCATAATGGCCCTCACTTTTTCACATGTTATTAAACCAATACACAGTCCTCACGCCTCCCCCTCCCCCAGGACTCATGGCCGCAGAAAATGGCAGACAGGAGAGAGATAACATCTGTGATATGTGCACTGTGCCTCTCAATTCTTCAATCTCTGCACCATGTTTCTGTGCTGCAGTTTTAATTAGATAGATATTGAGTAAGGGATGTTCATTATGACACTATTCCTCTTGTGACCCCCCAAAAAGGAAACAAACGCCAAAATGTAAGAAACATAGGTAATATTGTAATATAATAATAAGTAATATTTTTTAGATCACTTAAACAAATCTGTAAATATTCACAGGAAATGTATCGAGGTAAGAAGGTATAGTCCTCAAAACAAGTCAAGATTTGCTTACAAACAAATTGCACATTAACCCAGAGGTATAACAGAGGAAAATATACACATGCACGGTATAATACGCGAGGCGAGGGGGGGACACTAGCCCGAACATGTTTTGGCACTTTTCTTTACTCAGGGTTAATGTGTATGTAGACCGGTGTATGTGGTCCCCTGTCCTCTGTTTATTCCTCTGGTAATGTGCAATATGTGTTTGTAAACAAATCACCTGACTGGTTCCTAGGACTAAACCTCTATACGGCGTATTGTGATGTATTTATCATGATAGTTAGTTTTATTTTTAACCATGTGGACTTTTCTGTGTGGTTTTCTTTTAAATGGATTTATTTTAAAATTAATCTAAATAAAGTGTTTTTAATGCGTGTACATGACCCGCCGAGCGTCGTACGAGCAGCGATAGTCCGCGATCCTGCCTGTTTACCCCTTTAGAGTCAGGCAAATATACCGCAGAACTAAAAGGGTGTCCCCACCTCGCCTCCCAGCGATCGGGCTACCGCCCCGTGCCTATTCTGGGGGTGCCAATCAGCTCCATGGCATCCCAGGGTCCGATGAAGGCTGCCTTATCTACTGCATGCTGGGTTACTCGGCGTGCGCTGTTAGCTGACTTGTGCAGTGTGGAAGTGGATTGATTTAACCATATCAATGATTCACTTGTTCAGTCCCAGAGGAGGAGGAAAAAAGGAGGACAAAAAAAGTACAAAAAAAGGGTTTAACAAAAATGGTTTTAATAGAAAATAAAAGTCCACTAGATGCCCACCATAGTGTTATTGCCTTCCCAAACACAATAATGTGAAATCACCACACAAACAGCCATACTTATATAGGGTACGACATGCCCATAACAACTCGTACACTCAATAAAATAAGGTACGAACCCGTATGTGACGCTTAAAAAAATAAAATAAAGAAACAAAGCATTAATTATGATTTCGTGCATCAACCAAACACCAAACACTTAAAAAGAGATCAAAATGACCAGATCCTCCGGCATGATAAAAAACCAATAAAACGTAAAAATCATACTGATAGCTTTTGTATGTGTGATCTGCCCTCAAAAAGCTGATCAAGGTAACACCAGGGGAAGTGTATAACAAGCAATGTGATGGGTAGAGACTATATTAGGTGGACATGCATGCACTTTCACAGGATAATGTACCATGGTACATATCACAAAACTAAAGACCAACCCCCTCTCAGGTCTGGAAACATGTATAAGACCTGAGGATTTTGACATTTTTTACAATTTAATAACTCAACCAAAGACATTATGTCTAAAACTGCCGGCACAGCCCCCTAAAATAAAGTGGCCAATTGTGCCAAGTGTTATATTTTGTTGACCACCATTATTTTCTCAGCACTTCCTTGTTGGGCATGAAGTTCACTAGAACTCAACAGTTCCACTGTAATCCTCTTCCACACTCTGTCACGGCACACAAGCTAGTGGATTTGTATTCCCTGCACAACGCCGTCTCATAGGAATTGGACTGGAGACATGTCTGTAATTAGTGTTAATGCAGATATTCTTGTTGTTTAACTGTATGGCTCTTGTTTTGCTTCTGGTGGTGAAACAATATTTTCTTCTTGTATACCTAGAAACCTGTTCTTCGCATTCCAAGAGTTCCATTTTTAAAAGGTTGATTCCAAGCAAAAATCACAAGTGTTAAATAAGGAGCAGCCATGACAAGTAGGATAATATGATATAAGTACATTCATTGATTCCAACGCCAAGCAGTGGTATAGCCAGTAAAAATCATGGGAATAAACCAATCTGCTCATCAAAAGGTGTAAGCATAGATAAGCAGTCAGTGGAGGTGACTTGCATTTTCCTAATGGTTAGATCACATACATCCATGTAAGCAATGTGCAGCACACATTATCTAAATCTGTAAAGTAATGCCGGGTCTGGGAAAGAACATGACGGAGCACAGAGGACGAAATCTCCCCTTGCCCAAAGCTTTTCCAGGCCACCCTAGGCAGTCGGTAACACGAGGAGACATTTCTCTCCCTTCGGGTGCAGTCATGCAAAAAACAAGACAGGACAAGGCAAGCAGAGGTTGGTCGGTACTAGCTTACCTACGTTGTAACAAACACAAGAGCAAGAATAGTCAGAACCGACGAAAAGTCAAAATACCAGGATTCAAATTACGCGGTTTCACAGAATTGTATGATGCTAACTAAGAAATGTCTATAAGGCCCAGGACCCTTAATCAGCAGACATGGCCCGGGTCTAAAGGTGCTGTCCACTTCATCAAATATTTGATATATTTTGTTAATAGACGTTTATTATATTTTTTAAATATACTTTCTGTGTCATTACTCACGATTTTTCTAGATCTCTACTGTGTCTTGTCTAACACGCGTCTATTTTACTTCCAGTGATAGAAATCGTCCAATGTATGTGATGGAGGTGCAGGGGCCATTATTATCACACAGATCCTATTACTGGCTTAGTATAATACCTTCACCATACCAGCCTAAGGAATGCAAGCCCCAGGATAACCGCATAACCGTCAGTTGAATGCCAACCTGAGTAAATAATCCCAGGCAATACAGCCCTGAAGCACATACAGAGCCACCCAACTTCCAGAGATACTGAATGAAAGCTGGATGTTGCTCACATAGAACAATGACTCTGGAACTCTATACCAAAATGTATCCCACACTTTCCAAACATGCAAACATAATATGAACAAGCCACCTTTTTGGATTTTGAACAATACCAATAACCTTCTACTGTCACTCATGTCCCATTACCCCGCCATCTAGATCAGAGTCTTCCGAGCAGTTCCCCTCCTCCCCTGGCTTCCTATACTTAGTCTTTTAGTTGTACTTCATTGTCCTAATTAGTTCTTGTCTTAATGTAATCTATGTAACTCCTTATGTTTTGATAATAATAACTATAATAAATATTAGTAATAATAAATAAAAGGCCCCACACACATTTGCCAAAACAGTGCAGGATGCGCATGATTCAATGAATTGTGGTGCTTGTTTCTTCATGAATTTTGTTCTCCCTGCCTGCCCGACAGAGTGCACCAACTTTTTTGGCGTACCTTTAACATAGAGTGTGGGCAACACAATTCTGTTGGACACTTGCCTAAACATGTTGGCACATTGTCCCTACTATATACTAGAATTTGTCCCTTTCCTTGCAGAAATTTGTGTTGTTGTCAATTATAGTGCCGCCGCACAAATAATGTTGCGGACAACCTTATCAATACAAAAGTGTGATACATAGCCTGTTGGAGTCATATGTTCACATTAATATATTACTACTTTTCTTGGACATAATTACGGGACAACTATCTGTATTTTTTGCAGCACATTCACGGTCCTTAAAAGAAATGATGTACGTACTCCTCTATGGAGAGATGAAGTTTTTCCACCTATTGTTATGTTTAGCAAAGAAATGTCTTTTCAAAATAGAAAAAAACCTTATAAATTTGGTATCGCTGCTAAAAAAACCCATCAGACACCTCTTTTTTTTAACCCCTTAGGAACTTAAGTTTAAGCTTAAGGCCCATCCCCAAGTGTTGTATTGACTTGCGTAGCTTGATCTGGTTATAACTTTTTCCCCTCACACTTTGTACTTCATTTTATTTGAACTTGTGTTTGATAAGTTTTGCGTTTCTTTACAAAAAAACTGAAAAAATATGATTTTTTTTTAAAAAAAAGGACAGGAGTAAAACGCATCAAAAAATCTTTACTGTTTTTTTACTTTTTTTTTTCTTGTTCACACACCGCATACCTATATCATGTTTCATCTTTATTCTATGGGTCATATGATTACGGGGATACCGATTTGAATATTTTTCTTATGTTTTACTAATTTGCAAATAAAACCCTAATGTGGGGAAAAATCTATTAGTTTTTGGCATTGCGTCCTTCCAGTGGCATAACATTTTTAGTGTTTTCGCTACAGAGCGGTTATGGCTTTTTTGTGGGACATGGTGCTTTACAACATGAGCTTTCGGGAGTACATAATTTATTTTGATCACTTTTTATTGCATTTTAATGTGGGGCTTCTAAAGGTCCAACTCTTACTTATTTTTTTACAGTTTTTGTTTTCCGTGTCCTTGTGCAGGTCAATATTATTTACTTTATTCTATGGGTTGTAGGGACAATGTTTCTACTATATATGTGGGTTTTTGTATGATTTTAGAAATTTTTTATGTTTATGTCTCTTATATGTTATGGGGGCTTATCGCATTTTTATTGGATTGAATTTCTTGATTTTTTATTGATCCAGAGATCCACTCACTGGCCGAGCGGGAAAGGGATTAAATATGTTTCACAGAAAGGGTGTTTAACTGAAGTATATAATACGAAATATGATATCCAAAATTGTGCTATTAAAAACCTACATTTTGTCCCAAAAAAAACACACAATCTCATATAACTATAGTGACAGAAAATAGAAAAGTTATAGCTTGCAGTAGGATTGACTGCAAAACCCCTGAAACATGACCTGGGCATTAATGGAAGAAAACAGGTGCGGAGATAACGCTTAGTAGGTATAAGAAATAATCTGAGACAAATATTAAATTATATTTATTTAGAATTAACTTTTGAAGAATTAAAGAAAAGAAATAAATCTGAGTAAATATCTTTAAATTATATTATCTAGAATTAATTTGAGAATTAAAGATAACTTTCAAGAAGGTGATGGTGGAACAATTTCTTTGTTAAGCTACTTTTTTTATGCTAAGTAATCTATTTTTTACATTCACTATCCTTTTTCTCATACTATATAATAAATATATATATAGAGATATATATATATATCTATAATAAACTAATGGACTTAATTTTGTACTTGGTTCTAAACGCGTAGTCTGCTGGTATGGTTACGAGGAGGCTATGAAAATTAACGAATTTTTGGCTAGACGTTAGGCCAGATGGCAGTCTTTATAATCAGGACATGAAACTGGAAGAAAAAAAGGACTAAATCGAAAATAAATATGATTCCATATATCAAATACTTGCTGTGCGTTGTCAATGAGTTGATCTATAGTGGCACAGATTCGCTTTAAAATCGACAATATAATGGAATATGTCCGGAAACTCTGGAATCAACAATAAAACATTCTTTAAACACTTTCCACATTTAAGATAAAAGGATTGCATACAGAAAAATTTTGGTAATATCTCTCTGTCGTTTTACAGAAGTTTTATCGAACATAAACCTTATTATTTTAGTTTCGCAATTGATTTACTGGGCACCAATTTAATCAAAGTACTTTATTTTCATAATTCTTGATAGCAACAGTTCACTTTGATTGCCAGCATCGGACAAAATGAGCATAGAACTTATGTTACACACATTTCAAGAGTGAATAACCGGTTAGTTCATAAACTGTCATTTTATTTTATTTTTACAAGCAAGAACGCTAAAAAAAAGCCATACGACGGCATCAAAACGAATGGTAAGTTGCATTTCAATACTGTTTTATTCTAAGTCATTTTGCTACAATCTGTAACATAAATGTAACGCAAAATCTAATATACACATGAATTCTATTCGTCGTCTTTGTCGTTAACTCCTATAACATACATATTAAGAATTCCAAAAATAAAAATTAGTTGTGTACATAAATTGATAGGTTTAGGGAAGAGGTTCGGTCCAGTTTGGGTCCAGGTACCAAATCTGCACAGAATGCTCTACCCCACCAGTAATACATTGAGTTGTGCTGGCAATGGATTGTGGCCTATTTACCCTTTAATTGTGATGGTGTTTGGTCACCTGGCCTTCAAACAAATGTCCCGAGCTCAAAATAGTGATAAATTCCCCTATGGCTTTAGGTCAATGCAACACCTGTAGTTGGAGGCCTGGCTTGTAGGCCAATGTCAGGCCAGCACTTTTTCTTAGTTTTTGTAAACACTTTTTGAGTCCTTGGGCTTGGTATGAAACCTCCAACTTTACATACATTGCAGAATGCATCGCTCCCCCATTCTTATAATCTGATAATTCATTCAGGCAGCAGTTTGTACATCTCGTCTGTTCTGTTATTGCTATGCACTTTTTAAAATATTTAGAGATACCCTAAGTATTGGCATGGTGCTAAATGACTGGCGCAATGTGAACGTGGTGCCAATATTTAAAATTGGCTCTAGATCTTCTTCCCAAACAATAATAGGCTTGTAAGGTTAAAGAGTAACCGTCATTTAAAAAAAACTTTTGATATGTTGTAGGGCATGCAATTTTAAGCCCTTTTGCAATTGGATTAGTTACCCGAATCTTGCTCCTTTCACTCCTATTCAGCAGGCTTCCCCCTGTTATCAGTGAATCCTCAGATGCCCCTTGCTAGGCACTTTCTGTCCACACTGGTCTGAACACGGAGTGAGAATGTACATGTAAGAAACACACCATCTCCCTGCTCTCAGCTGATTCTTTTCTTGGCTGCTACCAGCACTCACTCATGTCATGCCAGGAGCCCTAACTAATGTAGTAACTATCTCTCCCTATACACTCCATGTCTTTCCCTAACTAATATAGTAAATATCTTTCGCTAACCTCCCTCACCTTTTCCCACATGTATATATATAAACAAATACCATATTTTTCAGACTATAAGACCCACAAAAAATCCTTAGATTTTCTCAGAAATCAAAGATGCGGCTTATAGTCCAGTGTGCCTTATATATGAACCATACTTACAGACAACAGCTGCCTTGAACTGTGCACAGGTCTACCACCTGCTGGTCATTCATCTGTATAATCAGGTGCGCCTTATAATCCGGTGCGCCTTATATATGAACCTAGACATTTTAGCAGGCATTTATTGATGGCGCGCCTTATAATCCATTGCGCCTTATAGTCCTGAAAATACGGTAAACAGTCCCATTACTTCATGGCAGCAGAAAATGGCAGACAGGAGAGAGAGAAACATCTGTGATATGTGCATTGTGAGTCTGCAAGTCTTCAATCTGCCCCATGTGCTGTGCTACAGTTTTATTAGATAGTTAATTGAGTAGGATGTTTCATTATTACACTATTCTCTTGTTACACCCCAAAAAAAGGAAACAAACACCAAAATGTAGAAAACATAAAATAATATTTTATTAGATCACTTAAAATAAATCTGTAAATAGATCACAGTAACATGTATAAAGGTATGAAAGGTCAAAACAAAGTCCTCAAAACAAGTCAAGGTATTTGCTTACAAACAAGTATTGCACATTACCCAGAGGAATGACAGGGGACAATAGACACATACACAGGTATATACAGAGCTAGGGTGGACACAACTCGACATGTGTTTCCCTTTTCTTTGTCGGGGGTATTTGTGTAGGTAGACCTGTGTATGTGTTCCCTGTCCTATACCTTCTATACAGGCTTATTGAGATTTATTTATCATGTATATTTAGTTACCATGGTGGACTTTTTCTGTGTATGTTGTCTTTTTAAATGGATTTATTTTAATTAATCTAATAAAGTGTTATTTTATGCTATGTACATGACAGCCGTGCCTCTGCACGAGCAGCCATAGTCGCGATCCTGCCTGTTTAACCCTTTATGACCGCAGAACCTAAAAGGGTGTCCCACCTCGCCTTCCAGCGATCGACTACCCCCGTGCCGAGTACAGGGGTGCCAATCATCTCCATGGCATCCCCAGGGTCCGATGAAGGCTGCCTTATCTTACTGCATGCTGGTTCTGACTCTGCAGTGCAGCTGTCAGCCTATGCATTTGCAGTGTGGCAGTGTACTGATTTAAACAAGAGATCAGATGTTCACTTGTTCAAGTCCCAGAGAAGGATGAAAAAAAGTGGAAAAAAATGTAATAAATTTTTTTTTTAAATGGAAAATAAAAGTCCCCTAGATGCCCCACATAGTGTTAAACTCCAAAATACAATAAAACGTGATATCACCACACAAACAGCACACATATGCAACACCCTCGCCGATGCAATGGCGAGGTAGTGCTTGCGAATACGTCCCACCTGTAGGTAACACCACATTACACTACATGGTCCTTATAGGATCAAGGGGAAATTGCAGTGGTTAATCCTGCCTGGCAAGGCAGATGTTAATATGTGATGTAATTTCTATTATCCAATGATATGTGTTGCATCCTGTCTCTGTGCACTGAGAGGTAATTGGAGGAGCAGCCACCACCTGACAAAAGGGAGGTAATAAAACCCCCTAGCCTGGAATGTTCTAGAGGAGAAAGAGAGAAATCTCTCTCAGGAGAGAGACCGGTCCTAGTCAGGCCCTCTGGGTCTGCAGGACGCAAGCAGAGAGTAGTTAGCTGAGCAGCAGCTCAGAGACTCTAGCATACCAGACCAGTGCAGGAAGAGCCTAGCCCCTGCCTGAAGTGGAAGATTAGACTAGAGCTAGTGTAGTGAGGAAAAGGGGTATCATCCTACCTTCAAGGGTGATACCTGAAGAGATCCAGGACCGAGCTGAAGCTTCCTACCAGGACACAGCTGCCTCCCAGCCTGCCCTCCACATCCAGGCTGGTGAACTACATCCTGTGGCTCCCTCCAAATACCTCTCCAGTACTCCACCTGTTAAAGACACGTTTTCTGCAGTTCCTGCCGGTTGCAATAAACGAACTGTAAGTTGTTTTCTTCAACCTCTGTCTCCGTCTGGTCCCTGCTACTACAACTACCCTCATCACCGGCACCCTGTCCATCACCCAGAGACTCACACTCGGGACATTAAGGGGTTGCCCCAGGGAGATCCGCTATAGCAGCCGCTCCCACATCTTTTCTTGCCAACACCACCCTGCTGGAGACCTGCCAGGCTGTAGGACAGCCCTCCGGTTCCCCCGTACCAAGCACCGTGACAATAGCGTGCTTAGGCCGCAACCGCCAGCCACTCCGGTACCGCGGGCCCCGGCTGTCTCCAGGCCTCACCTCAAGGGCTAGGCCCCGGTGGGGGATGTTGCACATATATAGGGTATCGCCATGCCCGTAACAACCCTACAATAAAATAAAATAATTCCTGAACCCTGTATGGTGAACGCCTTAAAAAAATAAATAAAAAACAAAGCATTAATTATGATTTTCATGCATCCAACCAAACAACTCCTGCCTGATGAACACAAAAAACCTGAGTAGCTGTTCCCCAAGGGTGGGGGGGAACTGCTCCTTTCCAGCCCAGGGAAAGTTCCAGGAAACTGCCTTTTTTTGTGTAAAACCAATTTTTAATACAAAAACACTTTGGCAGGATATCAACTATGCTCTGTGGGGACTGGGGGAGTGCTAAAAATGGGTCTCCTGGTGACAGGTTCCCTTTAAATTGTAACCATCATTTAAAAAAACTTTTGATATGTTGTATGGCATGCAATTTTAAGCCCTTTTGCAATTGGATTAGTTACCTGAATCTTGCTCCTTTTGCTCCTGTTCAGCAGCCTTTCCCCTGTTATCAGTGAATCCTCAGATGGCCCTCAGCTTTTCCACATGTATATATAAACAAATACACAGTCTCCCCTCCCCCATTACTTCATGGCAGCAGAAAATGGCAGACAGGAGAGAGAGAAACATCTGTGATATGTGCACTGTGCCTCGCAAGTCTTCAATCTGCCCCATGTGCTGTGCTGCAGTTTTATTAGATAGATAATTGAGTAGGATGTTTCATTATTACACTATTCTCTTGTTACACCACAAAAAAAGGAAACAAACGCCAAAATGTAAGAAACATATTAGTAATATTAGTAATAATATAATAAAGTAATATTTTATTAGATCACTTAAAACAAATCTGTAAATAGATCACAGTAACATGTATAGAGGTATAGAAGGTATAGTCCTCAAAACAAGTCAAGGTATTTGCTTACAAACATATTGCACATTACCCAGAGGTATAACAGAGGAAAATAGACACATGCACAGGTATATACCGAGCTAGGGTGGACACAGCCCGACATGTGTTTGCACTTTCTTTATCAGGGTTATGTGTATGTAGACCTGTGTATGTGTCCCCTGTCCTCTGTTATTCCTCTGGGTAATGTGCAATATGTGTTTGTAAACAAATACCATGACTGGTTCCTAGGACTATACCTTCTATACAGGCTTATTGTGATTTATTTATCATGTATATTTAGTTATTTAACCATGGTGGACTTTTTCTGTGTATGTTGTCTTTTTAAATGGATTTATTTTAATTAATCTAATAAAGTGTTATTTTATGCTATGTACATGACAGCCGAGCGTCTGTACGAGCATCGATAGTCGCGATCCTGCCTGTTTAACCCTTTAGGAGTCACGGTCAAATATGACCGCAGAACCTAAAAGGGTGCCCCACCTCGCCTCCCAGCGATCGGCTACCCCCGTGCCGAGTATGGGGGTGCCAATCATCTCCATGGCATCCCCAGGGTCCGATGAAGGCTGCCTTATCTTACTGCATGCTGGGTTTGACTCTGCAGTGCAGCTGTTAGCTGATGCATTTGCAGTGTGGAAGTGTATTGATTTAAACAAGATCAAATGATCACTTGTTCAAGTCCCAGAGGAGGAGGAAAAAAAGGAGGAAAAAAAAAGTAAAAAAAAATGTTTTACAAAAAATGTTTTAAATAGAAAATAAAAGTCCCCTAGATGCCCCACATAGTGTAATATTCCCAAACACAATAAAATGTGAAATCACCACACAAACAGCATACTTATATAGGGTATCGCCATTCATCCTTTGAACAAACTCGTACAATAAAATAAAATAATTACTGAACCCGTATGGTGAACGCCTTAAAATAAATAAAATAAATAAAAAACAAAGCATTAATTATGATTTTCGTGCATCCAACCAAACAACAAAACACCTTAAAAAGAGATCAAAATGACACATATACTCCTGCATGATAAACATAAAAAACCTGTAAAAATCAATTACTGAATAGATTTTTATTTGTGATCTGCCCTCAAAAAAGCTGATCAAGGTTAAACAACAGGGAAGTGTATAACAGAAAGCAATGTGATGGGTAGACTATATTAGGGGACATGGCTATTGCAATTCACAAAGGATACTGTACAAATGTACAATATCACAAAAATAAAGACACCCCTCTCATTTCTGGAAACAATTTATAAGACTGAGGATTTGACATTTTTTACAATTTAATAACTCAACAAAAAGACATTAATGTCTAAACTGCTGGCAACAGCCCCCTAAATCAAAGTGGCCAAATTGAGCTCAAAGTGTCATATTTTGTGTGACCACTGACCACCATTATTTTCCAGCACTGCCTTGTTGGGCATGAAGTTCACTAGAACTCAACAGGTTGCCACTGTAATCCTCTTCCACACCTCTGTCACGGCACCACAGAGCTAGTGGATTTTGTATTCCTGCACAACATCCGCTCAATAGGGATTAGGACTGGAGACATGTCTGTAATTAGCTTAATTACAGATAGTCTTGTTGTGTAACTGTATGGTTATTGTTTTGCTTCTGGTGGTGAAACAATATTTTCTTCTTGTATGCTAGAACCTGTTCTCGCATTCCCCAAAAGCTCATTTTTTAAAAGGTTGATTCCAAAGCAAAAGTCACAAGTTTAAATTCAGGAGCAGCCATGACAAGTAGGATAATATGATATGAAGTACATTCATTGATTCCAAAGTCAAGCAGTGGATATCCAGGAAAAATATTGGAATAAACAAATCTGCTCATCACAAGGTGTAAGCATAGATAAGCAGGGCAGTGGAGGTGACTTGCATTTTCCTAATGGTGAGATCACAGACATCCATGTAAGCAATGTGCAGCACACATTATATAAATCTGGAAAGTAATGCAGGGTCTGGGAAAGAACAGTGACAGTGAGCCCTAGGACTAAATCCCCTTTCCAAAGCTTGCCAGGCCCACCCTAGGCAGTAGGTAGACAACTAGGAGACATTCTCTCCCTGCTGTGCAGTGCTATGCAAAACATCAAGACAGGACAAGGCAAGCAGAGGTTGGTCGGTACCTAGAGGACCTACAAAATCACAAGATCAGAGAATAGTCAGAACACAGACGAAAAGTCAGAATACCAGGATTCAAATAGCGGATTCACAAGAATTGTATGGAGCTAACTAAGAAATGTCTATAGCCAGGACCCTTAATCAGCAAGACATGGCCCTGGTCTTAAAGGGGCTGTCCACGTTCATCAAATATTTGATATATTTTGTGTAATAAGACGTTATAATATTTTTAAATATACTTTCTGTGTCAATTACTCACGATTTTCTAGATCTCTACTTGGTGTCCTGCTATAAAAGCTTCTATTTTTACTTCCAGTGCATAGAAATCTGTCCATGTGATGTGATGGAGGTGCAGGGGCCATTATTATCACACAGATCCTATTACTGTCTTAGTGATAATACACTTACCATACCAGCCTTAAATGCAGCCCCAGGATACCGCCTACAGCAGTTGAATGGCCAGGACCTGAGTAAATAATCCCAGGCAATACAGCCCTGAGCACATACAAGAGCCAC
The DNA here is from genome assembly GCA_019512145.1 of Engystomops pustulosus. Lineage (NCBI taxonomy): Eukaryota > Metazoa > Chordata > Amphibia > Anura > Leptodactylidae > Engystomops > Engystomops pustulosus. Next base: position 52,851,796 of record CM033645.1, on the reverse strand, counting down.
CCAACTTTCCAGAGATACTGAAGGAAAGCTGGATGTTGCTCACAATAACAATTACCTTGGACTTTTTACCAAAATGTATCCCACACTTTCCAAACATGCAAACATAATATGAAAAGCCACCTGTTTAGGATTTTGAACAATACACAATAACTGCTACCTGTCACTCATGTCTCCATCTACCCACCCATCTAGATTCAGAGTCTTCAAGAGCAGGTTCCTCCTCCCACTGGCTTCCTAATCACTTTAGTCTTTGTATTTGTACTTGCATTTGTCTAATTAGTTCTTGTCTTAATGTAATCTATGTAAACTCCTTATTGTTTGATAATAATAAACTAATAATAAATATTATAGTAAATAATAAATAAAATGCCCCACACACATTTGCCAAAAACAGTGCAGGATGCGCATGATTCATGAATTGTGGTGCTTGTTCTTCATGAATATGGTGCTCCCTGCACTGCCCCGACAGAGTGCACCAACTTTTTTTGGCGTACATTTAACATAGAGTGTGCAACACAATTCTGTTGGACACTGCATAAAACATGTGGCACATTGTCCTACTGTATACTTGAATTGTCTCTTTCATTGCAGAAATTTGTGTTGTGTCAATTATAGTGCAGCCGCAACAAATATGTTGCGGACACCTTATAAATACAATAAGTGTGATACATAGCCTGTTGGAGTCATATGTTCACATTATATATATTCTATTTTCTTGACATAATTAATGGACAACTATCTTGTATTTGTTGCAGCACATTCAACTGTCCTTAAAAAGAAAGTTATGTAAGTACTACTCTATGGGAGAGATGAAGTTTTCCACCTATTGTTAGTTTTATGCAAAGAAATGTCTTTCAAAAAGAAAAAAAACCTTATAAATTTGGTATCGCTGCATAAAAAAAAACCCATCAGACTGATATTCTTTTTTAACCCCTTAGGGACTTAAGTTTAAAGCTTAAGTTTAAAGCTTAAGGCTCAGCCCCAAGTTTTGTATTGACTTGCGTAGCTTTATATGGTTATAACTTTTTCCTCACATGTTGTACTTCATTTTAGTGGTAAATTGTGTTTGATAAGTTTTGCGTTTATTTACAAAAAAACAGAAAAAATATGATTTTCTTTTTAAAAAGGACAGAAGTAGAAAAGCATCAATTCTGTACTGTTTTTTTACTTTTTTTTTCTTGTTCACCGCATAACCTAATAATCATGTTATCTTTATTCTATGGGTCAATATGATTACGGGGATACCAGATTTGAATATTTTTTCTTATGTTTTACTAAATTTGCCAAATAAAACCCTAATGTGGGGAAAAATCTATTATTTTTGCATTGCCGTCTTCCAAGTGGCATAACATTTTTAATTTTTCAGCTACAGAGCAGGTTGATGGCTTGTTTTTGTGGGACATGTTGTGCTTTACAACATTATCTTTCTGGAGTACATAAGTTATTTTGATCACTTTTTATTGCATTTTATGTGGGCTTCTAAAGGTAAAAATCGTAATTATTTTTTTACAGTTTTTTTACGTTGTTCATTGTGCAGGTTCAATAATTATTTACTTTTATTCTACGGGTTGTTAGGGACATGGTGATACTATATATGTTTTTGTTATGATTTAGAAATTTTTTATGTTATATGTCTCTTATATGTTATGGGGCTTATGGGCATTTTTATTGATTTATTGCTTTATTTTTTATTGATCCAGATATCCACTGCAGAGCGGGAAGGGATTAAATATGTTTCACAGAAAGGGTTAACTGAAGTATATAATACGAATATATGATATCCAAAATTGTGCTATTAAAAACTACATTTTGTCCCAAAAAACAACACAATCTCATATAACTATAGTGACAGAAAAATAGAAAAGTTATAGCTTGCAGTAGGGATTGACTGCAAAAAACTGAAAAATGACCTGGCCATTAATGAGGAAAACTGGTGCGGAGATAACGAGTTAGTAGGGGAATAAGAAAATAATCTGAGCAAATATTTGAAAATTATATTTATTTTAGCATTAAATTTGAAGAATTAAAGAAAAGAAAATAATCTGAGTAAATATCTGAAAATTATATTTATCTTAGAATTAATTTGAAGAATTAAAGATAACTTTAAAGGGAAGGTGATGGTGGAAAATTGCCTTTGTTAAGCTACTTTTTATGCTAAGTATATATTTTTTAAATGTCACTATCTTTTTCTCCTATATATATATATATATATTAAATAATGGACTTAATTTGTGTACTTGGTTTCTAAACCTGCAGTAGTGCGTGCTTTGTATGGTTTACGAGGATGCTATGAAAAATATAACTGAATTTGGCTAGACGTTAGGCAAGATGGCAGTCTTTATAATCATGGACAGAAACTGGAAGAAAAAAAGACTAAAATCGAAAATAAATATTATTTCAATATATGCAATACATAATGCTGTGCGTTGTCAATGAGTTGAATCTATAGTGGCGACAGATTCGCTTTAAAATCGACAATATATGGAATATGTCCAATGAAACTCTGAATCAACAATAAACATTCCTAAACACTTTCCACATTTAAGATAAAAGGATGCATACAGAAAAATTTTGGTAATATCTCTGTCGTGTGTACAGAAGTTTTTATCTAACATAAACCTTATTATTTTAGTTTCTGCATTGATTTACTTGGCAACAATGTAATCTAAGTACTTTATTTTCATAATTCTTTGATAGCAACAGTCACTTTGATTGCCAGCATCTGACTAAATGAGCATAGACTTATGTGACACCACATTTCAAGAGTGAATAACACTGTTAGTTCATAAACATGTTCATTTTAGTTTTATTTTACAAGAACGCTAAAAAAAAAGCATACGGCATCAAAAACAGATGGTAAGTTGAATTTCAATACTGTTTTATTACTAAGTCATTTTGCTACAATCTGTCAACATAAAATGTAACGCAAAAGCTAAATATACTACAAATTCTTTGTCTTTTTAACTCCTATAACATACATATTATAGAATTCCAAAAATAAAAATTAGTATGTGTACATAAATTTATTAGGTTTAGGGAAGAAGTTCGGTCCAGGTTTGGGTCCAGGTACCAAATCTGCACCAGAATGCTCTACCCCACCAGTAATACATGTGATTGGTGCTGGCATGGATTGTGGCTATTACCCTTTAATTGTGAGTGGTGTTTGGTCACCTGGCATTCAGACAAATGTCCGAGCTCAGCGTTTGACTCAATACCCTGCAGGTAAAACTCTTGATTGGTGCTGACACCTACAAAGAATCTTAACTCTTCTACAGAGAATGTTGAAACAATAGAATAAAATGTTCGGATCAGGTCAGGATTCTTCAACCAAAGCCAATTGCTTTGTCAGGTATGATACTCAAAATAGAAGAAATGCATGTATGCATTAAAATCAAGGGACTTTACTGGATACCATGTAAGGTTTTGAAAAGCAAATCCTATGTTTTAGAGGTGGCCTCATTTTTATTCTATATTTACTTTCCACCCTAGGGGGTGCCATCCCGGCACTCAATGGTAATCAGTGATATGTGCATCTATAAGGTGCACATACTGCTGATTACTGGATGAAGGCAGCTTCATATTACTGCTGTCTGTGCCCACTTTGTGACCCAGGCATCGCCATGATGTTGGCTGGCTGTGTCATAGAGAGGCCATGATGATACTGCTACCGGTGTCCTAGAGGAGAAGCATGAGAGCGATGAGGATGCTAAACATAGTGCGGGTAAGTGAGTATACATTTTTTATAATTCTGCTGGGGTACATACATACTGGGGCATTAGCTGGCCTAGGTTACCTGTATGCTGGGTGCATGTGCTGAAAGGGGTTACCTATATATCGGGGGACTGTGCTGGACTACCTGTGTTCTGGGAGCATGTGCTGCACTTCCTATTTCCTGGAAGCATGTGCTGGCCTGGGCTACCTATATACTCAGGGCATATGTTGCCTTAGCTACCTACATACTGAGGAGGGGCATGTAATGGCCTGGGCTTCCTATATACTGCAGGAGTGTGCTAACTCATTATATAATGGGGCTGCTGTGTCTAAATAAATGAGGAGGTTCTGGTGTTAACTATGAACTAAAGAGGAGGAAACTATACAGTAGTATAGTTTAAAATATATTCAGGGGTTACATATATTTATCTGTATATTCAGGGTTCCCACTGTGGTCCTTTTGAGGAGCATATAGCTGTTATCTAGAGGACATTATATTAACTGTAATTTTTTTTAAGGGGAGGCAGTGTGGAGAATTTCTCCAGTGGCCACAAGGTGTAAAATTCTGCAGTGATAAGTCTTAGTCTGGAGAAGTTCCCATGACATTCTCTACCTGATGGAGAAGGATTGTCACTATGAGGAATCTGCTAGGAAGAAGACCATGACAGAGCAGGCCAACACAGACATATAAGGAAACGGCTGCAACCTAATTTGAACAATAAGTGATATCTGTCCTGCCTGGCAGTCCTGGTGTACAATACATTTAATGCAGATGTATATTTATGTATGTTTTTTAATTTTTTATATTTATATGTCCCCCATGAGGTCATAAAAGGCCCCTGGGGAACATTTTCACTTTATTTTATTTTATTTTTTTCTCTTACAAGTTTTCCCTTTAACTGAGGCATCTATGAGAGACTCAGTTACAGGGAAAATGACCTCTTGTGACTAGGGTTTGTGATCAGAGTTTACTGGGTCTAATAAGTCCCAGCCGCTCTGTTTAACAGACCATTAAGTCTATGGAGCTAGTGACAGCGCCGGCTCCGCTCCTCTTTGCACCAGCGTGGATGCTGCAACCAGTTCTCCTTAGTGTCGCTGGTGTGTCTAACACCATCCTTTAACTCCTCTGGGACCGCCTGCTGACTTTAGACTTCAGCGGGAGCAGGTCCCAAGTCTTCAGAGATGTCTAAAGACAATGCTGCAGTTTTCTACTGCTCCCACGCTAACCACTACTATTATGTTGTGAAGAAGATAATAATTTTTACAAGACTCAGCATGGTGGCACCATCTAGAAAATCAACCTTGAAGTAAAATGCACAAAGGTTGTGAGTAAGTTATGAGGTGGAAAGGTCATGACTGAAGTCAAGCTCTCCCCACATCAGAATGCTCCCTCTGTTATGTTTGACATCATGCAGGAGACTTCAGGAGATCCATTTAATGAAGGCTAAAGGCTGTCAATTGCTGCAAAAGGGTTATTTTTAGGCGAGGAGAACTTGACTTTAGTATTGAACTCTCTGCCATCTTGATTTTAAATGACAAATTTACATTTCACTACACTGAGTCATGAAAAAAATTCATTTGAAAGGTGCTAAGCTGCTTCAGACATACTGGAAGTGTTTTTGGTCTATTTCTGCAGTTAATTTCAAGCAATCTTATTTTTTAAGTATATTTTTATAGTTTTAATAAAAGAGTTTCTCCAGACACTCATATATTGGGGAAATTCATCAACACTGTTCGAATTGCTCACAACGGCTAATCAGAGCTCAGCTTCCATTTTACAAACTGCTGCGGGAAGATAAGGTTGCAGTTAAACAGTTCTACTCTCAGACACTTCTGATAAATGAGTCCCACTGTGTCTAGTTATATATGTATATATATATTTTTTTTTAAATGCTTAAATGTTGTTTTGAATAGGTAATTAGAAAGTATTCTAAATTATCCAATTTAGAAAAAATTGTTGTTATAAATTTGAAAGCTTTGTATTAAAAAATTTACCTGTATTAGTTTTCCTCAAATTAACCCCTTAGCAGCCATTTAAAGATCTGTGTGACGGCTTTTTTTCTCCGTAACAAATTGCACTTCATAGTGACAGTATTTAATATTCCATGTAACCAAAGAAGAGACAAAAGGGAGTGTGTATAGGCCAAAAATATCTATATACAAATCTTTATTTATGTAACAAATAGTAAACACTACAAAACATGCATATGTGTTAAAAACACTTAAAACGTACACAAGTACATGCAATTTGACCCATGCAAGTGACCACAGTGGGTCTATGCATAGCACATGACCCTATAGAAGCAATACATAGGTTGCCTGTTTCTGCCCTGTGAGAAAAATATCCGTGAGAGGGGACTAATGTGGCACAGTAAAAAGTCAAAATAGACTATTAGTGGAATGGCAGTGTGTATGAGGGGGGCCTTAATAAAATATGGAGGGGGTGGCTGTGATTATGGGGGAACTTAATAAAATATGAAGGGGGAGTGGCAGTGTGATTGGGGGGGCCTTATTAAAATCTGGAGGGGGGCAGTGTGTATGACATTGTTTTATCCAGGTGTCATTTTATTGTAAGTAACTGTGGTATTTTTAGGGGCGCAGTGAGGGGGATCTGCTTCCCAGAGCTGTACACATCTGCCAGAAAATTCTGCAACCAGATTTTACGGTGATTCTGGACATGAAGGAGAAGACATGTCACCTGTGTGTCGCCTTCTTATAAAGGTTTGGAAGGTTGGTGAACAGTGCGAACACTTACATCCCTAACCACAGCCCAGCCACCAGCAGAAAGCCCGGGAAACCAGAAGTAACTCTTCTACTATCCGTAACCAAAGAAGAGACAAAAGGGAGTGTGTATAGGCCAAAAATATCTATATACAAATCTTTATTTATGTAACAAATAGTAAACACTACAAAACATGCATATGTGTTAAAAACACTTAAAACGTACACAAGTACATGCAATTTGACCCATGCAAATGACCACAGTGGGTCTATGCATAGCACATGACCCTATAGAGGCAATACATAGGTTGCCTGTTTCTGCCCTGTGAGAAAAATATCCGTAAGAGGGGACTAATGTGGCACAGTAAAAAGTCAAAATAGACTATTAGTAGTTCCCCTAAGCAACATGCAAGATGGTGTGACAGGGACAAAAACAGGTCGGCACACTCTAGAATATACACAAAGAAGTGGAAAATATGAGGTTACCCATCCAAATGATAGACCAGGAATACAACGTGTGCAAAGGGTCATGTGGGCAAAGAGTCCCCACGCGTTTCGTCGCTACATGCGACTTCCTCAGGGGTCCATATTGTATTGGCGGTCAATAGCCCGCCATATATACACAAGTGTCCCTCCCCAGGGTGAAATATAGCCACTCACGTTTTTCCCACTGATGTTACAGCTGAGTGTTATCAAAGTCCGCGGCGTCGCAGCGGTCATCCGCTAGTCATGTGATCCAGTAATAATCTCGCGATCGCTGGGTCACGTGTCAAGTCCTGTGACAAGTCGCGCGAGACTTGTAAGCCGCCGACATAGCGCATGCGTACCACTGAATATTACATTGTGTTGCCGGCAACATTGTTTCAATATGCGCAGGCGCCGGCACATTATCAATTAATCGGAAGAATAAACTAAACCGCAGTATAGTGCGCTAATTGCTTAGAAGCAAAATATAAAATCTACAATAGAAAAAACTATTCTTTTGTTCTTTGTATTATACAGAACATGGGGTTAAATGTCAAGTTACAGAGTGGCTCGAGTTGAATAACTCTTTAGTATACCATGTAATTTGAGCTAGTAGAAAATAGCAAGAAAATAAGTCATGGCTAACACCCTGGGGAGGAGAATTAAAAACAAATGCATGTCATGCAGAGTAAGGGAAAATTTCATAATTAGTATCTACAATACCGATAATAAATATAATAAGTAACTTCATTTGGTAGTGTGTCATCCATGTTGACATCAGACCAGCTGCAGTCCGTTTGATGAGGTGAGGTCCTAGAAAAATGCCTAAAGGTAGATTGTATTGGGGGAGTGGATGTGTTCCCAAAAAGTTCATTCAATTGATGCTACATTCTCTTGTAGTAGCAGATCATCATCCTTTGTATTAGGGTTCCTGAATGTTCGATCTTCTCCATCCGATGTGTCCAATATTGGGTTCGCCATATCGAAGTGGAGTGGAGACTAAGATAGGGAACGTTCCAAGGGACCACGACAGAGAAATTCAATATGCTTGGTGAAAGAATTCCAGGTAAGTATTGATAACGATAACATGGTATTATATGAGCTCCATTCAGGTTTATCTTTAGAGAGAAAAAGGATGTAATTGTTATTATTATAAGCCACCTGTTTGTTGCGCCAGGAGGTGAGTATGACCGTGATAAAAAATTTGAAAATCTTGATGAAAATTGGAAAAGTGCAGAGAGAAAGAGAGACAGAAGGGAGGAAGGCAAGAAAAGTGAAATAGTGAAGAAAAAGAGAGAGAAAGGGAGTGCAAGTGTGAGGGGCCCTGTGTGGAAAAAGAGGGAGTGTGGACCATAAGGGTCCAAGCTATAAATAGTGCTTAGGTAGGGGACCATAAGGATCCAAACTAAGGAAGGGGGTGGAGGGGGAAGTGCCCTGTCTAGGGAACCCCGAGTGATATAGTGATAGGGGGCCATAAGGGTCCAAATCTATAGGAGAGCCCACTCTAGGGGATGCGTGTGTGACAGAGTGGTGGGGGGTGAGTGGCAATGATTGTTATGTGACCCCACCAGTGCAGACTAGCATTATATAAAGATCCAAGTGATGTACAAAATAAACCAAAACTTGACCATAAAATCACAATATGAAGGGGGATATATATATGTGATGTGCACAGCGGCTAGTAACCTACAAACCAATATGTATATAATACAAGAAGTTATAGAAAAAGTTAATATGGTTATGTCATACTCACCAACGATTTGGAACACCTCCTATCGTTGCTTATAAAATCCTGTGAAGAGGAGATCTTCATTTATACCTGTGGGTGCAATACATCCTAGGTTATATATCCAGCGGGCCTCCCTGCGCAATAGTTCGGGAACCAGGTCCCCACCACGTATGTTGCTCAATATCATATCCAACCCCACAACTCTAATTCCATGTGTAAGGCCCCCATGGAAGAGTCTAAAATGTGTTGCAACAGTAGAAAGGACCTTACCCTGTTTGAAATATTTTGTGGAATTCCGGATGCTCGAAAGATGCTGCTGGATCCTCTTTCTCAATTCTTGCGTTGTCTGCCCCACATAAAATTTTCCACACGGGCAGATGAGGCAGTAAATCACATTTTTGCTCTTACAGTTGATATAGTGGTACAATTCAAAAGATCTATGGTTGGTGGGGTTGGTCACCCGTTTCGATGGTAACATCAAGGGGCAAACCGTGCATCCACCGCATGCGTATGAGCCCTTGATCTTCTCTCCACGTCCCAAGGTTCTTTTGTTTCGTTGAAAGTGGCTTCTTGTCAGGTTGTCTTTCAAGTTTTTTGCTCTCCTTGCAATTAAGGATGGTTTTTCGGGGATCCAAGAGTCTAGACGTTTTTCAGCTCTCAAAATATTCCAGTTGTTTTCTAGAATTTGTCTGACTTCCTTCCATTGATTGTTGTACGTGGTTATGACTCCCAATTTAAACTCTGTAGCTTTTTCACGTGGTCTCAAAAGTTGGTCACGACTACTATGTGCAGATCTAAGGTATGCTTTGGAAATTACTTTCCTTGGGTATCCCCTGTGTTTAAAGCGATCCGTCAGATCCCTTGCATTTCTGCGAAAGTCGTCATTGGAGGTACAGTTCCTCCTAATCCGGGTGAACTGGCCTACCGATATGCTATCCTTCAGGTGGCGCGGGTGGAAGCTCCCATAGTGTAGAAGCGCATTTGTGGCAGTTTGTTTCCTGTAAAGGTCAGTATGTAAATGTTGGTCACGGATTAGAATCTTCAAGTCCAGGAAGTCAATGCTCTCCTGTGAAAAGTGTGAAGTAAGAAAGATATTCAATTCATTGTTGTTAAGATCACTGATAAATTCTTCACATAGCTTCAATGGTCCATTCCACAGCAGAAGGATGTCGTCAATAAATCTGTACCATCCCAACACATGTTGGGTGAATAGTTCCGATGGGTACACGTGCGCGTCCTCCCACCATCCCAAGAATAGGTTAGCGTAGGAGGGCGCGCACCGTGCACCCATCGCGGTCCCAGAAATCTGCCTGAAGTATTTAGAGTCAAAGGTGAAATATCTCTGTCTTAGCACAAACTCCATGAGTTCCAACAGAAAAGAGTCATGCCTGCGATCACCCGTGCAACACTTGTCTAGATAGTAGGCTATAGCTCTCAGCCCATCCTGGTGTGCTATGTTGGTATAAAGCGCTTCCACATCAAGCGTCACAATCCAGGTGTTTTCTGGTATGGTCACATTGCCTATCTTCCCAATCAGATCAGATGAATCCCTAATGTAAGAGCACAACTTCAATACCAGTGGTTAATATTCCATGTAATGGGAAGTGGGAAAAAATTCCAATTTCAGTGGAATCACTATTCTGGTTTTTATTTTCCTATGTAGCCTTTAATTTTTATCATTGCACACTGCTTTAAAAAATTAAGGGAACACTTAAACTACACAATGTAACTCCAAGTAAATCAAGCTTCAGTGAAATCTGACCACTCACTTAGGAAGCAACACTGATTGACAATCAATTTCACATGTTGTTGTGCTAATGGAATAGACAACAGGTGGAAATTATTGGGAATTGACAACACTAACTGAATAAAGAAGTGGTTCTGTGTCACGGTTGCCCCCGTGATCCATGTCATGGATCGCAGGCACACCCATGCCCCTCTCTGTGGCGCTGCTCCAGGCCCCTATCCGAACTTACCTCTCCTCGCTCCTGCTCCCGTCCAGCCAGGCTTCGCACGTCCCTGCTCTATAGACTCCGGTCCCCAGTGTCAGCTAGTACCATCTCCTGTGGTGGCCCAGAGGGTCCACTGACACAGAACCCTGACACAGGGGACACAGGTCCACTGCTTTCCCACTCGTAGTAGCAAGAGACAGACTCTACAACCCACACAAGTGGCTCAGGCAATGCAGCTCACCCAGGATGGCACATCAATGTGAGGTGTGACCAGAAGGTTTGCTGTGTCTGTCAGCATAGTGTCCAGAGACTGGAAGCCATACCAGAAGGCAGGCCAGTACACCAGGAGACATTGAGGGTTCGTAGGGAGACAACAACGCTATTCACCCCTGGTGCCATGTGCTCTTCACAGATGCAGGTTCACACTGAGCACAGATGTGACAGAGCCTGTAGATGCTGTAGAGTGCAGTCTGCTGCCTACAACATCTTTCAGTATGATGGATTGGCAGTGGATCAGTAATGGTGTGGGATGGCATTTTTTGGAGGGTCGGACATCCCTCCATGTTCTTGCCAGAGGTTGTCTGACATTAAGGTGAGCTCCTCAAACCCCTTATAAGACTATATGCTTGTGGGTGCAGGTGGCCCTGGGTTCCTCCTAATGTTCCGCCTAAGGAGACCATTTGCAACCTCATCAGGAGTATGTTGAGGCATTGTAGAGAGGTCATACAGGCACGTAGAGGCCACACACAATACTGAGCCTCATTTTGACTTGTTTTAAGGACATTTTATCAAAGTTGGATAGAGCTATAGTGTGTTTTTCCACTTTAATTTTGTGTGTGACTGCAAATACAGGCATTCCGTAGTTAATGAATTTGATTCCATTTTGTTGTTATTTTGTTATCAGCACATTCAACTTTGTACAGAACAAAGTATTCAATGAAAATGTTTCAATCATTCAGATTCTAGGAAGTGTCATTTGAGTGTTCCCTTTATTTTTTTAACCAGTGTATATAATCCTTCTACGATCATACTTATTACCGTTTCTGTCTTTTTATTCCTTAACGTGTGAAACCTTTTCACTCAATACAAACAAGGTTGCAGTCATAAAGAAAATGTACTTTTTTGCAGTCGTAAAGAAAATGAGAATAATCCTCATGCTTAACAGAGTAGGTGAATTTTAGACTCAATTTCTATAAGTGGAATGAATATAATCTGTTCCTGGTAAGTACAGAAATAATAGTGAGATTTTCCTCATTAGAATGATTAGTGTAGAAGTTATTTATTTAATGAGGAGACTTTACAAAACATGATATAATTTTTTCAATTATTTGCTTTCTAAAAATACTAAATAGCAATCTCACCTATAACTTGTCACTGTACAACTGAAAAAAAAAAATAAAGTTCCAGACATGTTATGAAAGCTCTATATTCATTTTTTCAAGTCACTGAAGATTTTATAATCACACTTAAGAGCTACTTTTAAAAATGTATACATAAAGGAGTAATAAGCTTGTCTATTTTAATAAGTTGCATTTGTCTCCTAAAGGAAATCTACCATCAAAATCCATCATGATCAACCAGGGACACTTACTCATTAATCCAGGCACCATGATTGTAGTAATCATCTTATTTTTGCTATCCATGGCCCCTTCTTTCCAAAATCAACTTTTACAATTATGCTAATGAGCTTGAGGGGCTATCCTAGCCTCATTGTGATCTAGTTTTACAGACATTTGACTGTTGTGATAAAAAGAGGAGTGCAGGACCTAAGCTGACCCTGTTACCTACCCAACAAGCCTTGCAAGCCTTGATCCTGAAAAGGAGCTGTCAATCAAAGCAGTCTTGGTAGTGGTTTTTCAAGCATAGAAGCCTGAAAGCTAATGTTGTTCAGAGGCTTCTGACATTAAAACGAATCTGTCAGCAGTAATGTCATTTTTAGCTGGTGACAATTAGCTGGTGATTCCAACAGCATATGTTATGCTGATTTTAAAAATGTCTTTGCAAGCAATCTAAATCATTTCAGTAGTTTATATACATTTAATTCAAATTACTTGGCTCCCTGCCACCAGTGAGTGTGGTGAGTCCACAGGGATGGGGCAGCTGCAGCCTGTTGGTGCCTGTGTCAGTCTCCTTTACTCCACACTCATGCAGCTCCATCACACCTCCCCACTTCCTGTAATGTACACTGAGCAGGCAGGAGAGGAAGAATACAAGAGGAAATACAAGCACACACAGACTGCAGCTGCCCCTTTCTCATTTTGCTAGGATCGATATATTTAAACTACTAAAATGATTCAGAAGCTAAAAATAAAAGGTTCACTTTAATTTTAAAGGGAAGAAAGTCATGGATAACAAATATAAGACCAGTCACAGTCCCTGGATCTATGAGTAGGTGCCCCTGGTTTATCATGCTTGATGTGAATTTTAGATTTCCTTTAAATGTTTAACCATGTTGCTGTATTAAGTTATGCATATTGACACCTCTGATTATTTTTTAGGCAAAATTATTTTACAATATATATTCTGTAAGCTGTGGGAATTAGATGGAAGGCATCATAAAATACTGTCTATAGCTGTTTAATATGGGATATCATGGACATGCAATGGTGTCATTCTGGCTCCATATGTATATGTTCATGGAAACATAATATTAAGGCCCATAACGTACAAACACGTTTTTGATACCAATATATTACTTGGTGTAAACCCTCCGGTCTTTTTTGTACTTACGGTTCAGTTATTTAAAATATCTCGTCTGCATAAAATCTTTTATTTTTCTGTTTACAGAGAAGTTTGCAGACCTATTGAGCACCAGAATTTCATTGCAGAAATTTGTGTCACATGAAGAATAGTGAAGCTACGCCACAAAATGGTCACATGCAACTCAAATGTGGCGCAGGCACTACCTGTACAAGCAGTTTGCATTAGGAAGAATGTGCAAAGTCCGCCAGAAAGCTGGCACAAGCACCTCAGTAAATGTGGGCCATTGTCTCTACTAAATGAAAAAGGTAAACAGTTGCAGAGTTCATACATTATAATAATAATCATAATAATAATAATAATTCCTTTATTTATATAGCGCACACAGATTACGCAGTGCTGCACATTCTACATAGTTAATAATATATCATAATAAAATCACAAAAACAGGCAAAAGCTACAAAATAAAAAAATTCAATGTACCCCCAAAAACAATATTGGGTCAAATTTACTTAGAACAGTGAAAACTGTGCTATATGCAGTTTGCCTGTGTAGTGTGAAGAGCGAGCCAGATTCATGATTTCTGGCGCCCTTCCTTCATGAATCTTGCTCACTCTGCACCTTTAAAGGGGTTTTCCCATGAAAGAAAATTCTCAAATTCAAACCCCTAGTGATGTTAACAAAATAAAGATATTTTGTACCCTCTACATTTTTACTCAGTTTTATTGTTGTTGTAGCTCCTATCACTCCCTAGGCTGATCAGTGGAAAATTCCAGGGTGTGGGTGGGGAGTCTCTAAGCAGACACATTATAATCCATCTAGTTCTGTGAGCTAAAAATGTGATTAGATTATCAGGGTATAGGTATGGGTTTATACACACTTTCATTTACCTACTGAACATTGTCCTAATATCTGACACATAGAAAGAAAGATGAGACAGATCAGAGATGATGACATCAATGAGATGCATTTTACACACAATAACACAGTCAGCCCTGCTACATCTCTGCTATTCCACAACACACTGCTAGATCTGCTGTGCCTTTCTCCCCCTCCCCAGATAAAGAACTTATTTGTCTGTAGCTTTGCACTCCTCACGCTGCTGCTGGCAGGAACTCAGTGTTTGTGTATCAGTGAGTGAGCTCCATCCTGAAATGGGAGGGGCTAGAATGCAGGAAGCAGAGAGAGAGAGAGACAGAAATTTCAGCTCCATGGCCGTCACATAGAAATTCAAGATGGCTTCCCCGACCCAAAGTCAGAAGTTACAGAGTCGTATCTGGCAACTGAAAATGTGTACACCAAGACTGATAGAGAAAGGTTGGACTTATATCTGTGAAATGCTGTATTTTTGTTAATAACAGTAAATTAGAGAATGTGTTATTTCGTTATCCTAAATACATTTAAAAAAACTTGTCTTTGCGTGAATACCCCTTTAAAATAGGGCATGCAACACAATTCTGTTGGACTTTGCATGTTAAATGTGGTGCACGGTCCGACTGAGCGCTGGAATGCCCCTTCAGTGCAGAAATGTGTCTCAAGCACTTCTTAAATTTTGATAAAGTTTGATAGAAAACTGGTGCATGACCCTCAGTAAATGTGCCCCTTTATTTTTGGACTGCAGTACACCTGGTCATTGCATTTATATTGATGAACTGTTGATGGCCCAAATTACAAGCCATGCAAATTATTAAAAATTGTCATGAAAACATACATTTGCTCATAAACCTAGCTGAGCTTTACATATTAAAGTGATGCAAAAAATAAATCAAGGTAAGTAGCTTTTTATATAGCATCAACATCAAAAGTTACAAAATTCAATTTTTTTTACTTAAATATGTACAAACTAGTGGTGAGGAGGTTCGGCAAAATAGCTCCAGAAGTGGATGAAATGAATATTGATAGATCTGCAGTATAATATACAGAAATGTATTCATCTGAATGGATAATTCGGCACCCAACTCTCAAGGTCAGTAAAATTGCATCACAAAAATGTAATCAAAATCTTTTTCATTCCAGATAAAGAGGCGGTGTTCAGCTAGATTTTGAAATTTTTGAAATTATTTTTTGAAATTATTTTTTTATTTAAATTTCTAATCTGACTAATGACTTGCTTCCCATGATGATTAATTCATGTGCTTAAAAGCCACAGAGATAGCATAAAGATAGTGGTTTTGTCATAAAAACTGGTGATAAAAGTGTCAAGATCATTAGTGGAAAAAAATGTTTGTTGGTGTAAAATGGAAACTGCAGTAAATATAAATTTAGTATGATCCATTGTTCTATATAGAAGTTGTCATTCCTAGTTCAAAATTAATGTGTACTGTAAACTAGCACTTCAGTGGTTAATTTTAATAGTTTTCTGCACTTTGTGGGTTTAAATGGAGGTAGCATGTGCGAAACAGATGAGTTGTTCAATAATTGCATTAAAATCCCACATATTTCAGACTTAACAAGAAATGATTCCTTTACTTAGATTGCATTACGAATGCCACCCTATAAAATATTAACATAACTGTGGTGATAATGAGAAGACCAAGTAAAGAATTGAAAAAAAAAACAGTAGAAGGCCATTTACCATTCTTAGATAGTTTGTAGAGATGAGCGAACTGTTATTAGGTTTTATGCTGTTATTGACTTCAATCCCATGCTGTCTGTCCTGACCTTCCTCTACGTCCCTGACTCTGATCCTGTGCTTCCTGTCTCGCCCTCCACCCTGTCCGCAACCACATTCTTGACTTTCAACTTTGTTCTACACCTTGGCCACCACCATGGACAAAGTTGCATCTGTGGAGGGACCTGGTGGTACCACGCCGCAGCAAGTGCAACCCGCTTTGCGGTGGGCTCTGGTGAAAACCGGATACCGCTTAGACTCCGCTCCCAGGTGTCGGCTTTAGAGATGAGCGAACATACTCGTCCGAGCTTGATTCTCGTTCGAGCATTAGCGTACTCGAAACTGCTCGTTGCTCGGACGAATACTTCGCCCGCTCGAGAAAATGGCATCTCCCGCCGTTTTGCTTTTTGGCGGCCAGAAACAGAGCCAACAATTTATTAGGGGTTTGATTTGAATTAGGCAGAGTCTGCTGATTTTTTTTTTTTTTTACGTTTATTTCTTTTTATAACTCAAAGTAATCTGGCAAAGCAGTGTGCTTTCAGTGTAGGCTAGAAAATAGCCATAGGAGAACCCCAACGGCTTACTTAGGCCTACAATAGCGTTATATTTTCCTTTTTTTTGTTTGCTTGTGGCTGGGCTTGCTGGCATTAGTAGTGCAGCTAGTACCATATTGTGAGGAATTTGCAGGGGGACTTGCTACCGTTGTGTTTAGCTCTTAGTGACATGCATATCCACCTCAAACACCGAAGTGGTACAATTTATTAGGGGTTTGAGGACGAGGGCGTGGACGTGGGCGTCCAACTACTGCAGGGGTCAGAGGCCGTGGTCCTGGGCGGGGTGAGACACCACCTGCTGATGAGGGAGCAGGGGAACGCCGCAGAGCTACACTCCCTAGGTTCATCATATCTCAAGTACTGGGACTCGTGGTAGAGCACTGTTGAGGCCAGAACAGTGCGAAGAGGTGATGTCGTGGATTGCGGACAATGCTTCTAGCCATTTGTCCACCAGTCAGTCTTCCACGCAGTCCACCCATGTCACCGAAATCAGCACTCCTCCAGCTCCTCCACCTCAGCCTCCTTCTCCCCAGTCTGCCCCCTCCCAGCAAAATTTGGCATTTGACCCGGCATACTCTGAGGAACTGTTTTCTGGACCCTTCCCACAGTCACAAACCACTTGTCCGGTTGCTGCTGAGCAATTTTCCGATGCCCAGGTTTTCCACCAGTCGCAGTCTGTGGGTGATGATGACATTATTGACGTAGTAGAAGAAGTGTGTAAAGAGGTGTCGGACGATGAGGAGACACGGTTGTCAGACAGTGGTAAAGTTGTTGTCAGGGCAGGAAGTCCGAGGGGGAGCAGACTGAGGGATCGGAGGATGATGAGGTGACAGACCCAAGCTGGGTTGATAGGCCGGGTGAACACAGTGCTTCTGAGACGGAGGCGAGTCCTATAGCAGAACAGGTTGGAAGAGGCAGTGGTGGGGCCAGACGGAGAGGCAGGGCCAGAGCTGGTGCATCAGCGCCAAATGTTGCCCGTAGTCAAGCTCCCGTGGCGAGGGCTAGATTTTCAGAAGTCTGGAGGTTCTTTAAAGAAACACCGGATGACCAACGGACTGTGGTGTGTAACCTTTGCCAAACCAGGATCAGCAGGGGTTCCACCAAAACTAGCTTAACTACCACCAGTATGCGCAGGCATATGAACGCTAAACACCCCACTCAATGGCACCATGCACGTTCACCTCCGGCCGGGCACACCACTGCTCCTTCTACTGTGTCATCTGCTAGTCAGCCCCCTGCCCAGGACCAGGGCCCAAACACCTCCCATGCAAAAACCCCATCTTCGCCTCCACGATCCTCCACAGCATCCACCAGCGTTCAGCTCTCCATAACCCAGACGCTTGAGCGCAAAAGGAAGTATAGCGCAAAGGACCCACACGCCCAGGCAACGTCCACATCTCCAAGTTGCTTAGCCTGGAGATGCTGCCCTATAGGCTGGTAGAGACCGAGGCCTTTCGAAACCTCATGGCGGCGGCCGCCCCTCGGTATTCGGTCCCCAGCTGCCACTACTTTTCCCGATGTGCCGTCCCAGCCCTGCACAAGCACGTGTCAGAGAACATCATCCGTGCCCTGACCAACGCCGTTTCTGACAAGGTCCACCTGACCACGGACACATGGACGAGTGCTGCCAGGCAGGGCCACTATATATCGCTGACGGCACATTGGGTTAACTTGGTGGAGGCTGGGACCGAGTCTGACCCATGGCCACGGATGGTAATTCGGAGGAGGAGGAGGTGGAGGAGGGGCTGGTCATATACTGCCGACGCCGAGGATTGCGGGGCCTACCTCGGTCCAGGTCTCAAAGGCCTACTATACCTTGCTCACGAAGGTGCGCCGCATCTGTGCGCATTTCAGGAAGTCCAGCACAGATGCTGCCACTCTCAGGGCAGCGCAGCGCCGCCTCCAACTGCCCGCACACCGACTGTTGTGCGACGTGCCCACGAGGTGGAATTCCACATTAACCATGTTATCCAGAGTTTACCAGCAGCGCAGAGCGATTGTAGACTGCTCTTAATCATGGAAGTCGTCTCCATGGCTGCCTCCACATGTCGTCCCCTTATCAAAAGAGCTGTGTCAGGCTCATTTTTCAGGTGTTTCACCAGATACGTTATGGAACTTGGTCACTATGTCGCCACCATGCTGTGTTATCGACTAAATATACCGTCAACCTTTTGTTCACATAGGAAATCATTTCACCTCCTTTGGTGAAACCTGAGTCCATTTAGGGTATGTCGCCATGAGACTCTCTAGCCTGCCACTGCTGCCGCTGCCTCTGCATGGTCCCCTATAGTGTCAGGGTCAATTATTGGATGTTTTAGATGCTATCTAGCTTCATTCTGTCACTCTGTCATGGCCAAGCTGTGTCAGGCTCATTTTTCAGGTGTTTCACCAGATATGTTATGGAACTTGGTCACTATGTCGCCACCATGCTGTGTTATCGACTAAATATACCGTCAACCTTTTGTTCACATAGGAAATCATTTCATCTCCTTTGGTGAAACCTGAGTCCATTTAGGGTATGTCGCCATGAGACTCTCTAGCCTGCCACTGCTGCCGCTGCCTCTGCATGCCGTCCCCTATAGTGTCAGGGTCAATTATTCGATGTTTTAGATGCTATCTAGCCTCATTCGGTCACTCTGTCATGGCCATGCTGTTGCCCATAATTTTGGCATAATGGTGCGATTAAGCGGCCTCAAAGGCATCCATGCATGCTGCCCCTGCTGTTTCCTGTCCATTTCCGTGGTGTTTCCATCCTTTTCTGAGGTTCCCAGGTGTTTGGCCAAGCTTCCCTGTGCAGAGCCTTGGTCCCCTTGAAAATCGGGAAAAGTTCGTCTCGAATAACGAGTACCCGAGCATTTTAGTGCTCGCTCATCTCTAATAGTTAGGTAAGATAAATGTCAGACCATTTAAAGGGAACCTATCATCAGGAGCCCTTTTTATGGCTCCCCATATCCCTGTAGAGAATAGTGTATACATTACCAAAGAGTTTTCATGATAAAACTGTCTGTTTCTGACAAAAAGATAAGTTAGATGAAAGTTTACCTTTCTGTATGCAGAGCTGGGTGGGACAGACAAGTATGACATCCCGAGGGGAGAAGCGATGGGGGGAAGAGATAAGGTGGGTATGGGAGTTTTTTTAAATTAGATATCGATGCATGACAGAGCCATTTCCCGAGAGTATGGGAGAAACCACTCCTCACTGGCCACTCCCAGGGGACTAGGGAAACAGCTCTGCATACACAAAAGTAAACTTTAGTCTAACTTATCTTTTTTTCAGAAAAAGACAGTTTTACTATAAAAAAAAAACTCTTTTGCAATGTGCACACTATTCTCTATGGGTAGATTGGTGAGCCAGAAAAAGGGGCTTCTGACAACAGATTTCCTT
The DNA here is from genome assembly GCA_019512145.1 of Engystomops pustulosus. NCBI lineage: Eukaryota > Metazoa > Chordata > Amphibia > Anura > Leptodactylidae > Engystomops > Engystomops pustulosus. The sequence continues at coordinate 52,831,968 of CM033645.1, read as the reverse complement.
TAACTGTGGCTTTGCAGAAAGCATTGTACCTAGTGGCCATGGTTATCATTAATCAAATTCATAAGCATTGGATTATATTCATTTTATGTATTATATAACCTTTAATTACATAACCATTTGGCGGTACCAGATACAAGTCAAAAATAACATTGATAAAAAACATTAATGTTGTACATGACACAACATATAGAGTAATATCCTGGCTACTCATTTTCCTTGTTGTCAGGATGGTGGACCCACTGAACAGCCGCAAGCAATGAAGTAAGCCGAAACCCGGGAGTCCAAGTGGCACCCAAGTGGCAGCAGTATGTTGCTCCTTGGGTACGACTTACTTGCAGTAGTGGCTTAGACAAGGTACAGGAACTGCAGACGGAGTTGAAGTCAGGCAGGAGGTCAGGATCGGAATTTGGAACATGGCAGAAGGTCAAGGCAGGCAAACAAAGCGGGGGTCACAATGGATAAATCACAAGTCTCAATAGAACACTTTCTCTAAGGCAACTGGGCAGGGAGGTGCACGCTGGACCACAGGCGTCATCGAACGGATGTGCCCGTGTTCTGAGACCTGGGTCGCAGGAGCACCCATGAAACTTGTCCTGACTTGTGATTAAAAACTTTTTCATCACTATTACATTTTTTGAGAGGTAGGGAGCACTAAAATTGCAATTTTTAATTATCTTTATTTCTATTTTTTATATCATTCACAATAAAGGTATAATAATGTTATGATTAATCTATTTGGCCAAGGTTTTTTCCTCTTTTATTCTTTTGGTCAGTGTGATCACAGAGATACCAAATTCAGGCCATATTCTGCGGCCAATAACTTTCTCATATTTCAGTGTATGGATTTGTGTAAACTGTCATAGTTGCAGAATGAGATAATGGAAGTTTTCATTGCTACCATATTAGGAACTGTAAACCTTTTGATCACATTTTGTTTAAATGTTTGCAAAATGGAAAAAAAGTGGCAATTCAAACATTTGGAATCTATTTTCCTCTACAGCGATCACTGTTAAACCCTCACGATAAACCCTCTTCATACACCCACTGCTGCAACATGCCATACTGATATGTCCTGGTATGGCAAGTAGTTAAAGAGGCCAGTCAATGAAACCAAACTTTAATAGGCTAAATATTGCACAGCCCTCTCCATCCACCAAGAGTCAGCAGGACTCAAGAGGTATTGAGTCCTGCGGCATATGGGACCCATGGTTCTCAGTGAAAATAGGAAAACTTTAACAGGGTAAGTATAATATGGGTTGGTCTTATACTTACCCGGTTAAGTTTGGTATATGTGGCCAACCTCTTAAAACAAGGTAAATATAATTAAATAATTTTAAAAAATAAACATGGGAATCTATTAAGTCTGGCATTTTTAAAACTTTAGTAAATAAGATGGCCTGGGACATTTACACCCCCACTAACCCACCCTATTACCCTCAGCCCCAAGGTGGCATGCTGGGTGGATAATTACCAAAACTGGCAGAAATTGAGCATTGTTCTCCAGAAATCATTTATATACATCTGAAACAAATTTATAATAATCCATTTTAAAACTCCTAAAGGATAATTTCTTGAAGGGGATAAGAGTTTCAGGGGACTTCACACTAAATATTTGACAAGTTAAAAATGTAAATGAGCTTTTTAGCTATAGATATTTGTTTTCTTGATTGTGACCTCTGGATTTACATTCATTTTTGAATTTAGTCATTTTTACCAAAACTAACAAATGATGAAAAAAGCTTGAATTTGAGCATAGCACAGAAAACCTGTGCAAAATTAAGTAGTCTCTATTCATCTTCCTAAATAATCGAAATTGTAACATAACAGGCTGTCTGGGATCAATCAAGCTTTTTGAAATGTTTTTATGACACAAAACACTGCATAAACTGACTATTACCAGGCAAACATTTGGATTATATGGATTATTCTGGCTTAATCACATATTATATAATTACCTTTGCCTGTTAAACCTATCGTCTTCAGAGTTCTTCAGTGAATATCTACTTGGACTTTCAAAAATTAAATATTTTCAAAAATATATAAAGTTATTATTTGTCTCTGATGCCAGTATTCATTCATTTTTACCATTCATTTCCCCACAGTAATTTGGGTAGTATCAGTAATCTGGGTACATCCATATGGGATGCAAAAAGCAGGACCTAAAACCTTGCACGTCACAGATAATGTATTTGAATACAGAAGTATTGCAGTGTATTATATTAACCTCTTTTTGATGTCTAAAGTCAGCAAGTGCAGGTCCGGAGTCTGCAGTCTAAAGATGTTCTCCAGCTTTCTACTGCTTGCCACAGGAGCAGGACCGGGTCTCTGTCTCTACCGCTTCTCCCTTTTCCATTCCTTACAGCATAGCGCTGAAGCAGAGCCGGTTTAAAGGGATTAAACAGAGATGCTCAGTCTAATTAAACTAATTACAGCTCTGATAAACATTAGCAGTCTCAGGGGGTCGTTTCCCTCTGTAACTGGGGCTCTTATAGATGCCCGGGTAACAGGGAAAAACTTGTAAAAGAAAATCTAAATTATAAAAAAAATTGTAAAAATGTCCCCGGGGGTCTTTAATGACTTAAATGTCTTTAAGTGAACACACACATACACAAAAAAAAATACATTGGCATGTCCCCATATAATACAAAAAAAGTTCCCCAGCTTCTTTACAAAAACATTGCCATAGTCGCCCCGTTTGCCTGATACTATACATATTACATATCAAAACAATTGAAAGAAAATAGGGAATTCATAAGTAATGTTCATTTGAGTTAATTTGAGAATAAAAAAATATATGTATCACAAAAAAGCCTTTTTTGCTTTGAACGCCAAATAAAACTAAAAATAAAAAAAAAATGTAAACTTTTATTACCTTTTAACTAGCTCTGTGTATCCCAAAAACACCGCAAAAAATATTAAGGTAGCTTGCAAAAAAAAAAGTTATGGATTTAAACCGCCGCATACGAAAATTCGCTAAAAATGCCCCGGTCATTAGATTCTTTTTAGGTTGCTTCACTAAGGGGTTAAAAAAATCAAGCAATCACATGTTATAGGTAATGTTAATGTTCACAAATTTGTATTCAGCCCCTCACGTAAAATACCAATACAATTTATTCCATATAGTCAAAAACTTATTTTTTTAAGAACATGAAATGTAGAAAGATTTGTTAAAGTTTTATCAATAAATCCTCTTTAAATCGAAGCTTTTAAAAATGATTAAAAACTTCAACTCGAAAAAATACACGGTAATGTACAGCTTTGATGATGGAAAATTGACAAAGGAATGATAAATATTGGAAATATTCTCCTGAGAAAGCCATGGGCCAAAAGAGCGTTGGGATGCTGGGGCATGCTGGTGCTAACATGGATAAGCCCACCTTATAGATCTAATATGATGCAACTTACAGTACCTGATTCCCCTCACATATGGTTACCTTTTTTCTGATCACAATGTTGATGATATAACTGGTGATCGTTTGGACTTGTTATAATATGTATGTTATAGGGATTACTTTGAGTTAAAAACTTGGATGAGTAGAGGAGCCTCCCGCCAATTTTCTAATTTTTCCTCCCGCCAGTATACCAGCCAAATAGGGGTTCCATATGATACCTTGCCTATTGCCGAAATATCCAGTGGTGAAATAGTTACGTTTGGGTGATATCCTTCATTCACTACTTACCTTATATACTCGAGTATAAGCCTAGTTTTTCAGCACAAAAAATGTGCTGAAAAAACCCAAACTCGGCTTATACTCGAGTCAAAAAATAAATATATCTAAACTCACCTTTCCGGTGACCCCTGTATATCTTCTGTGCGATCTGTCCGGCAGCGGCGGCAGGCTATATACACTGGGGCAGGGTCTGGCAGGCTATATACACTGGGGCAGTGTCTGGCAGGCTATATACACTGGGGCAGGGGCTGGCAGGCTATATACACTGGGGCAGGGGCTGGCTGGCTATATACTGGGGAGGCTGTGACCAATGCATTTCCCACCCTCGGCTTATACTCGAGTCAATAGGTTTTCCCAGTATTTGTGGTAAAATTAGGGGCCTCGGCTTATACTCGGGTCGGCTTATACTCGAGTATATATACTTCTCTTTTTTGCACAGGCACTTTGTTGTGAGTTTCACTCGCATAGCGTAATTGGCATGATCATATGGGGCTTAGTGCAATTAGAATTCTCATCATAAGTATGACTTCTATAGGCTTGTGTTTACAGGTATTTCCCTTAGGATTCATATAATTATTTGTTATGTATGCATTCATATCAGCATCATAGGGAGGTCCAGTGTAATTGTCAGGTGACTGAACATTGGTGGTGTGCGTTTGACCTATACCAGGGTCACCGCCTTGTATTTTGTGTACATTATATTTTTAAATGTTTTTAAATGTGTGTCTCTGGTTTTGTCTGTTTCTAAATAAATAAAAATTGATTATTGCTCATTCCGGAATATACTCTTTTTAATCGTTTGTGATATATGAATTTTAATAAGATTTAATAAAATATTTTTGTGATTTGATAATGTGGAAAAACTACATTTTTTCTTGTGTTTGATAAAGAAATTACTTTAACCCCTTAATGACTTGGCCATTTTGTACCTTCCTTACGCATCCCATCTTTACAAATCTGACACGCGTCATTATAATTGGTTATAACTTTGGAATGACACTTTGTACTTCATGTTATTTTAAAAATTTGGGTGACATGTTTTGTATTTCATTCTGCAAAATACAGTAATTTGGTGTAAATTATGGAAAATCCTCCTTTTTCCAGTTTGAAAGTTTTCTGCTTTCTAGGCAGATAGAGCCTAGACCACCCAAATAACTACAATGTTTTTTTTATGCGTTCTCTCATTTCTGTAGGGTGTTAAGAAGCTTTAGGTGTGATTTTTCACTTTTTCATGAGAAACTCACATTTTGAGGGACCTGTTTGGGTTTCAAGTGAGTTTGAGCAGTCTAAATAATAGTAACATTTCATGATTTATGGAAACCCAAATTCCATGATTTATAGAAACTAAACATCTCAACCTACATAAAACAACTTTCACAAAACATGTTTATCCTTTAAGTCTTTACAACAAAATGGAGATGCAATTTTGAAATTGTAATTTGTTTGACTAAATTAATGTATTTTTCAAAAAATATATACAGTCACAAAGGATAAAATACCAAAATACACTGAAAAGTTTGTTACCCAATATGTCCTGTGTGTGCCAGTGTGAACACATCAGGGTATTAAAGAGAGGGAGCTCTATCAGAGACAATTTGCATTGTCACATTGTACAGGCTATAAAATTTTAATTTTTTTCGGTAGTATTAATGTCTTATGTATTATAAAATATTTTTAGACTTATTTTTTTTTTACCTTTTAACCTTTTTTAAAAACTTGGACTTTAACAAGCAATGCTTTATACAAATGTATTGCAGTGCAGTGTATTGCATACTACTATTGCAGTATACGGTAGGAGAAATCAGACTCCCTAGAGTTAACGTACCCTAGGGCAGTGATGGCGAACCTTTTAGTGGCTGAGTGCCCAAACTGCAAGCCAAAACCCCCTTATTTATCGTGAGGTGCCAACCAAAAATTAAAGCAGTAACTTATTGCTCCGTGTTCCTCAACAACTTTCGATCATATTGGCCTCCTGAGGACAAGATGGAAAATTTGCATCACTTTAGCTTCTTTCCAGTGTCCCTCTGTACTCCGAGAATTGTGGGGCCAGCAGAAGTTCCTCCAAAGATAATTCGGCCCTGTCTACTCATTCTTCCTCTTCCTACATTCCCAATTAGCGAAGTAAGTATCACTATAATATATAACCGAAAGCAGCATCTTTTAAGTTGCTTGGAACTGTAGGAAGATTCTTTAAATCCTGTCTGGTGCGCTGTGGCAATGGCCAGGGTGCCCACAGAAAGGGCTCTGAGTGCCACCTCTGGCACCCGTGCCATAGGTTCGCCACCACTGCCCTAGGGGGTCTAAAAAGCTGTAAAAGAATAGATAAAAAAATAAGTAAAAAATAAATTAAAAAACCTGTCAGAACCGTTCAGTGTGAATTGTGCCTCTGGAGTCTGGACACAAAAACCTAAAAGTTCTAATCACCATTTTTCTATGTGGATTGATATAAAAATAAACAAGTGAAATCATAAACATATTAGGTATTGACACATCCCAAAGTGTCTGATTTATCAATATAAAAAACAGTTATACCAGGCGGTGAACCCCATAAAAAATCATAGAAAGTGATTAAAAGGACAGTGCTCAAAATGATAGCCATGAAAATGTCAGATCATGTTGCAAAAAATTACACCTTACACAGCTCTGTGCACTGAAGCATAAAAGTTATTATCATCAGAAGATGGCAAAACAATTTTTTAATGTATTAAAACACAATAGAACCTGTATAAACTTGGTAACCCCATGATCATATCGAGCGCACATTGAAAGCCAAAAACTCACAAAAAGCCCACATGAAAATGCTGCAAATGCATCTTTTTCAAACTAATTTCCCCGCATTTGGATTATTTTTCCCCTCTCAGTACACACTATGATAAACACCATCACTAATAAGTACAATTTGTAATGCAGAAGAATATAAAAGTAAAAATAGATTTTTGACGGTGGTGAACGAAAAATTAACAAAAAAAAGGTTGCATTCTTATGGGGTTAAAACATTCTTATTATAAGTAATCTAGCAAATGGTAGAAGATACAGGTAGAAGATACATGTGGTTATGTGTAGGTTTCTGGTGGTGTGTGTATACATACTCAACCGTTTAACATTCTGTACATGACCAAAGGCAATGCCTTGGTTTATTCAGATGGAGTATAAAGAATGTGTAGCTCTGTAGATGATTAAATAGAAGATCTTGTAGGTGCTACAGTATGGATGTACACACCTTTTTTTCATACCTCGACCATCACCCTCACTCTACCTACATATTAAAAAATCTGTTTCATTGGGGGTGAATGAATAAAGAGTGATTAGTTATCCTGTGACAATATAATTATTAGAGATTTGAGCTTCATTGTATTTAAAATGTGCATTTCTACTCACTAACAAGTCATTTAATCTGCTCATCTAATACAGCCCTAAATCTAATCCAGTTAAAAATATCTTTCGAGAAAAGATAATTAACCTGATTAACAATTAAAATGGTAAATGTTCAAAAGAGCCCTGAGGTCATTTTCATAATTTCTTAACTGAAAGGTGGGTAGACATCATACAATAACAATATGTGTCTTAATTAAAAACTGTAATTACAAGTGGGAAAAATAATAATCCCCTAAGCAAACTATTACTAACTATATGAAGCCCATGTAGACATACTTTCACATATAAATGCTTTGTGATGTAAAATGGTGTAAAAGTCGCGTTTTGGACATTTGGGCACCATTTCCCGTTATGGAGGCCACCGCCGGCAATAACCGTTTTTATATTTTGATAGATCGGGCATTTTGGGACGTGGAGATACCTGATGTGTTTGTGATTCTTACTGTTTAGAATGTTTTATATCAGTTCTAGGGAAAGGGGGGTGAGTTTTTAATATTTTATTAATTTTTTACATTTTTTTTCCACTATTTATTAGACCATCTAGGGTACTTTAACTTTTTTATATGGCATTCTTGCATAGGATTCATTACAATGAGCCACTGGCTCATTGTAACGAATGTTCAGAAACCATGCAGCCTCGGGTCTGACAAAGACCCACGGCTGTCATTGCAACCGATCGCCGCTGCCCCCCCCCCCCCCATGACGTTCTTTTAAATGCCGCTGGCAGATTTGCCATTTCTTTCTGACTGGAATTTCTTTTTCTCCAATTCATATTATCTGAAAGGTAAACTACCTCCTTCTCAACTTTAGGAATCATCTTGTCTGGACCTCCTGTAGTGCTCTCCTCTGTATTTTCACTTTTGATGTTCCTTTTAAGCCATCTATAAACAGTATTCCCCGCATAATCTTTCTTAACATTATCAAACTTTTTGAAATTTTTGGTTTTAACATCATGTTTTTTTGACAAATGTTTGAAAGCTCTATATAGAGCTTCTGTATATATAATCTTCCAGTCCTTTAAATGGTTCCAATTTTGTCTTAAAATCTTCAATGATTTCACTTAAACCCTCTAATTTTCTATTCCTAACCTCTATTATAAATCTCAAAATCTCATAAAAATGAGATATAAAAATTTTACATATGAGAAAGTCCATATTTTATTTTTGTGATCTGGAGCTTTTTTGGGAAGGATATAAAATTAAGAGTAGAAATTATTTTAAGACAGTCGATGTAAATAGTTATATTCAGTTTAATAGTTGCATCATAGACCTTGGATTAACAATATACGTAGGGGTCAAATCAAAAGGATAGAAAGAATTGTATGAATAAAGAGAATATGGAAAAACAGATGGATAGTATTAAAAAAGGTTTAGGGAAAGGGGCTATCCTGAAAATTAGTTTGAGATGGTGGAGAGAAATAAAGAAAATGTAGAAGAGAATAAAATTAATCCTTTTTTTATTGCTACATATTCTAAGGATTCATTAGAAGTGAGATCCATTATACAGAAATAAGAGCATATAGTACTGGGTGATCCTGTGATTGGTGAATTACTTCCTATAACAAGCCTAAAATCTATTTTAGAAAGTCATCATCCTTAAGGGACAGCTATATTAGAAAAAGTTTGGGAAACACTAATGAAGGTTTAAATAAAGGGTTTGTGCATTGTGGGAGATTCAAAACATGCAGAGAAACAAAGAAGGGAGGAAAATTAGGACATAGAAGTGAAGTTAAAATCAATGGACATAAAATTGCATTTAAGAATTATACACTACAAATGTAATATACTAATGATATGCCTTTGTGGGATGGGATATGTGAGGAAGAACTGGTTGGAAAATTAAAGCTAGGTTTGCTGAATATTGCCGTAATATTAGAAAAGGGGTATTAAATCATAAAATACTAGAAAAAATATGGTATTGAAATTCCGGCTCACCTGCCTGTGGTTAGTTCATATATTGTTTTCTTTGGGGCCATGCACATGGAGCAAAGGCTGGTCCGGTATCAGAGACCTGAATCAGAAAAGAGTGAAAAGCTTCCAGCACTGACATGTTGAAAAATAGTAAGTAAAATTCAAAATTCTTTATTTTATCTTGTTAAAATCTTTCTTTAAAAAAGCTTATAGTCCATCATGATGGAAAGGAGGTTGTGGGAACCATCATGATGCCATCAGTATGGCAGTATATGGGGATTTTCCTCCTCATTCATTACAATGTGCTGATAGCACAGTGTAATGAAAGGGTTAAAACGAGAAAGCCTCTGGTCTTTGGAAGACCTGAGGCTGTCATGGCGATGGATTGCAGCTAATCGAAGATGTCACAGGGAGCGACGATCCTCGGCAAGATGGCGGCGTCTATGCGGTCTACCAATCGCGGGTGTTACCGGTAAGTTACCATCGGCGCGACCAATAAAATATAACCAATGGTAGCTTTTAAAATACAAGGGGGCAAGATTTTTTTCAGGAGTACCCTTAGAGGCATTGTTCCTGGGAAAATATCAATCTCATAGTTGTGAGGCCTAAGCTGAGGTAAAGACTCTGCATACTTAATATCCAAAACATTGACACAATATTCTCCAGCAATACATTTTTCTCAATCCCGCAGTTTAATGCAAAAAATAAAACGTCGCTCCCCAGAATCCCAATCAACGACAGTGTAAAGCAACACTTTTAACTGAGTCAGCCTGCATGGAAACCTCAGTATTCTTGAAACAAACTTTACCCCACCTTGAAGTGGCAGAATGAGTTCCAGTGACAAGGAATGAATGATCCAGTTAATTCAACTTCAGGTCTAAACTCAAGACAAATGCAATATCAACAAAACTGAGACAGGGATGTAAGCCAAATATTGAAAAACAAGAAGTACAAAGGAAAAGCAAAGGAAGGCACAGACAAGAAAACAAGCAAGGCAAACTTTTCACTTAAGCAAAATACTAGACTTCTAAAAATTATTTACCTACATTCAGTATTTTCTAGGATTTTTAAACATTAATAAGATTCTTTATATAATATTCACCTGAATTTATGATGACTGAAAATGTTACGCTTACTATATGATTTGACTTATGGATGGATCCTACTGTTTTGGGTACTGGCTGTGTGAAACTTGTTTTTTGTAGTGAGCAACATTCTTTCATAGTGATATTCCTTTACCCTTGCACTCCTCATACTTGTCCATAATATAAATTATTTACAAAAATGCCCTTGTTGCAGCTATATCATCACTTTTTGTATGATTTTCCCACATGATAAAACTCAGCTGGACAGATTTTACAGGTCTGTTAATGATTGCCTTGCTCAGTACAGCAAAGCTAAGTGTGTAAGTCTGTAGCTTAGACATTGGCAGCTCATCAAGGATGCCTGTCATCTCCTCAGACCTTTGGAGGAGGATACTTAGTTTGCAACTGGAATGAACAAATCCATCATAGATGTCAACCTGATCATACTTAATATAGACCATGTTATCACTTTAAAATTTTTTAAATCTGCACATCAGATAGTTTTAGGGAAGCAATGTTTTCATTCAGGAGCATTTGAACTTCCATAAGAGTAAAATAGTTTGAGATAAAAGAAAACCCTCACAATGGTGGTAACAAGAACAAAGCAATAGGGGGATACCATGCTGAGATCTATGGTCCATGAGTCCTTTTTTAAAAGTAACAATGATAACTGAAATAGTGAATCTTGAGTTTTAGAACAATAAATATACTGAAGTGTCTGAAACTGTATCCAACCACTTTACCTTTTTTTTAAATCAACTCTTATTTCATTGCCCATTACGTTTTTTCGTTTTTAGCACGCAGCTCAATTGACTTCAAAGGGAAATACAGTCATTTGTTTAAAAGTCCCTATTTCCCACCTTACCATGTGTGAGCTGGGTGGCTGCGCTGCAAAATATACGAAATGTCCTATTTTTTGTCATGTCTACTTGGTACTCACTTCCCGTCCCTTCCCCTCTTTGGAGTGTGCTTTTGCCGGATTACGGTCTAAAAAGGGCAGAGTAACAACACTGTAATTATATGGGAAAGGGCATGGCTGCTGGTGGTAATGGTTGCAGATAGAGATGGTCGAATAGATTCTAACGAAGTGGAATTCGAAACGAATTTCACCAAAAAATTTGATTCGTCACAAAGCCGAAGTTTTGTGATTCACGGGAACAAAGTTTTTTTTCCCTTCTTTTTTCAGTTAAATGGGTGCAAGCACAACGTGTTACATGGGGCAGAGAACTCTGGGAAGGAGAAAGGAACACCCCCGATGACAGCTGCAGTCCTTCAAGTTAATCAGCGATGGGCAGGCTCACAGCCTGTCACACAGGCTCACAGCCCTATAAAACTGTCGGCCATTTGCAATACCGGCATTTTACACTGGATGTGCTGTTTGTAGCGTCTAACTGCTGCTACTGTACTGTGCAGTAGCGATTCTTGCTGCAATCCCTGGATGTTCTTTAAGGGGGATCTATATACCCCAAATAGCAGTTTTACTTAGTGACAAAATCGAATAGAAAGAAATCTGTTTCACATTCATGGATCTGCAGTAGCGATTTGTGGACCAATCCCTGGTTGTTCTTTAAGGGGGATCTGTATACCCCAAATAACAGTTCTATTTATTGACAAAATCAAATAGGAAGAAATCTGTTTCACATTCATGCATCTGCAGTAGTGATTTATGGACCTCTCGCTGGGTGTCAGTTGTGGGGTAGTATCTGTATAACGCAAATTCCCATTCCTTTTGGGGGCTATAGTTTACAGCCAGATTTATGTGTCAAATCCTCATAGTTTATACAGTGATTTTCGCTGAAATTACACTGTCAGTTGTGGGGTATCTGTACAACACAAATTGCCATACCTTTTTGGGGCTATAGTTTAGAGCCAGATTTACATGTGAAATCCACATAGTATAAACAGTGATTTTCGCTGAAATTACAGTGTCAGTTGTAGGGTATCTGTATAACGCACATTGCCATACCTTTTTGGGGCTATAGTTTAGTGTATTATCCATAATACATTACAGTTTTCCTGAAAATATCAGGTCTTTGACAAAAAAAGAACAGCAAAGGTGGCAGCAGCAGCATGAGGTCAGAGGTGTGGAGGTGGCAGAAACATGGTAGGCCACAGAGTGGCACAATGATATAGTGTGGAGGTGGCATCAGCAGCAGCAACAGGAGGCCACAAAGTGGCACAATGATAAGAGTGTGGAGGCAGTGGCAGCAGCAGCATCAACATGAGGCCACAAAGTGGCACATGTTATATAATTGTGCCAGCCTGCAGGCTCCTGCTGCTACTGATGCCACCTTTACACTATACAATTGTGCCAGCCTGCAGGCTCCTGCTACTGCTGCTACTGACACCACCTCCATACTATATCATTGTGCCACTCTGCGGGCTCCTACTGCTGATGCCACCTTCACACTATATAATTGTGCCACTCTGCGGGCTCCTGCTGCTGATGCCAACTTTACACTATATCATTGTGCCACTCTGCGGGCTCCTCCTGCTGCTGATGCCACCTTCACACTATATAATTGTGCCAGCCTGCAGGCTCCTGCTGCTACTGATGCCACCTTCACACTATATCATTGTGCCACTCTGTGAGCTCCTGCTGCTGATGCCACCTTCACACTATATCATTGTGCCACTCTGCAGACTCCTCCTGCTTCTGATGCCATCTTCACATTATATAATTGTGCCAGCCTGCAGGCTCCTGCTGCTACTGATGCCACCTTCACACTATATAATTGTGCCACCCTGCGGGCTCCTGCTACTGGTGCCACCATCACACTATATCGTTGTGCCACTTTGTGGCCTCATGTTGATGCTGCTTCTGCCACCGCCTCCACACTCTTATCATTGTGCCACTTTGTGGCCTCCTGTTGCTGCTGCTGATGCCACCTCCACACTATATCATTGTGCACTCTGTGGCTTACCATGTTGCTGCCACCTCCACACCTCTGCCCTCATGCTGATGCTGCCACCTTTGCTGTTCTTTTTTGTCAAAGACCTGATATTTTCAGGAAAACTGTAATGTATTATGGATGTGGTGTCTCGTATCTACAAATTAAAATCTGTAAATTTGGAATTCAAATTCATTTCAAACTTCATTGTTGTGCCACAATGGGGCCTCTGCTGTGGGTTTTTGGGGCTCCTGCTGCAGCTGATGCCACCCCCACACTATATCATTGTGCCACTCTGTGGTTTTCCCTGTTGCTGCCACCATGTTGATGCCAACTGTGGGCTCCTGCTGGTGTGTCTGATGCCACCACCTCCACACTCTTATCATTGTGCCACTTTGTGGCCTCCTGTTGCTGCTGCTGATTCTGCTGCTGCCACCTCCACACTCTTATCATTGTGCCACTTTGTGGCCTCCTGTTGCTGCTGCTGATGCTGCTGCCACCACCTCCACACCATGTCATTGGACCACTCTGTGGCTTTCCATGTTGCTGCCACCTAAGCAGGAACGAGCTTAGGTTGTTGATGCCACCTTCACACTTTATCATTGTGCCACTCTTTGACTTATCATGTTGCTGCCACCATGTTGCTGCCACCTGTGGGCTCCTGCTGCTGCTTCTGCTGCTGCCACCTCCACTTTGTGGCCTACCATGTTTCAGTTTCCTCCATAATTTGTCATGGCCACTCTAATCTATGGAATCATCTGATGTCAGTGTAAAAAGAATGCACTCTTTCATGTTATAGTGGAATTTTGGCCCTCAGCTCGTTTCTGCTTAGATTATTTGGTAAAGTTGGTCTCTCTAAGTGCACATGGAAGTGAAGAGTGAAGCGATTCTAATAGCAGCTGTCATGTGCATGTCATACTAAAACACAGCATTGTTTGAAGACCAAACCATGCTCTCTATGCATATTTAAGCATGGCACCCTACAGGTTCTCTGCAGCCAAGAAATACCTGTTTTCAATGTGATTCATCATAATTCGATTCAGGTCGAATAAAATTTTTCGAAATATATCTGTGAATCGGGACAAACCGAATTTTAACAAATTCTCCCATCTCTAGTTGCAGATGAAGGGCGAGCATGCTCATCCTGATAACAACTGACTACCCATATCAAGACAGGCACACTCATCTTGGTGCTTGCATGTATACAGTGGACGTAACAGCAAGCATAATCTTAAGTGGGAAACTTGCTGTTATACACAGTTTGGCTGCTGCAGCATCTTCCCTAAATTGTGGAATATTCTGTTCAGAGCAGTTTATCCACTTTAGTGTTTCAATCAAGGATGATTGTAGAAACTAGAGAGTTAGAGGGGAGAGGGTTCCTTCTATCAGCCCCCTTGCTCCCTGCACCACCATAACAATTAGCACTAATCAGGTCTATTATGCCAAACCAGAAGTCATTGAAATCCAGACAATTTTAATACACATCATTACAGAAGTACTGCACTTTATTATAAAAGAGCTGATGCAATTGCATATGTAAGTTCCCTAGTGGGACAGTAAAAAAAGGTTGAATAAAGTTTTATAAGATAATACAAAAAATATAAAATACCTATTTTATGACATCCTCACAGGAAAGGGTTAATATTTATATTCATGATGTTATTTTTATCATATAAACTAAGCCATTGGAAAATGCTTGTGAATGTATTGATTTATCCTAAAAGCCCAAACAGACCAATTTCTTAACCCCTCAGTGACAAAGCTCATTTGTGCCTTGATGACCAAGGCCTATTTTTCTAAATCAGTATGTGTCACTTTATCCAGTAATCTCTTTAGAACTATTTAACTTAACCAAGTGTTTTTGAGCTTGTTTTTGTGCCATTTTGTACTTCGAGTTATTGGGAAATTTTGGCTGACATATTTAGCATTTATTTATGAAAAAAAAGTTTAATTTGGTAAACATTTAAAAAAATTAGCTATTTTCAAAATTCTTTTTACCTCTCCCCGCTTCTGTTCCCAGTCCTCCGCCTGTGTACACGCGTCTCTGTCTCCTATGGTGCAAAGGCGGCCTGTCTTGATCTGTTGCTACGTCCCTAACTCCGATCCCGTGCTGCCCATCCTGACCTCCTGTCTGTCCCCGACTACAATCCAGCTTTACATCTGTGTACCTTGCTTTGGCTGCCACTGCGGACAAAGTCGCACCTGTGGAACAACCTGGTGGTACCGTGCTGCAGCAAGTCCAACCTGCTTTGCGGTGAAAACCGGGTGCCACTTAGCTTCCGGTCCCAGGTGTCGGCTTGGGTCATCATCTGTGGTGGTCCAGTGGGTCCAGTACCCCTGAAGCCTGACAAATGTTTTGTTTTATAAACTGGTCTCTTTACCAAAATTAGTTACTAATATTTACTGTATCTTAACTTTGTGTTGGCATAATTTTATAAGTGTAATTTTGAAAAATCACAAATTCAACAGCATTCTCTCAAATTTTCAGGAAAATTTTTGAATCAATTATTTTATCAGAGCCCCTGAGGCCACGTTCACAATTGGCATTTTGGTTGCGTTTTGAAACGCAATCCGGAGGCTCCACCTGTAATGTGGAGATAAGATTGCATTTCCTTTGCGTTTAGTTAACTTGTTGGAAACCCAATGTTGCCAAAACATGTGATCACGAGTGGAGCCTTTGGATTGCGTTTCAAAACGCTACTAAAATGTCAATTGTTTCAGGAGATCATTCACGGTTTTCATGACCTGCTGGTCATGCCACAGAATTTTGGATTTGTGCCGAAAGATGATATGCTCATCTATTGTTTTATTAAGTCACAATTTTTTCTATATAAAAAATATTTTTAAAAATCACATAGTTCAAATTTGATAAAAGAAATAAATAAAATACCTCCATAATGAAAATTTACAGCAAAAAATAAACCAATTAATTGCTGCATTCAAGCCTTTAATGGGATTCTTGGTGTTTTTACAATAAGACAGCTACCCTGTGAAGTTGTAGCGGGACGCAATAGGAAAGAAAACATGATTTACGGTATGTGTGTATATACAATATAGGTATGTATCTTTATAATAGGTCATTACCTTCAGGTTGCCTATAACTAGGCAACACTTAAAATGTAAATATAATGATTATTATGTTTCATATTTTTTGGTATGAATTCTGGTGGCCATATTTCTTTACATAATTTAATGTTTTAAAACCAAATAGTCACATTTCTTGAAGAAAAGAGGAAGAAAAATTCATAGCATACAGGGCAATAAATGTTCTATTTATGCTAGATATTGGGTCAGATAAAAGTAAACAGGTGATATTTCTATGGGTTATAGATGCAATTAAACTCAGGGAAGTCCTCGTAGAAGAATAGATTTTAGTTTAATTGAAAGGATTTCCAACTGAGAGCTTTCCAGTTCTGCTAATCCTCAATTTAAATTTTCATTAATCCCAGCAAGAACAGTGTCTCAGGGGGCAGAGCGATGACAGGCTAATACAAAATACCAGGTATCCCTCTCAATGTAAAAATGACCTTTATCTCCAGATGGTTGAGATACACTTGATCACGTTGATAAAGCCATGATTCAACATAATACACAAAAATGATTCAAGATCATGACCAGGTCTAATTCAAAGATGAAAATAAGACACTTTCAGACTATATATGCTGGAATTAGTGGCCTTCAAATTGTAAAATAAACAGCACATCTAATTCTATTTTTTTTGTGTATAAGGTTGGAGGATAAGCAAATATAGCACATATTCATTTTGATTAAAAAATAGTTACATCACTGGTTTAAACATGGGGGAAGGAAAAACAGCTACAAGTGGCCCGTAAACCCAGAAATACACAATAATTGTATTGCATTACTATATGGAGTTAGATAATAGTTTTATAAAGGGTCAACAGAAATAGGTCAACTTTTGTTCTTTACCATCTACTTTCCAGCTCTAGCAATTAAAATTACATGTAAAACATAAATGTTAATGCTGGGATCTTCATGTGATTTTAAGAGTATGCCCAAAACCCAGTCAGTCCACTGTATAGTTTAAATGCCGCTCCAAGTTAGCCGTGATGGATACTGCCATTTATGAAGTATGGGTAGTCAGCTGTGTATTGTTAAGAACCACAACAGCATTGAAATAAAGTGGAGGGGACAGGTATTCAGATCTGTATTCTTCCATATAACATGATTCTTTTCATTTCTAAAAAAAAAATAAAAAAAAAAAACAATGGGTTGGTTCTCTTCATAGCAAAAGGCCAGGCACATTTCCCCTTAAACAGAGCCATTGCCATAAACATTGATTCTATAGAGTCTGAAGAAATGTTACTTATAGTCAGTCCACAATCTAATGTAAACACAACCCCCAGTCATTATACTGTCTAGTATAATGTCCACAGTGCAGCGTAATCACTACCACCAGTCAGTCCACACTCTAATATAACCGCTGCTACAAGTCAGTCCACAGTCCAGTGTAATAACTTCCACCAGTCAGTCCATAGTATAGTATAAATTCTTCCAGCAGGAAGTCTACTCTATAATATAATCACTGGTAACAGTCAGTATAGTATAAAAGCTGCTACCAGTCATTGCCTAGTCTAGGTATGACTAGAAAATTACCTATTTTTGAACCAAATAGTTTTGATCCAAAATGTTTCAATTCCACTCCTAGGCCTGTCATGAAGCCTGTTCTGTAATGGGGTGTTGGAGGCATGTCATTACAAGTCAGCAGTATATACACAATGGGGCAGATTTACTTACCCGATCCATTCGCGATCTAGCGGCGCGTTCTCTGCGGTGGATTCGGGTCTGGCCGGGATTCATTAAGGCAGTTCCTCCGACGTCCACGGCAGCACATAGAAAATAAATAAACATAGTTAAAAATATATGTGGTGCTATTGTAATAATTGATAGCAAAGATTACTGACTAAAGAGTATATTCCCCAGAGCATTTGCTGTTAAATATTTTTCCTCAGAGCTTACATTTCATCAAGATGTTATTAGACTTGTGAGTGACAATGGGAGATTTAAACAATTTATGTGGGAGAATAAACAATCAAAAACTAATTAGGTATCCGCATGTCCTAAACAATGATACTATCCCGTAAATGCCATAATGGAAAATAGCATCCATATGTACCAATCGCAGCTCTTTTGCCCTTTTTCCATCATTAAATTTTTGAATAAAACGTGATGAAATGGTCATAGTTCCCAAACTGCTATATAAAATTTAGGCTAGGCCTCAAAAATAATTACACAGTGGTTACACTGAAGAAAATTATCAGAAAAATGCAAAACGGCAATGCTGTACAATGAATTTACATCATTTAAAATCTACTAAAACATGATAAAAGCTAAATACATTTGGACCACACAGGGAAAATGCTGTAAATTCATTTTTTTGTCAATTTCACCTTTGGATTTTAAGGATTTTTGGATTTTTAGCTTCCCAGTATGTTGCACGGGTTATTAAATGGTGCCACTGAATATTACAATTTATCCTAGAGATAACAAGTCATCATACAGCTCTATAAATACAAGATAATAAAGGTAATAGCTTTTGTAGTCGGGGGGGGGGGGGGAGTAAAAAATAGGAATGCAAAAATGAGAACTGAAGTGGTTAAATGCAATGAAAACTTTCCGAGTAAAGGACCCTCTAATAAAAAAAGATGTACCGTATATACTTGAGTATAAGCCGACCCGAATATAAGCCGTGGCCCCTAATATTACCACAAAAAATGGAAAAACTTATTGCCTCAAGTATAAGTCGAGGGTATGAAATGCATTAGGCTCCCTGATTAATAAAATGCATTAGTTAATGCAGCATTGATGGCAGTGATATTAAATTGCTCCCAACACATTAAAAGCAGAATCCTATTAACAGCTTCTATACCCTTCCATGTAGGTTTACTACACCACTTTAAGCCACAGTTCAGTTTGTTTGGATGTTAATGTGCAGATGTAATAGTCCTTGTATGCACACATGTTAGGAGCACAGACTGAGTTTCAGGACTACACTTGTTCTACTTGAGCACAGGCAGTTTATTATATCCTGCAGATAGTGAGCAGTCTAGTGGCTCAGCAGGGAGTAGTGTATCTGATTGTCACAAGACTTGTATAATAGTAAAGTTGTTAGTGAAGCTAAAACACACTTCAGCTGCTGTGGCTCGGACTGCTCTTTCACTCTGCAGACACAGAACTCCTGTGTTTACACTGCAGTCTCACTCCTGACCTGCCGACCTTCCTGTCTGCTTGAAGCTCTGTATGCACTGCTTCCCAGGCTGGCACAAGGTGCTGTATCTCCCCTGTTTGCAGGCTCAGCCTTGCACGTGCTTGAGCTCAGTTCTTGTGGTCAGCTGCTCGTCCCTTCCTCCCCTGCTCTGCCTCTCGGCCAGGGATCTTTCCCAGGTGATTTAGGTTCCAACACCCTGCTCACATAGCTGTCCGGCCCCCTCACACATCATAAAATGTGCTAAAAACTCAGCTAATACTCGAGTATATACGGTATTTGAAATGCTTTGAGAAAAACTGCAACCAAAAACTATTTCCTAAAAATAATATGGTATATTGAAAATATAAACAATCATTCAAGATATTGATGTTACCAGTTATGATACTAGAAGAGTTGTATCACGTAGGCATATGCAGTTTCACTGTGCGGATGCTCCAAACTACTTAGCCGTAGGCAATTCATGTGCACCTGTGTCTGCTCTGTTTATGTCATGAAGTATTTATTCTGGGGAAGAATCCCAATGTACAGTATTAAAGAGTAACTGTAAATGTTTTTTTCACAAAACAATAGCTCTTGGAATGAAAAACAATGTTGCATATTATCTTAATTACCTACATGCAGCAATTTCTTTGCTATCCCCCTCAGATTACCTCAGTGCTGAAATGGCTGCTTTCTCTCCATGTTTTGATAAGCTCTATGAGTTTTGTCAAAAAGTAGGAGCAGAAAAACAGGTGGAAGGAGAGGATTCAGCCTGATTCCAAGGACAAAGTATACTCCTGTATAGATAATAGCACCAAAAGACTGTAATACAATTATCCAATTGTACTCCTCAGAAAAAGAGAAAGAAGGCAAGACTCTGACAGTAGAATGAAGTGAAGATATATGGTAGTCTTTATTAACACAAATACATTTCCAAACCAATATATAAAATACTTTAAAAGTGATGATTTGAAGTAACAAAAAGATGTAGACCTGAAGAAGTGATACACAGATGAAGGCAGTCATCCCGGACATACATTGGAAATGTATAGTAAATGATACAGGACAGGACTGGTTGAAATATGATAACTGAGCCCCTCATGCTTAAAGGGGTATTCCGGGAATATGAACGTCTGACACAGAAACCCATGATGCTATAAATAAATGAATACAACAATACTCAATGTCATTAGTCACAAAATGGAGCTTAAATAGTTTGATTTTATGATTTACAAAATTTATGGCCTCTCCAAAGTAGGTGGAGTTATCACAAAGATGGCCGCCACTGGAAACTACAAGTTCCATGATCCTTTAGTTCTCAGTAACTCCTCCTCCCTCTTATGCTCTGCTCTCAGTGATGAAATAACAGGTTTTCTTGCTCTGTTACCATAGTAATGATGTGTAACTGGCATCACCACAACACTGACCATACTGGATGCACTGCAACCAACCGACAACAGCCAACAACGTAACGTAGTGGTGATCACATGACCCTGCCCAGGCAGGTACAGGACATGTGATGTGGACATGTGACCAGCAGCCATCTTCTGTCCTGCAACGGACCGCACGGAGGAAATTAACGGACTGATTAAAGGGCCAGTAGCATTTTAATTCTTCATTACAGTCTATGTCACCAGCATTTTCTGCTAAGGGGAGCAAAATTTTAAATTGCAACTAATTACACATTAGCTTATATTTTGAGTGCCCACTTGTATATGAATTATGCTGATTCCTGGAATACCCCTTTAATGCACTGATAGTGGGTATTGCACAGCCAAAGCTTGTGCCATATAGTAGTTAGCAAATAGGCACATGTAGTTAAATCCCAATCCTTAACAGAGTAAAAGATGTAGTGCAGCTCTGAAGTCTGGGGATGACTGCGTCCCAAACGCACATTTCGTCTCGTGCTGAGCCTTCGTCTGATGGTAGATTAGCCAAAACTGGTGCATGGTCTTCATTAATCTGGTGCACCCTGCACTGCTCTGGAAGTGTGCACCATATTTTTGGTGGACTTTGTTAATAAATGTGGCACAAACTCCGACAAGCACTAACAGGGTCATTTAGGTAAACATTTTTTCTGTGTTGGTGGACACGTTGCAGCTGTGACACATAAATACATGTGCAATTAGTTTGCAAGTTCTTTTCAGTGCAAAGTCAGACTGAAAATTGGTGCAAATGTTTTAAGAAATGTGGGCCACTGTGTTCCATGGCATAAGGAATTGCTGTAAATTATGGTAGCATTGTACCGAGTAAGTGGTTGGCTGATTCTTAATATGAACTATATCCACATTATTTAAATAGAATGTGTTATTAAGAACAGACACAATAAACTTTACTCACTTCCCTACTGTGCCTTTGTTGAAAAGTGCAGCGGAGGCGTCCCAGCTTAAATCTGCCTCCTCCCACCAATAAAATGGTTCCCCAAACTTTTTATGACTTTGTCTATGATAGCTCTGCCCACTGCATGACTTCACCCACCATCACTTGGCCCCGCCCATCGTAGGGTGCATGAGAAATCAACAAGATTTGCAGTTTCCCACACAGTGCTCACTGCTAGATTTACCATGCAATGAGAGGGATGCCATTATAGGGCAGGATGTTGACAGGGAGAGGACTTCCTGTTTGCTCAAGCTGAGATTAGCTTAACTACCAATCAAAAGATGGGGCATGGTTCACGGAAAGCCTTCTATTAAGAATATGACTCATCTATACTTATTTGCAAATTAGAAAAACTACTAAAAGTAATTAAAGTATAGGTCCTCAGTGGCATATCCTTTTAGGTGATGTGAACCTTTACCAGCAGGTATTACTGGTGTAAGGGTTAAATTATGGCAACGGGACTTCTTTAAGTTTGGTTATTTTTATTTTACCACTGTAAATGATTTAAAGAGAACTTTCCATTTAATTTAACTCACCCAAAATAAATACTTCATTAAAACTATGATTATAAAGCATTGCAATGTTAAAAAATCAGTTTGTAAACTTGAATGAAAATCAACAGATGTGAGTCCAATGATTGACAGGTCTAACTGCTAGGACAGTAACACAAAATTTTGGATGGCACACTTCCCAGTGGTGCTCAGGGGGTCGGCACAAGATGAAAGTTCCACATATACAGAGAAATCCCGGCACACAGAATCACGTTAGCTTACTTTATTCTTCATTCAAATGGTACAGTATTGCTGTAGCTGTACCATTTGAATGAAGAATAAAGAAAGCTAACATGATTCTGTGTGCCGGGATTTCTCTCTAATGTCATGTGACAAGGTTGATGTTATCTAAGGTCCTGTTACATCTAAAATGTCTACCTCATATGTATATCTTATCACATGAAATCCCAGCAGCCTCCATGGAGGAGTAGAAGTCCATGGAGGCATGCTGTGATCAGACAAAAATGTAACAGGGCCTTAGATGACATCACCTTGGTCACATGACATGAAGTGGCCAACCGGGGAAAAGAACTTAGATAACATCTCACTCTTCAAAGGAGGAGTAGATGGGAGGGACTGGTCGAGCAGGGCACGTCCCCTCTGAAGCGATGTGATATTAGATTTATGGGGATGTAAGTGAAACAATTTGTAGCTAAAAGAAGGGTGTCTGTTATTAGGGCTCTATCAGAATTTGTCACTAGCTGATTTTTGAAAATGTGGTGACATTTAAGTTGGGTTATGTTTATTTTACCACTCTAAATGATTGATGTTTGTTTTTCATTGGAATTATACAGATTCTATATAAATAAACATGACATGACTCTGCATACCATTTTTAGCCTAAAAGAGTCTACATGCAGCCTCTGAAGAATATCAATGTGTCTTTTTGTTTGCCTTTCAGTGATCAATAGATGAGCCATCCTACTACTAATCAGACTAAATAATTAAAGTATTAGGGGGAAGAAATAAAAAGATCAAATAGTTAAATAGTTTTGAAAGGAAGGAAAGTACATTACTGAAAGAATGTGTTAAACTTTTTCAGGTTTTTCATAATCAATTAATGTAATGCCAGGAAAAATGAACCCAAAGGACAAAGGGGTCACAGATAAACACGATATAATGGAAATAAAAGTAATGCTATATTTTTAATTCCGTTGTAATAGAAAATTCTATATTTATAATGCTGCAATTTATATTAACCACTTCAAGACCAAGTTTTTTCTTTTTTTGCTTTTTATCACTCTGCTTCTTCTGTAACTTTTTGATTATTTTGTTTACAAAGCTATATGAGGGATTTTTATGTGTGAGACAAATTTAATTTTCTAGTGGCGTTTTTTATTCTGTGCCTTGTACTGGGAATCTGGAAAAAATTCCAAATCTAATGGAGTTTGCAATAAAACCACAATTGTGCCATCTTCTGATCTGTTTTTACAGATCCAATATGTGGATGAGATGACACCTCTCCTTTATTCTTTGTATAAGTACAATTGCAGAGATACCACATTGAAATTGTTAGCTTTGTCATAATAACTTTTAAAAAATTACAAAAAAGCACTTTTCGGTGCTTTATTCTGACAACTGTAATTTTTAAAACATTAGTGGGGCAGGGATCAGCCATCCAAGATGGTGACGCCCATATGCAGCACTGTTATGTGCCAGCATCAACCGCAGCAGATGACAACTGCCATGTACGATGAGGGCCAGGTCCGTGAGCCCTCTCCATACATCCCTTAACAACCAGGCAAGGTATATTTATGTTGGCTGGTCTTGAAGGGGTTAAAGTATCAACATTTACTATAGCACTATGATAAAAGCTATTTCATCCATGACTTGCTCAGTGCAAGTATATTTTGTTTTGAACATTGCATCTTTTTATTCTCTCACATCACTCTGAAAACATTTTTCTCACTTTAAGTTGGAAGTCTGGATTCTGTGTTGAATTTGCCATTGTCAACAGCCTCCTTCTCTTCCAGCCATTCTGCTTTAGATTTCCTGGTGTGCAATCCTTATCCTGTGGCAGGACCCAGTTTCAGTTAGGCTTCGACCGGTGGATAACTGACTTAATATTTAACTGTTGAAATACTTCTGTATACAGAGAAATTCAACTCAAATAGAGCATTTATTATGCCTTGTACGCCACTCATCTAATTTAAAAGGCATGAAAAAATGCAATTCCTGGTACACAGAGAGGCAAGTGCAACTTTTTATACCAAAGAAAATGTGGAAATTTGTACAATGATAAATAAATGGTATTGCAAGGCCAACACACTAAATACAACGTGTAACCAAAAAGAAGAACAAGCCAGTGTGTAAAGACTAGAGAGTCAATAATTTTATTACAAAACATATAATAGAAAAGAAAAAATGCCACACATCCTTGTTGTTAAAAACCAAAGAAAATGTGGAAATTTGTACAATGATAAATAAATGGTATTTATTTATTAAAAATTGCAACTTTTTACACACAATTGTTTTTTTTAAAACTGAGCAAGGATCAGGATGGGTCAGTTACTATAGTCTGTGCCAGGATACCGGGACAGGTTGTAGCTCAAATCATGTTAAGATGCAAAATTTAATCTACTATGTCCTTTTGGATAGAAAACACTTTATACAGACCTCCTTTCCAAACTAACCATTCCTGTTTAGTCTTTTTCCTGATTGTAGCATTATAAATGATGGGATATTCACTCCAGCGAAATCTATAATCTATAACCTAAATGCAAAAGTGGGGAATGTGTTTACTTAAAACTCCAAAAAGTCTATACAAGAATTATTGTGGGTATTTATCATATGAAGGCATATGATAACCCCCCCCCCCCTGACTCTCCGGGCACAACCAGATACAGCCAGGGTCGCATCTGCCATGAGGCAGGGTGAAGTCCCCGCCCCAGGCGACAGATTGCGGACCCCTGTTGGGAGTGGTGGATCACCAGTAGTACGGACTTGCTAGACACTGGCAAGTCCGTATTACCAAAATAAAATCAATTACCTTGACACCTTTAAGACCTCAATGTAATTTAGAGGCAGAGTGGCGCAGCACAGACTTGCCTCTGTGTGCTGCTCTGCAGAACATAGGCCGGCGTGACGTCATCACGCATGCTAGCCTGTGTCCCTTCACAGTCAGCACGCGGTTTCCAGCGGGAGAAGATGAGGAGGAAGTGACAGCAGCTTTGTGGGAGTGATGGGTCTGGAGCCTAAAGATAAGTTTTAAGGCTTTTTTTTAAATGTTCTACAGGGGGTCACTATGTGCTGCCGGAGGAGGGGGAGCTGTATACAATATGCTGGGGGAGCTGTATACAATGCGCTGGTGGAGCTGTATACAATGCGCTGGGGGAGCTGTATAACCTGTGGGGGAGCTGTATACCCTGTGCTGTAGTGAGCTGTATACCCTCTGCTGGGGGGAGCTGTATACCCTGTTCTTGGGGGAGCTGAATATCCTGTGCTGGGGGGAGCTGTATACCCTGTGCTGGGGGGAGCTGTATACCCTGTGCTGGGGGAGCTGTATACCCTGTGCTGGCATATAACTATATTAATTATGGGGTCCTGTATGTAATCAGTTCAGGGGGTCTGGTATATAATAAGTTGTGGGTAATGTACATGCTATAATTTACTAAGGGAATTATATTAAGGATATTTACTTTTTTTTGGTGGGGGGCAGCAAAAAGGCTAGAAACGGCCCTGGATACAGCCTCTTTTCATGTATGAAAGGTTGCCGGTTGCAGCTAGTGCGGCCACGGCTACTCTCTAGTAGGTCGCACCCCCTGAGGTCGCGCTCCACGTAGCCCCCTGGCGTGAAGGTGGCGGAAAGGGGGAAATAGTTGCAAGTGTTGGCAATAAGCTGGCATTTGCAATTATTTATGGGCTTTTATGCCAGTATCCTGGCGCAGAAGCCCTGATAAATACCACGCTATGACTTTATCTCAGGAACACAGAGAAAATTATTATGAAATACATGGCAGACTTTAATTAGTAAGTTCTTCATATTTTTTAAAGTTGTTTAATTTATATTTTCATCAAACACCTTTTATAACAACAGACGTAGGATACTTGCTAAGCAATGCACTGTTGCTATGTGTAAATTGGGTGTAAGACATTTTTGTTAAAACAAATGTATCTTTTTTAAATACTAAAAACATTTTACAGTAAGCCATTTTAATATTTGAATAGTGTACTGATAAAAAGCAGTTATCCAACATAAACTCTTATATCTTATTTTCAGAAAAGGCGCTAACTATATGTCCCAACCCCAATAATTATAAGCATGCACCATAATGCTCTAATACACTATACTGTTAAACTATTTTTTGCAGGGGGACAGTTATCTTGCAGAAAGAGACATTAGCCAATGGGGAATGCTATTCGCAAGAACAGGGTTTGATTAATTATAGGCACAGTACTATATTTCATACTGTGTCAGGGGAGTGTTGTGATTGTTTTTCTTGTATACTTTATTATGAAATTCTTCTTAGTTATAATATGGATACAGTATAAACCAAAAGTTTGGACACATCGTCTCATTCAATGAATTTTACAGTATGTATTTTCATGACTACAAAACTTCTAGATTCACACTGAAGGCATCTAAAATATAAATGAACACAAGTGGAATGATATACTTAACAATAAGTGTGAAACAATTGAAAGTATATCTTATATTCTAGGTTCTTCAAAGTAGCCACCTTTTGATTTGATAAAGGCTTTGCACACTCTTGACATTCTCTTGATGAGCTTTAAGAGGTAGTTACCTCTAATGGTCTTCCAACAGTCTTGAAGGAGGTCCAAGAGATGCTTAGCACTTGTTGACTTTTTTTGCCTTCACTCTGCGGTCCAACTCACCCCAAACCATCTCGATTGGGTTCAGTTCTGGTGACTGTGCAGGCCAGGTCATCTGGCGTAGCACCCCATCACTCTTCTTCTTTGTCAAATAGCCCTTACACAGCCTGGAGGTGTGTTTGGGGTCATTGTACTGTTGAAAAATAAATGATGGTCCAACTAAACGCAAACCGAATGGAATAACATGCTGGTGCAAGATGCTGTGGTAACTATGCTGGTTGAGTGTACCTTCAATTATTATGAATAAATCTCCAACAGTGTCACCAGTAAAGCACCACCACACCATCACACCTCCTCCTTAATGCTTCATGGTGGGAACCAGGCATAATAATAATAATGAGATCACTGAGGGCATTAGACATGTAGAATTCATTCATTCATCTTTTCTGCATCGCACAAAGACACAGTGGTTGGAACCAAAGATCTCAAATTTAGACTCATCAGACCTGAGCACAGATTTCCACTGGTCTTATGTCCATTCCTTGTGTTCTTAAGCCCAAGCAAGTCTCTTCTCCTTGTTTGCAGTTTTTTCCTAGCAGCTATTTTACCAGTTGTTGCAGAGACATGTCTACTGCTAGAACTCTGTGTAGCATTGATCTGGTCTCTAATATGAGCTGCTGTTAACCTACGATTTCTGAGGCAGCAGAGATGACTCTTGGTCTTCCTTTCCTGGGGCGGTCCTCATGTGAGCCAGTTTCTTTGTAGTGAATGATGGTTTTTCCAACTGAACTTGGGGACACTTTCAAAGTTTTCCCAATTTTCAGACTGACTGACCTTCATTTCTTAAAGATATGATGGCCACCCGTTTTTCTTTATTTATCTGCTTTTTTCTAGCCGTAATACAAATTCTAACAATCTATTCAGTAGGACTATCAGCTGTGTATCCACCTGACTTCTGCACATCACAACTGATATTCCCAACCCCATTTATAAGGCAAGAGAATCCACTTATTAAACCTGACAAGGCACCTGTGATGTGAAAACCTTTTCTGGTGACAACCTCTTGAAGCTCATGAAGAGAATGCCAAGAGTGTGCAAAGCAGTAATCAAAGCATAAGGCGACTACTTTGAAGAACCTAGAATATAAGACATCATTTCAGTTATTTAACACTTTTTTTGTTAAGTATATAATTCCACATGTGTTAATACTTTTGATGCCTTCAGTGTGAATCTACAATTTTTATAGTCATGAAAATACAGAAAACTCTTTATATGAGATGGTGTCTCCAAACTTTTGGTCTGTACTGTATATGTATTTATATATTTCGAGATTTCACTTTAACTTATGTTTCATCCTTGTAAAATGCCTGAAAACCTATAACGTGTTGAATTCTAGAGAGATGAATTCTTGGTGAAAACTGCATTGTACATGAAATATGTTGTGTTCACTGGCTTAAAACTGTGAAAAAACGTTTAAGCTTTTTCAACATGCAAAAGAAGCTAACACATGGCTATGTTAATTTGTCACATAACGTTCCATTAGCTTTATGAACCTTTTTCAGTCATTCCTTGTTTACTCAGCTTTTTCTCTACTATACATTAACAATTTTACAGTCCAGATGCTAGAAGCAGAGTGACCAGCACCTCATTTTACCCAGAATGTTGAATCCACTAGGGCTGTATCAATTTGAGTTTTTTTTTATTTGAATTATGTAAAAACTTATTTACACCCATCATTTTCACATATGAACACATTAGATTTTAAGACTAGCCTACTGTAAAATCCATGTCAGTGTATTCCTTGGTTCAGGCTGTGTGACTGAGGAGATGCTTATTTGATCGCTGCATGTCATTATATTTTGGTTGTGTGAATACAGGCTTAGCTTGCTGGCTGTCTAGGAGTAGACTGTTCCAGCAACAGTTGGTGGACTTGTTGGAAAGACTTGTTCTCTACTCAGTCCAGAGAGGAGATATTGGTTCTGTTCACATTTAGTTCTGTTCCAGTCATAGTTTATCTTGATCTGTTCTATATCATGTAAAAGAGACTCTGGTTGCTGTATTTCTGGTATCCTGTTTAGACTGCTTTTTTGCTGTTGTGATTAGGTACTTCTCGCTGTCTCTGTTGTGACTTGATTTGATGACTATTCTTCTCTGCTTGAGTTGTTTATCAAGTGACATGTTTGCATAGCAAGGGGCTGATGCCCAGTTACTGGACATTTGTTTGAGTGAAACAAGTAAGTAGGTAGGGCTTGTTTGGAGTGCTCAGTATCAGGACTTATTGTCTGTGTCCCTTCCATTACACCTACCGTAGCTAATTTATAGCGTGTGGCGGTCTATGACATAACTAACACAAATAATCACAGATGTCAACTCTTTACATGCTGGTGGCAAAGTCGCCAGTGGTATTTAATTTAATAGATCATGAGCAGGCATTTTGAGGAGGGCTGTCATGGTTAAGCCAACCCCAGACCCCAACTTCTATTGAAGATTGGGTTCGGGTTCGTTCACGACTACTAATGACAAAGAACAAATACCTTTAAACAATTTTTGGAAATGTACTGTAAAGTATAAAAAATACTAAGAAACCACCCTTGGAATGCTTTGGCCAAAGAAAACACAAAAGGACAAAAGTGCTAAACTATTTTGTATTGGATTGTATTGGTGTTTTTATTTATGTAATGAATTTCAAATCTCAGGAAAGCTTTTATCAAGTCACTCCAATTGCATTTCCCTGGTTTTACACTGAAATGTTAATCATGCTATTTGTCTATTACATTGACTTGTTTGAGTTGCTATTTTGACAAATTATCCACTTTTCAAAACCTACAATATAATGTCCTATCTTATTCATAAAATAATAATCATCATTTGTTTTATTACACTTTTATTATATTAAATAAAGCAAAAAGAAACAAATCCACAGAGCAGATTACTTATAAATTCAGTTAAAACAACAACACAGATGGTGGCTAAAACACAATGTAATTTATATTTTCACTCAAGAATTGCGAAAGAACTGAATTCGGGTAAAAAGATTAAGTATTGACCTTAACATGACTCTATTTTGATCATTATTTACAACTGACATACAGTACCACAATGAAACAACCATTCTGCCACTGCTGCTCTCAGAACACTAAAGGCCAGAAGAATAGCAATGTGTGGTGGTGAATCACAGCATCAAAGATCTCAGCTGAATCAATAAAGTCAGCTCCTCTATATTGATCATCCTCCAAGGCCATACATGCTGATTACTCAGAGAATTTGATGGAAATGGAAGAAACAAGACACACACCTGTCAGTGATGGGGTCATTAACTTATGTCCAAAAACAATTTACTGTGTACCAACTTCTTGAACTAAATAGAAAATTGTTAGAAAGGCACAACCTGTTATACCACTGCTCAGTAACTTCACCCAGGAGTCGGTATTTATTTAATTTACAAAAAAAAATATTATTAACTCTTTATAGACAAGTAAAGAAAAATACAGAAATAAGATAGAAGTATTTTGCCATTTTTTAGATTTGTAGCTAATGGTTATTTAATTTTGACTTGGGGGAAAAAAATATGTTGTTTTTAAAATAGTATAAATTGTAGAACTTATTTACCAGATTCTCATGGAAAATGGCAGGAGTCCCACACTTTATAGGACATCTACCACCAGGATGAAGGATTGTACACCAAGCACACTGACTTACTGAAGCGTGCCCTCTCTGGCAGGATCCACTTTTGTTGCCCTGGTTTATTATGCCTTTTTTTGTAAAAACCAGGGCATAATAAGGTAAAAGAAGAGCAGATTCTGCCAGAGGGGGCATACACCGTCATATCAGTGTGCTTGGTTTACAATTGTTGTTCCTGGTGGTAGATGTCTTTTAAAGGAAATCTTCCATCAAAATGAAGCATGATAAACCAGGGACAGTTACTCATAGATCCAGGCACCATGGCTGTGGTCATTTTGTGCTGTGGTCATTTTGTGCTGCAGCACCACAGGCTGTTACACTGTGCAGGAGAACTCCCCCTCCCACTGTGAAAGATTACAGCTGACAGGAAGAACGTGCTTAAGGAGCAAAGGGCTCCGGAGGGTGATACAGTTTAACAGCCTGTGAAGCTACAGCATGAAAAAGCTCTGGTAAAGGCCCCCAGAACCATTCAGTTTCTTTAGCATAATTATAAAAATTGATTTTAGAGGAAAGAATGCCATAAATAACGAATGTAAGAAGAATACCAAAGTCAGTGTACTTTGTTTATCGTGCTTGATGCTGATGGTAGATTTCCTTTAAATTCACATATTAAAGGTAAAATAGGTTTAAGGTGGGTGCATTTAGAGTCTGGACCATATGGGCTTCAGGAACTAAACAATGTCCATATTGAAACTATAAATGCAGTTTAAGCCAGCAGTTTAGTGTAAACACCTAGGATCATAGTTGACTATAATTTGTTTAAAGAACAGGGGCAATTGTCCATATTTCAAGTACAGTACTTAAAGGGCTTGGCCATTTCTTTACATAAGTTGCCTCTGTGGCTTAAAAAGAATCCCTGAATGTTCATCAAGTAATTCAACATTCCTGCTACTTACTTTAGTGTTGTCTGCAAACTGTCTGAGCTCTGCTGAATAGGAGGGGTTGAAGCAGGAGAGTTATGACTCATTCTGCTCTCCCCCTCCTATATCCCTGTGTCTGTCAGTGAGGGAGACTATAAAAAGGAGAGGAACAGTGGGTAATACCATAAGGACAGAATGGAGGAGTGAGAAACAGTACGTTGTGCAAGTATGCAGAGGGCAATATGGTGAGAACAGCGGAAAGGCTGCAGTTCTCAAAGGAGGCATTTTTACAGGTACATATACATGCAGAGATATGCCCAACAGATTTATTGAAAAGTTTAACATGTCCATCTGAAGATGTCAGACCTATGGATTCAGAACAAATTAAGGTCCCTGGGCGACCCATGTGAACAAAGCAATGATATGTATGCACAACCTTCTGTGGAACTGCTGGAGATCGCCACTTTGACAGTTGCTTAAAAGAGAATGGAGTGTTGATTACAATTATGCACAACTTTTCCATACAAAAGGGGGTTCTCAAGGATTATAGTTGTGATCACAGTGCTCAGAATGTAGGGCAACACATGTTGGAAAGCCATTTCAGGTTCTTAGAATACACAGCAAAAATAATTCAGTGTACAAAGAATTCCCAACTATTAATTTGAAAAAAATCTTCTTACTTTTATTACTTTGGGCCCTACTTGAAATGATAATCTTATCTTCCAAATGCTTTAGATATTGAATTACCATTGAAAGCTTGAAATTATAAATATGCTTAGGCCTTCAATATCTTTATATACTGAAAGTTATTGTTTTTTTATTTTGTGCTTCTTTGTGAGCGAATACAAGACCTTGGGAGTATATAATGTTGCATTCTTACTTGTGTATTATTGAGCACTTGCTATATATTTTGTGCAGACTTCTGTATGAAAATAGTTTAATGTTTAATTCTAGCCTTTATACACTTGAATTATTGATTTAATAATGAATGAAGCAATATGCATTTGATTATACTGGGTATTGATCAATAATCCAGAGAAAAATATTAGTTTTTACACATTTAATAAAGAAGTGTCAATATAACTAATTATTCTTCAATACAACATTAGCTCACTACTCACAACTTGGATGGAGTAATTTGGCAGTGAATATATCAGCTATATAGAGCTTCTGAGATAATTGCATCAATAAATTGAAGAAATTGACAAAAACATATATTTCCAATAAAGGTACATTCTCAGAATGTTGCTATTACATTGAAAAATGATGGAATATACAACAACATATAGTGTATAAATGAAATTGACAGTGCTATATCACTACAATATACTGCATACAGTAACAAAGATCAATAAGGAAAAGTGGTAAGTACACATTTTACATTAATGTGACTTCAAATAATGTATTTAAAAGCCAGTACAACATACAAAAAATATAGATGTGTTCTTATACAAATGACATTACACCTGTCTGCAGGTTATATATAGTATTGCAGATCAACCCCAGTCACTTCACAGGAGCTATTTAACATCCATGTCAGTTTTATGCTGTCCGTGGGATGCAGCTGAGGAGATGCTGATTTTATCTATGCATGTCATTTTACTGCTGTATGTGTACATAGGTTTAGTTGTCTTGCTGTTTGGATTGAGTTAAATGCCCCGCACTAATCTCGTCTGCATATCAGGTCAGGTCCAGAAATAGTTAACTTGCTGTGGTCGACAGATACTAGAACAAAGAAAAACAAGCGCTCCCTGGTGCAATAAATTTTGGGATACCCCAAGTGCGTCTTTATAGATAAGATATCACGCTCACCTTTAGTAGTTGTGCATGCAAGCACAACACTGTTGTAGAACACATCGGGTGCTGCCTAGTCCACACCAGAGACGTATGCCACGGGCGACAAGAGCATCAATTGTCCACAAGGCAGGAGTACACTACCTTCCTTGCAGGTCCGAGAAAAATTACTATTTCCAGGGCGCACACTGATCCAAGATTTTGGTAAAACAGATATGATTTTATTCAATCCAATAAAACCTGTTTAAAATACAGACAACGCGTTTCGCGTCCTCTTCATCGGATGCTTCATCAGGTCTAAATTCACATTACCCCTCTGTTGGGGCATAATAAAATCTATATTCAACAATATCAACTATTCTTAAGAAGCCCAAATGTTATTTTTTAAAAATGTATACAATAAGAACTCACTGGATCGTTGTGGTGGAACGCAAACAATTTTGTTTGGATTGCAAGGGACCGGAAGTGGTCATACCGAGCAGTTCACGTGATTGGGGAAATGGTCACATGATCGGGGAATCTGTCATTGGTGTTATACATTGTAAACACCCTACGGAGGAGCGAAAGCAGGATCGTGGATAGCGAGTATATAAATAAATTTTTTCTGACCCTCTTGTATTGGCTGTACAGTATATTATTTTTCCATTTTCTATAATGTAAACTATTATAGTTTAAATAACTGTTAGTGTCTACCTTCTTTAAGAAGGTTGACGTGTAAATAGAATGATTTCTGATGTATAGGGTCAGGTCAAGAAATGTGATGGAATCTGTTTGATGCTCGGCAGAAAAAGAGATTCCCCATTCGTTTTCACAGAGATATTTGGAAAAGGCAATAGCGTTATTTGCTGATCCCGCCCAGATTAAGATCAAGTCATCGATATATCGTCGGTAAAAATTAATATACTGTTTAAAAGGGTGGTCCGATAGCATATACTTAGTTTTGAAGGCCCCCATAAATAAATTCGCATAGGCAGGGGCTAATTTTGTGCCCATAGCTGTTCCACATTTTTGATGAAACCCAGAGGTGTTATATGCGAAAAAGTTGTTCTCTAAGACTAGAGTGAGTAGTTGAAGGAGAAAAGACCTAAAATTAGCTGTAAGGGATGTGTCTGCGTTGAGATATGATTCTACACATTTAATTCCGATTTTATGTTGTATGTTAGAATAGAGGGCTGTAAAGTCTAACAGCCGGTAGGAGGAAAATACAGCCGGTAGTTCTAGACTATGTAATTCGCTGATAAACTGGTTGGAATCTTTTAGGTAACTGGGGAGTTTTACAACGTATGGTTGGAGGTGGAGATCCACATAATGGGAAATGTTACTAGTTGCTGATCCCATACTAGCAATAATGGGACGTCCGGGTGGGGACATATATATCACTCTATCAGTAATGTGAATTTAGATCTGATGAAGCGTCCGATGGAGAGGACGCGAAACGCATTGTCTGTATTTTAAACCGGTTTTATTGATTGAATAAAATCTTATCTGTTTTACCAAAATCTTGGATCGGTGTGCGCCCTGGAAATAGTCATTTTTCTCCAACCTGCGAGGAAGGTAGTGTTCTCCTGCCTTGCGGACAATTGATGCTGTGGTCGACAGATCTCTGCTCCAGTCATCTGGGATAGACAATCTCTGGCTTCACAAAAAAAATTCTGCTCACATTCAATTTGGTAAGGTGCTTTGGCTTGGCTTCTGTTCAGATTTTTCTTCTGCTTTTATGTATTGGCACTTCATAACTTTCTCTGTTGTGACCTGGCTTGTCGACTATTTTTTTCTGTTTTTGTAATTTGTCCTGTAACGTGCTTGCACTTTTTCTTAGTTAGGAAATGTCACCAAGCTACTGGCCACCATTTAGGGTGGAACAAATAAGAAAGGAAGGGCTTCTTAGAATCTGAACTCACTGTTAATGTCTGTGGCCCTTCCATTAAAAGCTAAGTTAAAATACATATTTTTGGAAGAAATTAGCTATAATTTTCTGGGCAAACCTTTCAACTCAAGATTAAGGGTACTTAAGGGGAAAGGCCATTAAGGGTACTTCTTCTGACACGCCACCTTTCTACTTTGGTGCTTTAGAAGAATATTGTGGGTCCTGCTGATGCCAGTAATGGGCTGTGTCATCATAGCCCAGACCTGGCACTAATACCTGAGATTGGAAAAACTCTGATCCCAGGTGTTTAATCCCTTATACACTGTAGTCAAGCATGTAAGTGTGTCCCCGTGGAGCTGTCCGCACCTCTGCATTTCCTGATTTCACCTCCTAGTAGGAAGCAGCTTTGATCAGCATGCTCAGTTACTTACATTTTACACTGCTAGACAAATGTATTGCAGTGTAAAGGCTTGAACAAGCGATCAGCTGAATGCTTGTTCAAGCCCAAGTCTGGAAAAATTAAAAAATGTAAAAAAAAAGGTAAAAATTATATTATATATTATACTAATAGTTAAATAAATAAATGAATTAAAAGTTCCCTAATAACCAAAGTTACATAAAAATCCAAATAAACTATATAAACTATATAAAACTCAAAAAATAAGATCTCCACCAGATCTGTCAACATAAAAATTTAGAAGTTATGCCTCTGAAATTTTTTTTACTATCCAGTATTCTCCAATATTGGTTTTGCTCAGTAAAATTGAGCAAAGATAAGAAAAACTTTTTAAATGAGGCATCACCGCAATCGAAGTGAACCAGAGAATAAAGATAAAATATTATTTTTATGTTATGGCGATCAGGAAAAAAGTGCTAAAAATCC
Source organism: Engystomops pustulosus (assembly GCA_019512145.1). Taxonomy (NCBI): domain Eukaryota; kingdom Metazoa; phylum Chordata; class Amphibia; order Anura; family Leptodactylidae; genus Engystomops; species Engystomops pustulosus. The sequence continues at coordinate 52,796,040 of CM033645.1, read as the reverse complement.
AAAATAAAAATTGATAATTTTGTTTGTGTCCCCCTTGAAATAGTTAATAAAATCTCATGAATAAGCTATAGGTCTCCAAAATGAATTATCTATACATTGTATCTCACCCTGCAAATAATAAGTCCTCGTATGTTTGCATTACCAGAAAAATAAAAACTTTATACAATTGTTACAATGTAACAATATAAATCTTCTCTAAATGGTGCTGCTTTCACTCCATGACAGTAGTCACCACCACATATAGGGTATCGTTACACATCAAAATTGGGCATCGAACGTTGCAGTGTCATTTTTGGACTAAATGAATTTATTTTTCCCCAAAATTCAGAAGTTTCTAAAATGCACTTCCATTCTGTTTTAACCCATGTGGAACACTTAAAGGGTTTAACTATTATTAAAGCCTGTCAAAGTCATTTGAAAGCTAAGTTGTCCAACATAAAGCAGACATTCCGGAAATGTTAGTTATCAAACTTTTTGGGTGGTTTAACTATCTGCCTGGAAAGCAGAACTTTTAAAACTTTGAAAATGAAGAATTTTCCTGAACTTTGGCCAAACGCAAAACTTATCACTTAACTTTTACAACTAACATGAAGTACAATGTGTCTCGAGAAAACAATATCAAAATTACCTGGATATGTTAACCAATTATAACCAATTATCGTGACACATGTGAGATTGTAAACATTGGGGCAGATTTACTTACCCGGTCCTGTCGCGATCCAGCGGCGCGTTCTCTATGGAGGATTCAGGTCTTCCGGCGAATCAATAAGGTAGTGCACCCGATGTCCATCAGTTGTTGCTGCTGCGCTGAAGTCCGCTGAAGCGCATGTCAGGCGACACTTTTTTTTAAAAAATACCGCGGTTTTTCCGAATCTGTCGGGTTTTCTAACGCCCACGCCCCCGATTTCCGTCATGTGCATGGCGTGCGCCAAACACCCGGGGCAATTCAGGGAAAATTGGTGCAAAACGGTAAAATTCGGATGACACCCATTGAGTCTGATCAATAAGCTGCAAACAAGCGTCGGATGATAACGGGCTAAAATCTAAATGCCTCCTGAATCTTACTTGCTCCATGGTTTTTGATGAAGCAAGGTTCTGCAGATCACTGTTAAAAGTATAAGGGATGGCAAAAGGCTGAAAAAACACTCAACTCACCATTCTCTTTGTTATGACGGTACTATCCAACATGGGCATTCTGTCATGATATCCAATGGTGCACAGAAGTGCAAAAAAATCCTTGTTTCTCAGGAAGCGAAAAATATGTAGTTTGAATCCAGCACTCATGGTAGTGCATGGCAATGCAGGCCCTCCTTAATGACCTAAATGTTTTGTACATTATGAGATGTAGTTATTCTTGAGCACCACACCCTGGTGTAACATTCTGCGGAAGGCTGATTGATTGACAGCTCATCAGCCTCTCTCAGGAGGGAATATGTGTGCACAGTCTTGAGACCGCTGTAGGGTTACTCCAATGAGCTTCTGGAGCAGTTCTGGAGCAGTTCTGGAGCAGTTCCAATCTCTCCATTCCGATGGCATACCCCCTAATTTGTGTCGCATGGAGGCAAGCACAGCTGCACCACAATCGCACTGCGCACACTTCTTAAATACCTGTTCAAGCCGTTTAGCCATGAAGAACATGAACAGTCCAACTAAAATGTGTTGCAAAGCGATGCAAAGCCCTTTGTAAATGTGCCCCTTGTTTTTGCTGTAATTACGCACAGATACTTACCTGAAGTCCAGTTTCCTATGAACAACTAAGATCACAGAAATGCTCCTTCTCCAAGTTTTTTTGCCTTTTCTTTTTTAAGTCTACCTGGCTTCCGCAGCCTTCTATAGTAAATGGGCTTCATAAAAATACAAGTACAAACAGAGTATTCATAAATATGAACGATTCATTCCCAGGGTAACCCTCAGATAAGTAGGTACAAATGGAAATATGTATGAAATACACTTTTGTCAAAAGACAAAAAAGTTATCCGTTAAGATAGGCTGATAGCCGAACATAGAACAGCTAATGTTTGTTCATATTTCTTATGGAAATATCAAAAAATGTCATTACTTATTGGTGTAATGAATCTTGTTCAGCTGAATTTAACTCCGCCCTTTCCAGTCATTAACGACAAGTGTGGATCAATACTCCAGCACCACCAAAGCATACTTTCTACCTACAAGGACACCCCATCTAGATAGATTTTTTGGAGGAACCCCTTTGCATTTTCCTGGATACTAAATAGATTCTAGTATATTTATCACTTTGATTGCTCAAATAAAGCCCCCAGAACTATAACTTGCATATCATTGGCATAACTTAGCTGTGGTTTTTAATAAACATTGCTTTTATTGTCTTTCAAATTTAGGTTTTATGACCACGTGGGGTCATAGCAAATTCTCTCTGCACTTGAAACTCTCAATTTTATGTGATAAAGAAACTTTACTTTGTAAAGTAAAAGTCTAAAAAGTTGTCATGGTAAATACTTTAACTTATTAATTTATACAAGTTATTTGCAGTTAATTTGCACCTTTATTTCACGACATATGTTTTTGCAACTAAGTTTTCTAGTAACACAATTCATTGTGCAGTGTTCATGTCTCCAAGTTTGGTAATTTTAGCTTCTTCAGTTGACTTGTCATTTTATTGAACAATTTTAGTGTCACATTTCTTTTTGAACTATTTCACTTTTAGTTAAAAAGCTTCAGGATACGTGTATGAGCCTGAGAATAATACATTTCTTACTTAAATCTATAGCCTTATATTGAAAATGGTGATAATTAGTGAATTTGGTGGTTCAGCACCCACAGACCCCTGAGTCTGAACACCCCTGCTGGTTGGCATATGGGTCTTTGTTTCAGAAAAAAAACATATTGCCATCCCTTAGAAACCACAGTCATGTGCTCTGTAGGTATGCCTGTGATTGGTCAGGCTGGATATGTGCAGTATAAGAGTAGGGTCACATGTCGTACACCATTACACACACAGGAGACAGAGTAGGGAGAGGTTTATGCTCTTCATTGGGTCAGTTAGATAGGCAAGGGCTTCTCAAAACCCTGCTATTGCCCTTTTCAGGTTATTTAGGTAAAGAAAGGAAGCAGCTGTAATTAGAGACAGGTGGAAACTGCTTACACCAATGAATGGAAAGAGCATACAGGAATATTTGCATTTACTGCATCATCCAGCAAGATATCAGCTAATAGCACACACTAATAGATAGATTGTAAAGTGCTCCTGTCAGTACATGGTATGCATTAATAACAAGATTTTAACAATGCTCCTGTCAGTGAAATGCATGCACTAATATCAAGATTATTAACATGATCATGTCAGTGAATGGCATTCACTAATACCTAGATTGTCCTATCGGTGAATAGCACACATTAATACCAAGATTGTTTAGATGCTTCTATCTAGTGAATTTCATGCTCAAATACCTTGATTGTAAAAGTGGTCTTATTAGTGAATAGTGTAGACTATTAACTAGATTGTATAAGTGTTCCTGTCAGTAGCATGCAATAATAATTAGATCCATAGGTTCTCCTGTCAATGAATAGCATACACTAATACCTAGGTTGTAAAGGTTCTACTGTCAGTAAATAGCATGCACTAATTCCAGGATAGTCCATGTAAAACATTGTGATGATGCAGAAGTGAGTACAGTATGGTCTGTCACATAATGAAACATTTACTCTTCTGACTAATGGATTTGTGAAAAAATACTTATGCAGCTAAGCTAGCTAGACATAGTGGTCAGTGATTACGCTTTAGGCCAGAGCTGTAATCAGGATTTTTATGTTATTCGTTGTGTCTGTATCCAATGAACATTTTAGTAGAATTGTACCTTAAGCACAATCTGTGAATCATTGTGCAGGTGTTAAGCCTTGGCAAAAACATATAAAGAAGCACTTGTCAGGGTTTCAAATAAATAGATATTTAACCAGTCAAAGCAGATAAGCATAAGCACAGACAGGGTAAACTGGTCAGATAAACAGGTCTTTAGTTACACCTGATTCAGTACAGGTACAAGATAAACAGGATTCCAGATACAGTTTCATGGTACAGGGTTCCAGATACAGGTTCAGGATACAGGGTTCCATATAAAGGGTTCTGGATATGGGGTTCCAGATACAATGTTTTGAATACATGGTTCCAAATACATGGTCCTGGATACAGAGTTCCGGATACAGAGTTCTGGATTTGGGTTTCCTGGATACAGGTTCAGGATATAGGGTTCCAGATACAGAGTTCCAGATGCAGGTTCCAAATATGGGGTTCCAGATACAGGTTCAGGACACAGAGTTTAGGATGTGGGGTTCCAGGTTAAGGATAATCAGGACTAGATACAGGTTACAGTTCACACTGGGATTCATGGTACTGTCTCAGGCTGGTTAGAGGTTTGGATACAGGATACTGTTCAGATACTGGAATACAGAGTACCAGCTAAAGCTGAGGTTTACAGAGTCAGGTAAAAGTAACAAGCAGAAGAAATAAAGGTCACAGAATTACCATATCAGACTATGTTACACAAAGCCAGGTCTCAGAAGAAATAAAAAACGAGCATTCTGTGAATTGGGGATGGCTCTTTAGTTCCCCAGCAGCTGACTAGCCCTTGCACCATTCAACCCACAGCTAATTCTAACATAGAGCTCCAGAATGAACCACCCAACTTTTCTGGTATCAGATAATGCAAGGCAGCTGTCCATCAGCTCTCATCAAGCTTGCACTGGGTGTGGCTCACAAGCTCTGAATTAATCAGCAGAGGAATCTGACAGCACTTAAAGCAAGTAAAGTAAACAACTTTTTTAAAACCCTTTACCCAATTAAGGGTGTATTTACAGCCCTTGATATTATGCTCCTGCTAAAGACCAATTCATACTTGACAAATAGCATGGTCTGTATTAACAGGAGATAATATATTAAACTATTTCTTTTTGACTAATGCAATCCTTTAGTTAACCTACTTTTCCTAAAGACTATGACATTCACCCTTATTCCCATAGACTAAGACTTCTACATTCTATGACCAATGGAACCCCAACTTCTACAGACTTACCATATTTGTCCCCCCTCCTATATTATATGACTTCCCTATGCCCTCATTACTGTAGACCATTATACTCTCTGCCCATATTCTCAAGTCCCCTCACTTCCTTATGCCCCCACTCCTTTACATTGTGATACCCACCTGTCCACATCACTTTCAGGTAGGTGTTTCTTTTGTAACAGCACTCTCTGGCGCTCTCAGATTTTAGTTGACACCATTCTTCAGATGCAGTGGAAGTTTTTTCATGGCACCAAATATGCTTAATTTGACATTTTCCAGTTCCTCCAATTGCATTTATTTTCCAGGTCTAGTGTGTTATAACACATACGGGTAGCACGCAGCCATTTTCATTACAAAAGGCAATATGGTCGTCAATTTAGAAGACCGTTCTGTGCACCATCCTGTAGAGTGAGCGAGATGAGAAAAAATAGAGAGGATGTTCTCCTGTATTTCCGTTCCGCACACCCCATGGAAGCCTTATGTACCATAAATCATTTATAATACATGTTGCATACATGTGCATCATATGCTGCCGTATATATGTTTAATATCCATGGATTTGGGGGTTCAGCAAGCTTATAAGATCATTTGCCAACCCACCATATTTTATACGGGGCAGATACGGTTAAAGAACGTCATGTATATGCAACCAAATATGTCACTGAAATACATGATTAAAAAGAGCATACCATACATTCCAGTGAAAGGGGCTTAATGGTTTCTATTTTTTGTTTATGATTTAATTTAAATTATCAATATAATCTATGTTTGAATAGAGCCAATATCTAATGTTATATTTGTAGGGAATCTCACAAAAATCTATACAAATAATAAGTAAGATTAGTATAAAAAATAATAAGATTAGTAAAAATAAAAACATTATGGTCACATATTTTATTAAAGAAAATATAGTTCTAACAGTTCACTTGCCTGTAGGCATATAAAATCACAAAAACCTAGTGTTATTATTGAAGCCAAAGTCATTGGCTGCTAGCCTGACATTCGCTACCTAAGCCTATTAACTGGCAATGAATCTCCACAAACCTAGAATGTCCCAGCTGGTAATTCATTAATATGCAACTAACAAAACTGCTGAAACTTACAAAGTTAAGCTAACTAAAATGTTTATGCAGACCTTGGAACAAAGCTTTATGTTTGCTCAATAATTCTAATACTAGATAAATGTAGGTCAAACAAAAATGTAAAACATTTCTAATATTCTACATATTAGTGCTAACATTAAAATTGGCAGCCTTATAAATTTCTAGTCTTTGAATTTATTTTACTCTATTAAGAAACCAGACCTTTCCTCACTCTAATTCAATAGCTTAAATAGCAATAAGAAGGATTATCCTATTGAGAACCCTCACTTTAAACAAGCCAACCCTAGGCCTTGGTTAGTATTTGTTAGGAAAACCTTGTGGTTTGCAGAAGCTGGATTGACCAGGCGGTTTGTCACTGCTACAAAGCCAGCTGTGAGATCATCTGTGGCATAGGTAATCTATGAGGTATCAAGAACTCAAAATCTAGTTCCCAAATGAGACTTCAAAAAAAAGAAAATCTAAAAATAAATAAATGTGATCAAAATAAAGTTAACCACTTTATGACTTATTTTGAAAAAGTACAGCATAGTGGAAAGACTCGGATCAGGGACCTTGAGGCTGCCCTTAGTAGTTGCCTGTTACATCCTGCCAAAAGCAGGATTTGACATTTAAGGTATGCATGTTCAGTTATTATACATTGCAATAAAACAATATTAAACACCTGATCAGATGACTGCTGTTTGAGGCCTCCCATGGGTCAGGAAAACTGAAAAGTAAATAAAAATAGTATAATTTTTTTTTTAAAGTAAATAAAATCTCCCTATGCACCTACTTGCCAGATAAAATGTTCAAACCATGTTAAAGAAAGTTATGTGCTTCAAAATGGTCCCAAAGAAAGTAGCAAAACTTCAACTATGCCTGTAAACGGAAAAAAAAATAAAATTTATAATTATTAAAAGATGGTGTTTCCAAAATACAAAATTGTTCCCAAATATGTAAAACATAGAACAAACTACAGGCAGTCCCTGAGTTACGTACAAGATAGGTTCTGTAGGTTTTTTCCTAAGTTGAATTTGTGTGTAAGTCCGAACTGTATATTTTATATGCAAATATTTAATTGTAGCCCCAGCCGAAATTTTTTTGGGTTTCTGTGACAATTGGATTTTCAAAATGTTGTATTGTAAAAACCAGGATTAACAATAAAGCTTCAAATTTGATATCTATTATAGCTGTGTAATGTAGCCTAAGGCTAAAGTACAGTAAATTACCAACATCCAGAGTTCCATTTGTAACTAGATGTCGTCTTTAAGTCGGGTGTTCTTAAGTAGGGGACCCCCTGTATAAGTGATAGAATAAAGGTAACTTAATAAAAATTACAAAAAAAAATTCAATTTCAAAAAACAGAATTGATGTTTTTATGTATCTCTTCCCTAGAAAAAGTTATTAGTAAGCTGTAGGCACCCCTATAGTAGGCACAACTCTCCCCGCGAAACTGGCCGATTAATTGTTAATAATAAAAATCTCAAATATTTTACAGTTCTACAATGCAAAACCCCAAAATCCCCATTTCACAGACAAAATTCAACCTGGTACAGTTCTGTACTCAATAGAAATAATGTTTGTGACAAAAGAAACAACAATGTGATTGAAGATAGAGATGTGAACATTTACTGTATGCCTACTGAATATGAAATGTACTTGACAGTTTTTGCTATCATACACAAAATGACTGGCTTCTATAATACAGTTACTGAAATGTGCAACAAGAACTTAATGTTCCAGCACCCATGTATACTAACCTGTCATGATCAAAGCTTGCCTGAAGCTTTCCACGCAGCAATGTGTTCTCTTGTTAGAAAAGCTTTGTTTGATCTGCTAACAGCCACATTAACTATGTGAAAAACATAAAAAGCATTTCCATTCTCCGTGCTCATTGACCCCTGTTATCGTTTACATTTAGCGGGAGGGCTAAGACGAATGTAATAAATTACTTCAACTTCACTTTCTGTAAAACCTTACTTGCCATAAGTAGCATGAAAGATTTCTCCAATGTGTTCCTTAAATGATTAAGGGATTTTACTGGAGATGAAAAAAGTGGGGTTGTTACACATGATAAGTGTAGGCAAACTACAAACCATATGTGATAATGCATATGGTGGCCTGCAAAGGTAATCTCCATAAGAAGAATTCATATCTTTTTGGGCCTCTAGCCTAGCTAGACCAGTTTCCTACACTGTACTGATGAGATACAATCATATGGAACTATTTAACAGAGTACAATACAAAAGTGCAGGACTACAAGTATCGGCACACAGTGGGTCAGTTACCTTGTGTGGGCCTAATGGGGAAAAATAGTCCACATGTTAAAATGCTTCCTGTACTTGTGATGTTAAGGGATCCCCCAGGCAAGACCATGAGCACAAAGGGTGTTCTGATTATAATAGGTGCAGACACACACCTTCACACCCACAGGAGATCTCTAGGGACCCTCCTACCTGGGATCAGATCCAAGACCTTGGTGGAGTTCTAGATTCACAATGGGAAGTCATAGGGTCAGAGTTCTGCTGTCAATGGATCCAGATGAATCCCTGGATCACATTGATACCAGACATGAACCATTTCCTATGTTCACATTCTGAGATATTTATATCTCTGTGTCCAAGAATGGTAGAACCCATTTAGTCATAGCTACACGATACCCTGGCTTGCTTGATTCAAAAAATGTATGTGGCCTTAGGCTGAGATGGACCTCCATGACGGGATATTAATATTTCCTGTCTATGACCTAAAAAGTGGAGGGAAGCACATTCCTTGCCTAAACTTCATGTGGTCACTAAATACACCAACAAAGTTATCAAAACTACTCTTATCTACATGGATGACTGGATAGTAGTCATAAAAATTTTCAAGTAAGTGGATGTTGTGTTTTTGAATGCCACCATAATTTGATGTATATGAAACTTATTGAATCACTTTTAATTCCCTTTTTTGTTGGATGATTGAAGTAAACAGCAATTCCATCATTGTTTTTATGTGTTTAATTTTTTCCCATGTGGCAACAATACCATTTTATCTTCAGTCTACATTTTGCTATGATTGCACTGAAAGCAAGTCTGTAGAAGTGTTATTATTTTTATTTTTTATTTATTTCTATAGATTTTTTTATAAAGAATGTTTTTACATTTTTGTACATTCCATGAAGTAGCCAAAAGTGCATTACAGTGACCTTGAAAAGCCAAATTTCTAGCAATGTGTGCCAAGACCAGAGGCAGCTCAAAATTTATAGTGGCCCTAGAAAAAATCTTATGCAGTAGCTATTACCCTTTAGTATGTTTTGAATGTCCGCATGTCACACTGACCCATTATTTTCAAGTACACGTTTTTTTCACAAAGCGTTAAACAGTGAGAAGAAAACTCAGCATGTACTACTTTTTCACACATGTGAACTTCCAATAAAGTCAGTGGGGTAAATTTAACATGAACTTGTTCTAGTGTTTTGGATGGTGTTAGGAGCTCTTTAAATTTCTTTTGCACATCAGATTTATTATAGTGGCTTGGACAGGTTGATAATTGTGGCACATAAGGTGTTAATGTCTGCAGTTTCTTCAGTGTACACTCACTGGCCACTTTATTAGGTACTTCTATCCAACTGCTCGTTAACACTTAATTTCTAATCAGCCAATCACATGGCGGCAACTCAGTGTATTTAGGCATGTAGCCATGGTCAAGACAATCTCCTGCAGTTCAAATCGAGCATCAGTATGGGGAAGAAAGGTGATTTGAGTGCCTTTGAACGTGGCATGGTTGTTAGTGCCAGAAGGGCTGGTCTGAGTATTTCAGAAACTGCTGATCTACTGGGATTTTCACACACAACCATCTCTAGGGTTTACAGAGAATGGTCCGAAAAAGAAAAAACATCCAGTGAGCGGCAGTTCTGTGGGCGGAAATGCCTTGTTGATGCCAGAGGTCAGAGGAGAATGGGCAGACTGGTTCAAGCTGATAGAAAGGCAACAGTGACTCAAATCGCCACCCGTTACAACCAAGGTAGGCAGAAGAGCATCTCTGAATGCACAGTACGTCGAACTTTGAGGCAGATGGGCTACAGCAGCAGAAGACCACACCGGGTGCCACTCCTTTCAGCTAAGAACAGGAAACTGAGGCTACAATTTGCACAAGCTCATCGAAATTGGACAGTAGAAGATTGGAAAAACGTTGCCTGGTCTGATGAGTCTCGATTTCTGCTGCGACATTCGGATGGTAGGGTCAGAATTTGGCGTCAACAACATGAAAGCATGGATCCATCCTGCCTTGTATCAACGGTTCAGGCTGGTGGTGGTGGTGTCATGGTGTGGGGAATATTTTCTTGGCACTCTTTGGGCCCCTTGGTACCAATTGAGCATCGTTGCAACACCACAGCCTACCTGAGTATTGTTGCTGACCATGTCCATCCCTTTATGACCACAATGTACCCAACATCTGATGGCTACTTTCAGCAGGATAATGCGCCATGTCATAAAGCTGGAATCATCTCAGACTGGTTTCTTGAACATGACAATAAGTTCACTTTACTAAAATGGCCTCCACAGTCACCAGATCTCAATCCAATAGAGCATCTTTGGGATGTGGTGGAACGGGAGATTCGCAACATGGATGTGCAGCCGACAAATCTGCGGTGATGCCATCATGTCAATATGGACCAAAATCTCTGAGGAATGCTTCCAGCACCTTGTTGAATCTATGCCATGAAGAATTGAGGCAGTTCTGAAGGCAAAAGGGGGTCCAACCAGTTACTAGCATGGCGTACCTAATAAAGTGGCCGGTGAGTGTATATGCAACTGTTTAGTTTAATAGGTGCACAAAACGTTGTGGATTCGGTGCAACGAGTTCCTAAGTTTTTCTATTCCACTGATGAACCTGACTGAACCTGAACCCAAAATGTTCGGCTTGGACCCATACATTGCGGTTCGGGTCTGCAAATCACTTATTCTGTCGCAACTAAATAAGTTAAGACCACAATGGAATTTTTGTATTTGAAAATTAGGAAGACAAATGACAAATAATAAATCATGTGTATAAAAGAGGAACTACTGTGAATGCCTTTCCGTGGTATATTAAATTTTTTAGATTACTCCTGCTATCCCTAATGCTTTATTTTAATTCCACATAAATATTGGATCTTCGTAGTAGGAGCCCAGTCTATAAGTGACAAACTCTTGGAATGCTTGCAGGGACACAGCAAGACATGAATGTATGTACAGTATAGGTGCAGTAATGAGAACAGTTAAACCCGGTGAATGTCAAAGTAAACGTCAAAGTGCTAGATATGCTGGATAGAAGAAGAGAAAAAGTTGCTGACCTGCTAGGGTCCAAAATGCATCCTAAGTATCTTTAGCAGTTATTGCACCCGTGTCTGAGATGCATTACTATGAACAAATGAAGTCATTATAAGTGTCTTTTATTGATTTAGCATACCACAATCATTCTTATTTGACAGTAAGCAGGAAATATCTCAGCACCATTATTTGTGGGTCTGTTGAACAAACTATATCTGTATGCATTATCTTTTGTGATTTTGACCTTTCTTGACACGCTATTTGATGAATTTGAAAAAAACATATTGTTAAAAATGCTCTTTTTAGCATTTTAGTAGATCTATTTTAGATTTCCTTTTACGACATTGTCTGAATGCAACACGTTCATCTTTGTAATTGCTCTAAGCAATATTAATAATGCATAATTATTGCAATGTATCTCATGCTTACTGAAGATGGAAAATGATAAAAACTACATCTGATTGGTAACTATTTTTAATGTCATAATAACTGAAAATAATTCCATGTGTTATTAGAGCAACATTCAAGATACATGGAGAGGAAAGAGGGGCAGAGCAATCCCATGTTATTGTATTTTTTCCTCCATGAGGTTTTTGACATAGATATCTTTATCCATATATATGTCCCAAAAGTCAGATCCCCACCAATCAGATACCTTTTTAAAATAAAAACTGCTTAGCTAAATTAATATTAGTTTGACTTATACTGTAGCAAAAAATTTAAAATTAGTTACGTGGTGTAAACAAAGCTCATTTTAGTGGGAGAGTTGGGAAGCAGTGATCTCCTACAAGTCAAAGTCTTTACTAACATTAACTGAAATTAGCTAATTTTTAGGAATTTTTTTTCCCCCCAATGTAAGGGGCTAAAATTTCTCCAAGTACATTTCCAGGACTAATTAATTATAAGAAACATGAAGATGTTTTTGAAAGCATGCCAAATAGCTCTAGTAACTTCCAGCAGGACCCAGGATGGGGTCCAATATCTGTATTTAATTAAACTTTTCTGGTGTACTACGTTGCTTTTGGTGGACTAGGTCAATTACCACTTTTTTCTTTTTAACAAAATGGTTGACCATTGCATATCAGGGGAGTTTCTTGTAATACAATATTTATTTCAACTTTTATCTTCACCTTTATTTTAACTTCACTTTACTAATGGCACTGTTTTTACAACAGTATTCATTATAAAGGCCATGGTTTAGTGATAGTCATTCAAAAGGTTTACACTAAACCATCTTATAATCAACCTGCACAAGAGGAGCTGGGAATAGCAAGTTACAATCCAATACCCAATCATACAGGTTGGGATGGGAAAGCCTAAAAGTAAGCTGTCTTGACGCTTGCAAAGAAAAGGTGCTGCTGCTTTATTGTATCTTGTTTTTTTTTATATAGAAAATAGATTTTAAAAAATTCTAGTTACCATGATAGTCTAAAAAAATCCAACATAGTAAACAGCATCTGAAAAGTAAAGGGGGGGGGGAAATTAAATAAATAAGTATTATACCCCCTTCATTTTGCGACACAATTCGTTTTTTAAATTCTGCGGTTTTTCTGAATCTGATGGGTTTTCCGACGGCCACGCCCCCCAATTTCTGTTGTGCCAAAATCCGTTCACATGCGCCAAATCTCAGCGTAATTCGCCGCAAAATGGAAAAAGGCGGGAAACCCGACAAAGTTGTGGCCGCGGAGCCCTTAGTAAATGAACCCAATGGGTATGCTATAGGGCAATTCAGCTTATTGTTTGGTAATCACTAACACTGCTTATTCTTTATAATAAAAGTAAATATACATATTGGGGGAGATTTATCATAAGTCGCTTAGAGTAGAACTGTTCTAGTTGCCCATGACAACCAATCAGAGCTCAGGTTTCTTTTTCTCACAGATGTAATAAAATTAAAGCTGAGCTCTGATTGGTTTCTATGGGCAGCTAGAACAGTTTTACCTTAGAAACTTGATGATAAATCTCCCCCATTTTTTGAAAGTAAGTTGGATGTTTAAACTGTAAGTATCAAAGTGCAAGGCAATGGCAACAAATTACTTTGATTACCTTGTTAAAATATCTCAATATATATTCATTTAAACTGCTTTCTATAAGTTCATAGATATAATTAGTCATTTTAAAATCAATGTATTTTTACTTTCGTACAAAACCATCAGCTCTGCTTAACTTTGCTAATCACATTTATGACATTCAAAAATATCAGTCTAAAAGTACAAGTATAAAAGTTCATGTTTCCAAGGCAACATTTCTTATTAGCACAGTAGATAACTTGGTTTCATTAAACCTGAGGATATCCAAGGCACTGAATAAAAAGAACAATTTTAGGTTATCAAGTGATAAAGGATTGAGGGGAAACTTCTGGGATGTTAAAAACATTTTGTCTATGATTTTCAGTATACATTCTTTTTAATTATACAATTATTTTCATAAGGAATTTTGCCAGAAAATCTTGTAAGTACACAAAAACATTATTTGATGAACACCTAATAATGTAAATAACAAAGTGAAATTGGTGCAGCACTGTGTTGACTGAGGTTGGTACAAACTTCTTAAAGGGAACCTGTCATCAAGAACGAGCACAAAAAACCTTACTCACACCCCACCCTCCCATTGTGCATTTGTTGAAAAGTGCAGCACCAGGTTAAATCTTCCTCCTTCCACTAGTAAAATCGTTTCTTACTTTGTCTATGGTGGCCAGGTCTTTTTTAAGGGAGACACCAAACTCTTAACTGTGTATTTTATAAAGTGTTCACTGTAATATTGTACTTTTTTTTTTCAAAACAGTTCACCTAGTTATTTGTTTGGTGGACCCTAAAAAATGTGCAAAAAGTTAGGTACATTGGTATAATTTTTGATGAAACTTAGGCTACATCCCCTTTCTATAATATCATATAAATGTTATTACTGATTAAAGGAGTACAGGCGGTCTCCTACCTAAGGACACCCGACTTACAGACGGACCCCTTTGACCTCTGGTGAAGCTTTTTGAATGCTTTACTATAGTCCAAGGCTGCAATGATCAGCTGTATGATGTCTGTAATGAAGCTTTATTGATAATCCTTGGTCCCATTACAGCAAAAAATGTTTAAACTCCAATTGTCACTGGGGCAAAAAAAATTTTTGTCTGGATCTACAGTTATAAAATATACAGTTTCGACTTACATACAATTTCAACTTAAGAACAAACCTCCGGAACCTATCTTGTATGTAACCCAGGCACTGCCTGTATATCAGTAAAGCAAAAAATATATCTAAATTTTGCTTTTCAAGGAAACCTTTCAGATGTTCTCATTAACTCTGACACCACTACCTCTTCAGCAGCTCACAAGAATTCCATCCCAGCCTTTATATTGTTCATCCATACATCAATTGCTGTAAAATCACCTTTTTCTTTATTATGCATATTAACTTTGGCAATAGAGTTAGGAAATTGAGCCAAGAGGTAACTACCCTGTTACCCCTCCTATCTCCTCCCCTCCTCTTTTCTCTTTGTAAAGTCATGCTTTGCAATGGGGGTTAGTTTGCTTTAGCTGCTGTCTGTGAGAGACACAGATAAGACATCAGCTACACAAAGTATCTGACATCCCTTTCCCCATACACAGGGGATACACAGGGGATCCTTTACTTTTTCCTAGGCACACTGATGCTGACAGATGAAACAGTTCTATAAGAAGGAAGAAAGAGGTGAGAGGATTGGTGGCAGTGACCTCCTGCTCCTCTCAGCATGATGAAGGAGCATATAGGGCAGCTGCATAGCTCTTCTTGTCAGATGATCATATGGGCTGTCTATCAAGGACCATAAGCATGGCTGTGCAGGTCACTCAGCTTCAGGCAAAATGCTGATCAGACTCATCTCAGGTGTATACAACTTCAGAAACTGAATGTTTAAGTTTACAGGCATGGAGAGAGACAACGTAAGGATAGGGTGAAAGCTTTCTAATGATAATATATATCGTTTTTGGGGGATAATTTTACTGTTAGTAAGATGAATCCCCAAAAACTAATATTTTTATAAACTGCTATTATAAGGCATTGACCATATCTTTACTTTTTCCTTCTGTCTGTAAACATAAAAAACAGGTTTGTTAAAAGAAAGAAGGAATGAAGTCTGCATTACCGCTTGTTACTGAAGGTTTGGTGACTGCTGGAGATGTCTGGATTGGGAACAATTATTACTTATGAAAACTGGTAAAGTTAGCATGCTGAGATGAGATGTGGGAATCAGTCAGGGGGCAGAGTTGTACTGGGACTCCTGAGGCAGAGGAAGAAGCAAATCAGTTTGTTTTCGGCAAGCTCTCTTTTTTGTTGGAGTCCTGCAAGGTCTTGCTAGTGGCCAGTTGCAAGCTCACAGCTGGCAAGAATTCTGACATTTTAGCAGTAAATGGCTATGGTGTTTAGTGTGGTAATAAAGGTCTATGGGCATAACATTAATCCCTTTATGACATGTGTATCTTTATGTCACACGTTGGCTGCAGGTGTTCAGAGAGGGCTCACAAACCCCTCTCCATACCCGGTAAGTTTCTGCTACATATTGCATCAAATACCCAACGGTAACACCTGTAATTGGGGAAAAGCAGTGATCTGTGTTGCTATGACAGCCTCAGGTTTTTTGTAAGACCCGAGGCTGTATAGCAGCTAATCATTCGTTACAATGTGCCAGTGGTACATTGTAATACATGATCAGTAAAATCCCCATATGCTGCTATTTTATAGTATGGCAGTTTATGGTAGGATCAATGAGACAACCTAGTGTTAAAGTACCCTAAAGAGTCTTAAAAATAGTAAAAAAAAAAAAAAAAATCAATAAAAAAAATTAATAAAAAAACCAAAATTTTAATCACTACTCTTTCCCTAGAACTGGTATACATAGAAATAAACTATAAAAAAAGGATGTTAGGTATCGCCACATCCAAAAATATCCTATCTATCAAAATGAAAAAAAAACTGTTAGTCCCAGCGTTTAACGCTGTGATGGAAAAGAGCGTCCTAAATCGATACCACTTTTTGGGTCATTTTGCAACACTTAAAAAATTTTATAAAAGAGGATCAAAAGGTCGTGCTGTCCTCAAAATGGTAGCATTGAAAACATAATCTCATCTCACAAAAATTAAAACCCCACTCAGCTCTGTACATTGAAGCATAAAGAAGTTATTAGCACCAAAAGATAGCAAAATGAAGATTTTTTTTCCTAAAGGAGGTTTTAATTTTTGAAAATTTATGAAAACATTATAAAACCTATATAAATTTGGTATCCCCGTGATCACACCGACCCAAAGAATAAAGTAGACATGTCATTTGGTGAAAGCCGTAAAATCCAAGTCCACAAGAAAAATGCTTTTTTTCACCAATTTCACTGCATTTGGAATTTTTTTTCCTGCTTCCAAGTGAAATTTGTTATGCAGAAAACAAGCCTTCGCAAAATGCTTTACATGGAAAAGTAAGAAAGTTATATATATTTGAAGGTGGGGAGTGAAAATGAAAACTCAAAAATTGAAAAGGGACCTGGTCTTTAAGGGGTTAAGCTAACATTTAATGTACTTTTGTTTTGGTATGCAAATCATTATTTTCACCTTCCTATTAAAATAAACATGAAATAGCACATGAAGGGTGCAAATGACCATGTTTGCATACTGGCCTATGAGATTAGGATAGCCTTTCTTGATCTTTGTGCAGAAAAGGTGGTCCCTGGAGTGATTTGTACAGCAGTCATGTAATAAAAAGAACATTAAACTTAAATGAATTACTAATTACTATAGTTATGCACTTTTACTTTTAATTTTAATAATTATTAAGGGTTCTTAAACATATCTTAGTACTAGGCATAATTTCTGTACCTAGTATGATGATATGAATAATTAGTATGAATTAGCAATTAATTGTGCATTTGTTAGCATTCTGATGATGGATGATAAAAACTGAAGAATTTGAATCAATTAGGGCTGACCATGTGAATATTCTCTGCATGGCAGATTGGAAGGCAGAATGTGGTTTACTGGAGCTATCTTTACAGATTTGTTAGAGTCAGATTGAGAAAACATGTGTGATGAGAGTTACAAAGTAAACAAATGGCCCCATTGTGACATATTAGCTGCTGCTTAATATAACTTTGTTTTATAAATAGGCTTAACGTAATTGTCTAATAGAAAAACATTTAGCATGTAATACAGGCCTCCACACGTTTCTATTTTTTTAAATGTGGTTATAGTGTATGTAATGTTTCCAAAATAAGGGTAAATGAAATTTATAAAAAGTGCAAGTAAAATAAAAACCAAACATATGCAAAACCTACAAAAAGAGGACGGATACTATACATACTTGTCCTAAGATGCAAAATCTATAAGATTATTATAGTTGGCATAGAAAGTGGTTTGCATGAGTAAAATTTCTTTATTGCACAGATCAGTTGGTGGCCTTATTATTTATTCCAGGTAACTTAATGGAGAGGGGGCATTTTCTTATGATAAAAGAAATGGAAACAGTCAATTTAGCATTAGCCGGATAATTTATGTCCACATAGATCACATCACTTAGTGTGTGGAGCAAAGTACATTACACTCACATTGGTAACTGTTAAAAAAAGGACCTAAGAGTCTTAAACTTTCAAGATCAGTCCTGGTCTGATCTTTCAGAAGAAAGCTGACAAGTTACACTGTGTAAGCTATCAGGTCAGATGCACATGAGTCAGACTTTTGGTTTGCCTTTTGCTGAAATTTTTATTTATTTATTGTGTTCATTTGCAACTTTTTTATTGCGCCTAAAACCATCTCTCTTTAAAGTTCACGATTGCCTTGTTTTCTGCTGTGTTCCCTGAGTTATCACAAGTTGCCAAAGAGTAGCAAATTTTAACGCACATCTACGGCTGACCCTGGCCAGGCATAGAAGTTAGCTTTGAACTTCTGGAGACTTTTGATTTGAAAAGTCGCAAATTCACATAAGACCAAACTTGACTGAAGGGCAGAAAAGCCAAGAAAAAACGTCCCGAAAAAACAGTCTGACAAAGGCAGACTTATGATACATGTGCCCCTTTGACTTCTAAAACAAATTAACATGTGGTATTTTCCCCCTAACAAATACATTTTACAACACAATGGGGCACATTAACTAAGGGTCTGTCGGACGCATTTCCGTTGGGTTTTCCATTTTGCCCTAAATTGCCCTGGGTTTTTGGCGCACGCCATCGGTGGGTGTGGACGTCTGACAACCCGACTGATTCGGACAAACCGTGGAATTTAAAAAGCAAATTGTGTCACAAGATCAGCACTCACATGCACCAGGAAGAAGAAGGTGAACTCCGGCGGACCTCAGCCGGGGAAGCGACAAATGCAGGAGATTGGATGCATGATCTTAGTGAATTGCGGCAGACCCGAATCGTCGGACAACACACGGCGGGGATCACAACGGGATGGGTAAGTAAATGTGCCCCAATGTATACAATCATTGAGAAATATTTACCTGTCCTATTCTCTGCAGGAAAATTATGTGAGATCCTACAACCTGCAAATTTGCAAATTAACCAGATGAGCTTGTACTGTGGGAACCATTGTACTAACCCTCCCATTATGAATCATGGAATACTCATAAATCAACTTGGCTTAACATAAAAAGTTCTTGCATAGGTTACCTGCGCCAGTACCAAGTTTTCTCCTAATAACAAACCTCGAGACTTTTAACTGTACAAACTTTTATTGACTTAAATTTAAAGTAAATTTAAGTTGCGCTGCTATCTTCACTGAGACCAAAACAAGTGGACTTGTGACCCTATCTGCAGCAGATCAAGTCTAGATCCATGTATAGCAGTTAAAGGGTGTAAACTGGAAAAGTGAAACTGGTAATATAGCACAGTGAGTACAAAAAAAATTTAAATTGTTTTTGTTAATTATGAGGACAATATATATTATTATTCATCATGCGGGAAATATATATTTTTTCAATATGTGGCATTATGCATTTTTAAGGTTTCTGCTCAGGGTTTTTTAAATCTTCCCTGTGTCACTATAAGTTATCATAGCTGTGGAACGCTATAACATATTCAGGCTTCAAGGGATTTTGGGATTGTTTTGTGATGCATTGTTCTTTAAATTAGTTGAAAAATTTGGATGATCTTTTAGTTATAAAAAGGGCCAAAATTTGGCAAAATTCTCAATATTCAGTGTTCTAAATTATCTTCTATTCAGTCATCAGAATAACTTCATAACTAACATTTCATTAGTGTCTGCTTTAAATTGGCATGGCTTTTATTCAGCCTCTCAGGTTTAGAATTTTCTGTGCAATTTGTGACATTTTTATGACTTGAGTATAAGCCAAGGGTGGGGAATGCATTGGTCGCAGCCTCCCAGTATATAGCCAGCCCCCAGCAGTATATAGCTGGCTAGCCCCCAGTAGTATACAGCCAGGTAGCCCCAGTAGTATACAGCCATCCTCCAGTAGTATACAGCCAGCCACATGTAGTATACAGTCAGCCAGCCCTATTTAGTATGCAGCCAGACATCCCGATGTAGTATACAGCCAGCCAACCTGCAGTTCGCCAAGCAGATAAAATAAACACACTTACATACTCACCTTCTGGTACTACCGGTGCTCAGCGCAGCTCCCCCATGCTCCGGTCCCCGTGGCTCCTCTTCTTTCTGCTTTTTGCTGTAACAGCCGGCAGAGACGCGTCCACACGATCTGCCAGCCGGCACACACTATGACATCATCAGCGGCGACATAACTGCATCATAACTGCCGGCCAGCATATCGCATGGATGCTTCTCTGCCGGCTAATACAGCATAGAGAAGACAGAAGAGGAGCCGCAATGAGGATTGGTAGCCTTGCCGAGCATTGGGTGCCAGAGGGTGAGTATGTAAGTTTATTTTTTTTAATGAGCTGTGTATAAGAGGAGGTGGGGTTTTTTCAGCACATTTTTTGTGCTTAAGAAGTTTGTTAAACCTTTAGGTTTTTCACAGGGGTTAAAACAAAATGCAGGTGCAGTTTACAAATTATAATAATTTTTAGCCAATGCATTAATTTTGACCCAAAAATTCACAATAGATTAAATTAAAAAAGGCTCTGCAAAGTTTGATATCCAATATATCTGATACCACATAGCTGCACATCATATAATGGAAGGGACAGCATTCAGAGCAGATTTGCTTTGTCACATTTTACAGGCTATAAAATGTTTAATTTTTTGTAACGTGGACAATTGATGGGATTTTATTAACTCTTTCTTGGTGGGGGAAAAGAAAATCCTGGTTTAAGGTTTTTAGCTTTATTATTTTTAGCAGTTCACCGTAAAATAAAAAAAATCTTTACTCTATGGGTCTCCATTTATATAATACGCCATTTATACCGTGGATGCTAAAGCCAGTGGGAAACATTGTTTGAAGAATGCGTTGTGTCTCTACTATAGAAAACCTGATCATTTCCTGCAGAACTGTCCCACCAGACCCAAGCCATCCAAAAAATCTACTGTGTCTGAGTGGTAGTCGAGGAGGCCATGTAAGCACCCAGGTACCCTCTATGGCTCCTCCTAAGCTTGGCAGACTTTTGAATACTGAAAATAAGTCTGTGTCTGAACAAATCCTGATAGATTTTGGGTCCTTCACCAATTTTGTTGATTTGCATTTTTCTCACTTTTCGGCCTGAAACTAATTAAACTGGTTCCTCACTTGATTGTTACTAGAGCAGATTCTGCCCCATTAAGGTATAGTAAAGTTTGTTTCATGAATCCTCATGGTTTTTTATGCGAGTTGACTCATTCATACTGAGCAGGTAGTTTTTTGTCTTGAGTAATTTATTCTCTGATGCCATTTTGGGTCTCCCATAGTAAGCATTGCATAACACTGTCTTTGGGGTTCTGGGGAACTGCTTGAATGGGGGACAAAGTGTTTGACCCATTGCACTTTAATGCTTGTTTCTAACTGTCAGGTAGAGGAAAATGAGTTGGCAAAATATATTTCTGATTGTGCTCATGTTTTGGATGAACAGTCTGTAGAGTCATTACCCTGAAATATGCCTTGCAACACTGAGATTGGTATTTCCCCAGGGTCTAAGCATCCAAAGAAAGTGATTTTCAGTTTAACTCATTCTGTGTGTGAGGTTATGCGAGGTAATGCTCAGGTTATTACCTCTGAGAATTCAGCTGAAAAAATCTTGTCCTCTGGTAATATGCTATCCTGACCTTGCTACATGTATTGCTAATTCTCAAGATCTGGAACCCAGAAACTCTCCTGCAGTTAAATTGTTTGTACCCCTCAATCTTTGCGAAAGAATAAAATGGAGGGTTCTGTCATGTTGGGACACCCTGATGTTGCTGATACCAAGTGTTTTTGTCGCTAGGTCTTTTTGACGGCCTTCATAGTAACGGTATGTTTGTGATTTTGTAGCTACATGTATGGTATGTGCCAACTCTAAGACCTCCCATCTAGATGGACCATCGCCTTAATCCTCCCAAACTTGGTAGAAATAATGAGGGTCTTGTGGCCTCACATGTAAAAGGGGATACTGTAACATCTATGCTAAAGTCTACAGAGTGGTTTAGCTGGCATTGATTTTCCCCAATGTTTTGTGTGTGAATTGTTTACTGCTGTATTGTCACTGCTTGGACCACTCCTGGTTTCTCTGCAGTTCAGCTCTGTCCAGCAAATGGTTAACTGGTTAATGGATGGCCAGGTCAGTTGTCAGGGACGGTGACCAGGAATGTCTTTCTTTATCTGCCCAGTTTCATTACACCTTGCTGGTTTTACAAATCTCCTGACACTTGTTGTCTCTTTCTGTTTCTATTGCTTTTGCTGTACTGTGTATCTGCTATGTTATTTTGACTATTCTATTTCTATTTGTTTTTTGCTTTTCCCCCCATCTTGAATTTGACCCAATTCTGTCTGACTTCTATTGTCTGCCTGTTATGTGTTGTCTATTCCATGTTGTTTGGTCAGCTTTCATGCACTTATTCACTGTAGGGTTTGTTGAAGCAATAGGTTCAAAAAACATTCAACAATAGGTCCCTAGCCAATAGGCCTTGCAAAGCTTGTTTAGGTAGGTAACAGGGGTTGTGAGTGAGTCTACGGCCAGCACCCAGTTCTCTACCTTGACATTAACTTTATAGTTCCTATGTTTGGATTTGTTTATGCCAGAAAAATGCACCACAATTGCTCTGATAAATGTGACACAAAGCATTTATAAAGGAATAAATTGTTAATCTGCCGCTGCAAAATCATTCACATTTCCATCATTATAAATCAGTGTACTAATTGTGTGGTTATTTTAACTTTTTCATGTCGGTTAATGGTATAAAAAATGAATTGAACACTAAAATAACAAATCCTAGATCTAAATAAATTAAGTATTCTCATTGAATACTTTGTTCTGTAAAAAGTTGAATGTGCTGACAAAAAAATCACCAAAAAATTGTCAATGGAAATCAAATTGATTAAACAATAAAGGCCTGGATATGGAGTCACCCACAAAATTAAAGTGGAAAAACACACTACAGGCTGATCCAAATTTGATGTAATGTCCATAAAACAAGACAAAATGAGACTGAGTATTGTGTGGCAACCCAAACAAGTGGCTCAGGTAGTGCAGCTCATCCAGGATGGCACACAACATGCGAGCTGTGGCAAGAAGGTTTAGTGTGTTTGTTTGGCAGGCAGGCAACAGGCCAGTACACCAGTAGACGTGGAGGGGGCCATTAGAGGGCAACAACCCAGCAGCAGAATTGCTACTTCCACCTTTGTAGGAAAAGAAGCTACACTGCCACAAATGAGCATGAGTCTGCACAAACAGTTAAAAACCAACTCCATGAGGAGGGTATGAGAATACGTCCACAAATATGGGATGTGCTCACAGCCCAATACTGGGATGGATGCTTGGCTTTTGCCAGAGAACACCAGGATTGACTAATTTGCCACTTTTGCCCTGTGCTCTTCCCAGATCAAAGCAGGTTCACACTGAGCACATGTGGCAGATGCGACAGAGTCTTGAAACACCATCGAGAGGGATCTGCTGCCTGAAACATCCTTCAGCATGGCCGGTTGGGCAGCTAGTCACTAAGGTGTGGGGTGGGATTTGAGGTCACTAATGGTGTGAGGTCCATACAGTTCTCCATGTGCTCACCAGAGGTAGCTTGACTTCCATTAGGTAGCGAGATAAGATCCCCACACCCGTTGTGAGATCATAAAGTGGTGCAGTTGATCCTGGGTTTTCCTTATGCAGAACTGGCTGGTGTTGAAGCCATGGACTTGCCCGCCCCTTACCCACAACTGAATCTGATTGAGCACATTTGGGACATCATGTCTCGCTGCATCCACCAACTTCACGTTGCACCACAGACTGTCCCAGGGTTGGCGGATGCTTTAGTCCAGGTCTAGGAGGAGATCCCACAGGAGACCATCCACAACCTCCTCAGGTGCATGGCGATGCATGGTAGAGAGTTCATACAGGCACATGGAGGCCACACACAATACTGGGCCTCAATTTGTCTTTGTTTTTTATCAAAGTTGGATCAGCCTGTAGTGTGTTTTTCCACTTTAATTTTGTGAGTGTCTCCAATTTCATGTTGAATCAAGTTTATTGAACAATAAAAGTTGAACAATGAAAGTTACAAGTCCAAAAACACAAACTTGCAATAAGGAACATACATACATATATCCATATCATATATTTCTTGTTCAGCAAAGCCCTGTGGGAGTATAGAGGCCTCCAAGGTGATGAGGAGGTCAGACTCAGAGGTAGAACCATTAAAGATATACGTGTCACCCCCTTTCCTCTTCCCCACGAGGCCTGGTATCTCTTGACATACATATTAGGGCATGGTATGAAACCATATGTCTGCTGGGAATAAAGTGCCAATAAATGGCCCAAGAAAGACAAACTCCAGGAACACAAGACAAAAACACACAACATTAGATAGACAACATTCAGGGAAGAACACAGTGGAAGGAGGGTTCTAGTGGATGTTGCCCCTTGTATCATGAAAAGGGATAAGTGAGGAAATGGTCAGATATTTTCAACCTCTATAATAGAATTATAAGTGCCCCTTGAAAAGAAAGCCGAAGGAGCCCATCATGTGACCTGAGCTTCGAAAAGAGCTTTGAAATACTTGGAGTCTCTAAAGTTCATCCATGGGGACCACACACGCAGAAACCTTTCATGAGCCTCCGGGGTTACAATAGCCAGTTCCTCCATGCGGAAGAGGTGAGACATTTCGTTGGCCCATTCGGCCATAGACGGCACCTCTACCGACAGGATGTTAGGTATCGCCACATCCAAAAATATCCTATCTATCAAATGAAAAAAAAACTGTTACGTCCCAGCGTTTTAACGCTTGATGGAAAAGAGCGTCCTAAATCGATACCACCACTTTTTTGGGTCATTTTCAACACTTAAAAAATTTATAAAAGAGGATCAAAAGGTCGTGCTGTCCTCAAAATGGGTAGCATTTGAAAAACTAATCTAATCTCATCTCACAAAAATGAAACCCAAACCCCACTCAGCTCTGTACATTGAACATAAAGAAGTTATTAGCACCAAAGAATAGCAAATTGAGATTTTTGTTTTCCTAAGAGGTTTTAATTTTTGAAAATTTATGAAAACATTATAAAACCTATATAAATTTGGTTATCCCTCCCCCCCCGTGACACACCGACCCAAAGAAAAAGTAGATGTCATTTGTGAAAGCCTAAAATCCAAGTCCAAAGAAAAATGCTTTTTTTCACCAATTTCACTGCATTTGGAATTTTTTTTTTTCCTGCTTTCCGTGAAATTTGTTATGCAGAAAACAAGCCTCGCAAATGCTTAATGGAAAAGTAGAAAGTTATAATATTTGAAGGTGGGGAGTGAAAATGAAAACTCAAAAATTGAAAAGGGACCTGGTCTTTAAGGGGGTTAACTAACTTTAATGTATTTGTTTTGGATGCAAATCATTATTTTCACCTTCCTATAAATAAATAAACATGAAATAGCACATGAAGGGGTGCAAATGACCATGTTGCATACTGGCCTATGAGATTGGATAGCCTTTCTTGATCTTTTGTGCAAAGTGGTCCCTGTAGTTGATTTGTACCAGTCTGTAATAAAAGAACATTAAACTTAATAAAATAATTACTATTACTATAGTTATGCACTTTTGCTTTAATTTTAATAATATTAAGGGTTCTAAACCTACTAGTACAGGCAATAATTTCCTGTACCTAGTATGATGAATATGATATTTAGTATGAATTAAGCATTAATTGTGCATTTGTTAGCATTCTGTTATGGATGATAAAAACGAAGAATTTGAATCAATTAGGGCTGACCATGTAATATTCTCTCATGGCAGTGGAAGTCAGAATGTGGTTTACTGGAGCATCTTTACAGATTTGTTAGGTCAGATGAGAAAACATGTGTGATGAGATTTACTAAGTAAACAATGGCCCCATTGTGACATATTAGCTGCCTGCTTAATATAACTTGTTTTTTATAAATAGGCTTACGTAATTGTCTAATAGAAAACATTTAGCATGTAATCAGCTCCACACGTTTCTTTATTTTTAAAATGGGGGTATATGTTGTAATGTTTTCCAAAATAAGGGTAAATGAAATTTATAAAAGTGCAAGTAAATATAAAACCAAAACTATGCAAACCTACAAAAGAGGACGGATACTATACATACTTGTCCTAAGATTGCACAATCGATAAGATTATTATAGTTGGCATAGAAAGTGGTTTGGCATGAGTAAAATTCTTTATTCCACATATCAGTTGTGCCTATTATTTATTCCATGTAACTTAATGGAGAGGGGGCATTTTCTTATGATAAAAGAAATGGAAAACAGTCAATTTAGCATTAGCCGGATAATTTATGTCCACTAAGATCACAGATCAACTAGTGTGTGGAGCAAAGTACATTCACTCACTTGGTAACTGTTAAAAAGGACCTAAGTCTTAAACTTTCAATATCAGTCCTGGTCTGATCTTGCAAGAAAGCTGAAGTTCACTGTGTAGCTATCAGGTCAATGCATATTTGCATAATCCATTCTACTATCAAGACCTTTGAGGGACTTTGGGCACATGAATCAGACTTTGGATTACCTTTGCTGAAATTTTTTATTATTTATTGCGTTGCATTTGCAACTTTTTTTTGGCGCCTAACCATCTCTCTTTAAAGTTCACGAGTTGCCTTGTTTTCTGCTGTGTTTCCCGGAGTTATCACAAGTTGCAAAAAGTAGCGCAAATTTAACGCACATATACAACTGACCCTGGCCAGGCATAGAAGTTAGCTTCGAACTTCTGGAGACTTTTGATTTGAAAAGTCGCAAATTCACATAAGACCAAACTTTGACTGAAGGGCAGAAAAGCCAAGAAAAGTCCCAAAAACAGTCTGACAAGGCAGCTCTTATGATACATGTGCCCTTTGACTTCTAAAACAAAGAACAGGTGGTATTTTTCCACCTAACAAATACATTTTACAACACAATGGGCACATTAACTAAGGGTCTGTCGACCATTTCGTTGGGTTTTCCATTTTGCCCTAAATTGCCCTGGGTTTTTTGGCGCACGCCATCGGTGGGTGGGACCGTCGGACAACCCGACTGATTCGGACAACCGCGGGATTAAAAGCAATGTGTCACAAGATCAGCACTCACTGCACCAGGAAGAAGAAGTAAACTCCGGTGGACCTCAGCCGGGGAAGCACACATGCAGGAGATTGGATCACCATCTTAGTGAATTGCGGCAGACCCGAATCGTCGGACACACACGGCGTCACGGACGGAATGGGTAAGTAAATGTGCCCCAATGTAACAATCATTGGAGAAATATTACCTGTCCTATTCTCTCTGCAGGAAAATTATGTGAGATCCTACAACCGGCAATTTGCAAATTACCAATGTGAGCTTGTACTGTGGACCATTGTACTAACCCCCCATATGAATCATGGAATACTCATAAATCAACTTGGCTTAACATAAAAGTTCTTGCATAGGTTTCCTGCGCCAGTACCAAGTTTTCTCCTAATACAAACCTCGAGACTTTTAACTGTCCAAACTTTTATTGACTTAAACTTAAAGTAAATTTGTTCGCTGCTATCTTCACTGAGACCAAAAACAGAGGGACTTGTGACCTATCTTCAGCAGATCAATCTAGATCCATGTATAGCAGTTAAAGGGTGTAAACTTGTAAAAGTGAAACTGGTAAGATAGCACAGTGAGTCAAAAAAAAATTAATTTTTTTGTTAATTATGAGGACATTATAATTTTATTCACATCATGCGGAATATAATATTTTTTCAATATGTGGCATTATGCTTTTTAGGGTTTCTGTCTCAGGGTTTTTTAAATTTCCTGTGTCACTATAAGTTATCATAGCTGTGGAACGCTATAACATATTCAGGGTTCAGATTTTGAATTTGTTTTGTGATGCATTGTTCTTAAATTAGTTTGAAAAATTTTGATGATCTTTTAGTTATAAAAGGGCCAAAATTGGCAAAATTCTCTCAATATTCAGTGTTCTATATTATCTTCTATTCATCATCATGAATACTTCATAACTACAGTTTTAGTTTGCTGCTTAATGGCATGGGTTTTATTCAGCCTCTCAGGTTTTAGAATTTTCTGTGCAATTTGTGACATTTTTATGACTTAGTATAAGCCAAGGGGGGAATGCTTGGTCGCAGCCCTCCCAGTATATAGCCAGCCCCCCAGCAGGTATATAGCTGGGCTAGCCCCCGTAGTATTACAGCCAGGTAGCCCATAGTATACAGCCAGCCCCAGTATAGAACAGCCAGCCACATGTAGTATATACAGTCAGCCACCCTATTTAGTATGCAAGCCAGACATCCCGTTGTAGTTACAGCCAGCCACCTCAGTTCCCCAAGCAGATAAATAACAAACTTACATACTACCTTCTGGTACTCACCGGGCTCAGCGCAGCTCCCCCATGCTCCGGTCCCCGTGGCTCCTCTTCTTTCTGCTTTTTGCTTACGCCGCAGAGACGCGTCCACACGATCTGCCAGCCGCACACACTATGACATCATCACGGCGACAATACTGCATCATGGTTTGGCGCCGCCAGCATATCGATGGATGCTTCTCTGCCGCTAATACAACATAGGAAGACAGAATAGGACCGCAACTAGGATCGGTAGCCGCTTGCCGAGCATTGGGTGCCAGAGTGAGTATGTATTTATTTTGTATGAGCTGTGTATAAGAGGAGGTGGGGTTTTTTCACAGCACATTTTTTCGTGCTTAAACAGTTTGTTAACCTTTAGGTTTTTCACAGGGTTAAAACAAAATCAGGTGCGTTTTACAAATTAAATATTATTTTTAGCCAATGCTTAATTTTGGACCCAAAAATTCACAATAGATAAATTAAAAAAGGCTCTGCAAAGTTTTGATATCCATATCTCTGATACCACATAGCTGATCACATCATATAGGAAGGGACGCATTCAGACAGATTTGCTTTGTCACTTTTACAGGCTATAAAATGTTTAGTTTTTTGTAACGTGGACAATTATGGGATTTTTATTAACTCTTTCTTGGTGGGGGAAAAGAAAATCCTGGTTTAAGGTTTTTTAGCTTTTTTTTTTAGCAGTTCACCGTAAAATAAAAAAAATCTTACTCTATGGGTTCCTCCATTTATATATACGCCATTTAACCGTGGATGCTAAGCCAGTGGAAACATTGTTTGAAGAATGCGTTGTGTCTCTCACTATAAAAATCTGATCATTTCCTGCCAGAACTGTCCCACCAGACCCAAGCCATCAAAAATCTACTGTGTCTGAGTGGTAGTCGAGGAGGCCATGTAAGCACCCAGTACCACTCTATGGCTCTCCTAGCTTGTCCAGACTTTTGATACTGAAAATAGTCTGTGTCTAAACAAATCCTGATAGATTTTTGGGGTCCTTCACCAATTTGTTTGATTTGCATTTTTCTCACTTTTTCGGCCTGAAACTATTAAACTGGTCCTCACTGATGTTACTAGAGCAAATTCTGGCCCCATTAAGGTATAGTAAAGTTTGTTTCAAGAATCCTCAGGGTTTTTTGCGAGTTGACTCATTCATACTGAGCAGGTAGTTTTTTGTCGGAGTAATTATTCTCGGATGCCATTTTGGGTCTCCCATAGTAAGCATTGCATAACACTGTCTTGGGTTCTGGGGAACGTTGCGTGAATGGGGGACAAAGTGTTTCTTTCTCCAATTGCATCTTATTGCTTGTTTCTACTTCAGGTAGAGGAAAATGAGTTGCCAAAGTATATTTCTGATTGTGCTCATGTTTGGATGACACGTCTGTAGAGTCATACCCTGAAATATGCCTTGCAACACTGAGATTGGTATTTCCCCAGGTGCTAAGCATCCAAAGAAGTGATTTTCAGTTTAACTCATTCTGTGTTGTGAGGTTATGCGAGGTAATGCTCAGGTTATTACCTCTGAGACAGCTGAAAAATCTTGTCCTCTGGTAAATATGCAGCTACCATTGATCCGGACCTTGCTACATGTATTGCTAATTCTCAAGATCTGGAACCCAGAAACTCTCCTGCAGTTAAATGTTTGTTACCCCTGAACCTCATCTTGCCAAGAATAATGGGAGGGTTCTGTCTGTTGGACACCCTGATGTTGCTGATACAAGTGTTTTTGGTCGCTAGGAGGTCTTTTTGACGGCCTTCATAGTACACGATGTTGTTGATTTGTGTGCTACATGTATGGTTGTGCCAACTCTAAGACCCTCCCATCTAGATGGCACATCGCCTTAATCCTCCCAACTTGGTAGAAATAATGACGGTCTTGTGGCCTCACATTAAAAGGGATACTGTAACATCTAGTGGTTTAGCTGGCATGATTTTCCCCAGTGTTTTGTGTGTGAATTGTGGGCTGAGTTTACTGCTGTATTGTCACTGCTTGGACCTCCTGGTTTCCTCTGCAGTTTCATCTCTGTCCAGCAAATGGTTAACTGTTAATGGATGCCAGGGGTCAGTTGTTGGGGACGGTGACCAGGAATGCCCCTTCTTTTATCTGCCCAGTTTCATTACACCTTGCTGGTTTTTACAAATCTCCTGACACTTTTGTCTCTTCTGTTTCATTGCTTTTGCTGTACTGTGTATCTGCTATGTTATTTTGACTATTCTTTCTATTTGTTTTTTTGCTTTCCCCCCATCTTGAATTTGACCCAATTCTGTCTGACTTCTATTGTCTGTCTGTTATGTGTTGTCTATTCCATGTTGTTGGGTCATTTCATGCACTTATTCACTGTAGGGTTGTTTGAAGCAATAGGTTCAAAAAACATTCAACAATAGGTCCCTAGCCAATAGGCCTTGCAAAGCTTGTTTAGGTAGGTAACAGGGGTTGTGAGTGAGTCTAACGGCCAGCACCCAGTTCTCTCCTTGACATTAACTTTAAGTTCCTATGTTTGGCTTTGTTTATGCCAGAAAAAATGCACATCAACCCTTGCTCTGATAAATGTGACACAAAGCATTTTAAAGGAATAAATTGTTAATCGCGGCCGTGCAAATATCATTCACATTCCATCATATAATCCAGACCTAGTGTGTACTAATTGTGTGGTTATTTAACTTTTCATGTCGGTTTACATGGTATAAAAAATTGAATTGACACATAAAATAACACATCCTAATCTAATAAATTTAATTTCTCATTGAATACTGGCTCTGTACAAGTTGATGTGCGGACAAAAAAAAATCACCAAAGAATTGTCAATGGAATCAACTGTATTAAACAATAAGGCCTGATATGGAGTCACCCGCAGAATAAGGGGAAAAACACACTACAGGCTGATCCAAATTTGATGTAATGTCCGTAAACAAGACAAAATGACTGAGTATTTGTGGTAGAGCAACCACACAGTGCTCATGTAGGTGCAGCTTCATCCAGGATGGCAACACATGCGAGCTGTGGCAGATTTTTAGTGTTTTTGTTTGGCAGGCAGGCACACAGCCGTAACACCAGTAATATGTTCGGGTGGCCATTGAGGGCAACAACCACACATAATTGCTACTTCTCCACCTTTGTAGGAAAGAAGCTACACTGCCACAAGAAGCATGTGTCTGCAAACAACAAGTTTAGAAACCAACTCTATAGGAGGTATGAGGATACGTCACAAATATGGGTTGTGCTACAGCCCCTGCTGGGCTGGATGCTTGGCTTTTGCCAGAGAACACCAGGATTGACTAATTTGCCACTTGTGCCCTGTGCTCTTCCCAGATCAAAGCAGGTTCACACTGAGCACATATGGCATATGCACAGAGTCTTGAGACAAACCATCGAGAGGGATCTGCTGCCTGAAAATAAATCCTTCAGCATGGCCGTTTGGGCAGCTAGTCACTAAGGTGTGGTGGGATTTGAGTCACTATGGTGTGAGGTCCATACATTCTCCATGTGGCTCACCAAGGGTACCCTACTCCATTAGGGTAGCGAGATAAGATCCCCCACCCCTTGTGTGGGATCATAAAGTTTGCATTTGATCCTGGTTTTCCTTATGCAACTGGCTGGTTTAAAGCCATGGACTTGCCCGCCCCTTAATACCCACACCTGAATCTGATTGAGCACATTTGGACATCATGTCTCTCTGCACCACCAACTTCACGTTGCCAACCACAGACTGTCCAGGTTGGCGGATGCTTTAATCCAGTCTAGGGAGGAGATCCCACTGTAGACCATCCACAACCTCATCAGGAGCATGTTGATGCATGGTAGAGAGTTCATACAGGCCACATGGAGGCCCACACAATACTGGGCCTCAATTTGTCTTTGTTTTTCCTCAAAGTTGGATCAGCCTGTAGTGTGTTTTTCCACTTTAATTTTGTGAGTGTCTCCAATTTCAGGCCTCCATTTGTTTAAAAATTTGAATTCATTGATGATTTTCTTATGATTTGTTGTCAGCAAATTTAACTTTGAATAGAACAAAGTTTTCAATGAGAATATTTCATTCATTCATATTTCATTCAGATCTAGGACGTTTGTATTTTTTGAGCAGTATATTAATCCTATCTTTATAACCCACAAGGCCACAACCTAAATTCAGAAATGTTTTATTGTCAACAGCTGTTAAAGTAATACAGTGTAAATGGATAGTGCAACATCTATATCTGTTAGGGAAGAGTATAAATAATTTTAGTTTTTCATATAAAACATAATCATGCCTTATAAATTCCCTAAATCCACTCCTGGTTACAGTTATATGTGTGCCCTGTTTTCTCACCACAAGGATTTTCCCTCTTTATATACTTTCAAAATTGAGATCTTCACATTATTAACTACTTCTTAAATTATAAAAAAATCATCAACTAATATCACACATAAGCGTCTACAACTGTGCAATAACACAGTAGTGCTCACTTATTCTAATAATACTGTATAGTATGTGCAATGCTAATATTAAAGTATCTTACCTTAGTAAATTATACTATATATAGTCGTATATATTAGCCTACTGTGCTGATATTGCATTTATATGTGAGAAAAAGAAGATCTCACTCTATGCTGTTCCTATAAATAGGATTTTCATCACAAGACATATTACTATATATTTAGTGTGAGTCACTTATGAAGCAAACACTTGGCAAAAAGCAGCACTCTAATCTGTTCTTTTATTAGATACAGTAGATGCTTGAGGTACAAATAAGATTGGATTGCTATAGTAAAGTTTCTTTTTAATATAGTTTATAAAGTTTATACTATTTCATATATATAAACATATTGAAAATAAAAAGAATTTCAAAATAAAGCTTGTTTTAGGACAGATGGCCACTGGTTGCAGTGAATATGTTTTGTATACATTGCCATACATTGCAAAACTAAACAAAATGTTTAATATTTTTTGTCATAACTAAACAATTGAACCATTTTTATGTAAATAGCAGTTACACTAAAAATCTTCATAGTTTCAGTACACAGCTGACTACAAGTTTAGGAGTAGGGTTAGGTGGACCCATAGCAGGTTTGGGCTCCTTTATGTGCTGAGCCCTCTTCAAACACCCACTGGTACTGGTGCTAGCACTGCTCGTAGGTCTTAGCCCATTGGTACTGGTGCTAGCACTGCTCACAGGTGTTAGCCCTTCAGCCCTTTTCCTGCCAGGCATTTCTGGTAATGTTGTGTCATTATTTCACAGAGTGTCAGGATTGGAATGAGTGGATCCTCTGGACCTCCACGGGACATGGTACTAGCCGGAATCTAAGTGGCACCTGGTCTTCACCTGTTACCACTAGGTCATTCCACAGGTGTGACTAGCCCGCGGTGGCAGCCAAGGTTGAGGTACCTTGGCAGGACACAGTCTCGTGGTCAGATTCAGGCACAAGGTCAGGGCAGGTGGAAGAGATGCATGGTCAAGTCCAATCTGAGGTCAGCAACGGGAGGTCCAGGCAGATGGGAATGTGAACACAGACACAGGAACGCAGGAAGACAGGAACGCAGGAAGACAGGAACACAGGAAGACAGGATTGCAGGAACACAGGAACACGGGAACTCAGCAGCAGGAACACACAGGAACACACAGGAACTCAGGAGCAGGAACACACAGGAACACCTAGGAGGTGGGGACGTGCATGCATGGCAGTGCGCTGAGTAGCAGGAGCTGGGACAGGCGAGACCGGAGCTGCGGCAGCCCCGGAGACACACAGCGAGACGGGGGTGCTCCCGCGTTCCGAGACAGGGATCATGGGAGCACCAGTGGCACAGAGCAAATTTTACAATTTTCATGTGTGCAAATAAAACCAAAACTCCAACAAACCATAAACAAACCATATATTTTCTGAAAGCAGACACTTGCCCCATTTTCAAAATTACATTAAGGAGTTTAAAGAAGAAGACACCTTTGTGCAATTTTGAATCAAAGTGTCAAAGAATGCATAAAAAAATGACTCTGATGACAAAAAATGTGCCCCAATCAACAATAAAAGTAATAGCTTCACACCTCACTAAAACTAAATACACGAAGCATTCTATGAACCCATAGATCAGTATGTTCAAGATAAATAAATTATCACACAAGTCAGTTAAAACTGAAAGAACAACAAAATCTGTTCTTTAGTAGCAATTTTTCAAGATAATCAGAACCTCCAATGAAAATATAGAGATTAAACATATTAAATGTAAAGGCCCATAAAAACCTAAATTTTTTTTGAAAGCAGACAACCTGGCAATCTTATCTTGATTAATAGTTTACAGCCCGTACCTCCATCATGCATGAAAACACAAAGGGGTCATTTACTAAGGGCCCGAATCGTGTTTTTACACGGGTTACCAATATTGCCGATTTTTCCCTGAATTGCCCGGGTTTTTGTTTGCACGCGATTGGATTAGCGCGCAATGGCACCGGCGTGCACCGCGACGGAAATTGGGGGGCGTGGCCGAACTAAACCCGATGGATTCATAGAGAAAAAAAGGTTCGCGGACAAGGCACTTACCTGCACCCAGCAAACGATCGTGAACTCCGGTGGACCCTGGCGACTTCCCGCACGCAGCAACACCTGGTGACGTCAGAGGACTGCCTTAGTGAATCTCTGAGAGCCCCAAGCCACCGCAGAGAACGTGCCGCTTTAAATATCGCAATGGACCGGGTAATAAATCTGCCCCAAATTATTGAAAAGAAAAATGCATTAAAATGCAATGAAACATACATTTTTTTTTACATAGAACACACGTCAAAGCAAAGGTTTATACACAAATAATATGTACATAATATGTCAAAGTGAGCACATTTATATACAACAGGGTAGCCGTTTTTAGTGTTTATGCTGCCCTAGGCACAATCATGCTTACTCTCCCTTATTGAGCCATCAAGATAACGCCTCTTCCCATAGCCCCCAGTATGTTACTAGAGATCAGAGAGTATTAGCGCAGGACCCGAGGAGTCTCTCCAATGATCCACTGTAGCATAAGATTCAAAAACTGTTTCAGAGACTGTGTTCACAGATGCATTTGCATTGTGTTTTGAGGCATTGGGCAAAAATACTACCAATTACTAAGGGCCGTGCCCCAGTTTCTGGAGTCTTTGTACGTTCCTTTAGGCAACAAACTGCTTGAACAGGAATTTAAATCGTGCCCGCGCCAACAGCATCACACAGGTTTAGCAGTGTTTTTTTTTCGGGACCATACAGCTATTTAAAAGTAATAAATTTTTAAAACATTGTTTTATTTTTTTTGTTTTATTTGGGGGTTAAATCTGGAAAAAAGAACTTTTTATGTAATTTATATTACTTTTTTTAAAAATTTTCAAATTAACTCAATTGAACTCATTAACCCTTCCCGACATTTTGACGTCCTATTACTGCATGGCGTAGGTAGATTCCTGCAATATGCAGTAATAGAACGTCAAACTTCTGGCGGCCGCTCCTAAACTATAGCCGACACCTCCTCTAACCCTTAACACCTAACAGGGGGGGTCCGTGGCCCCTGACCGCAGCCCGGACTGCCATTGCCCGGGCGTGGCGATCTTCTTCCGGGAGCCGGGTCCTGCCTTCTGTCGGGACACATTGGCATGCGCAGCACATAATACATAACACATAATACAGTGTTCAGCTAACCTGGAAAAGCTAAAGAAAAAACGATAAAAAAAACACTAACTAAACACACCTTTTGAATAAAAAGAATTAACCTCGTAACCTCAGACTTAGCCTCAGCGTCCGATTATCAGACGCTGAGCCGTGCCGGTGTCACTCAAGATTTGAGCCGAACCGCACGGGAACACGGGGTGCCGGCTTGACTGTAGCCGGCACCCCAGGTGACACCCGCAATCGAGTTGTCCTCTGATCGTCGGTGATTACTCCGTAAATGCCGCGGTCAATTCGCACCGCGGCATCTAACAATGCAATCTGGGGTGTCCTTCCTCCCACGATCGCCCCCCTCCCCGATTCATTTTCGGGGGGCCCGCTCATGCTACGGTATCGTCGTGGGGTCCGATCCTGGACCCATGTTTAACTCGCAGTAACTGCCGGTAAGATGGCTTCTGTGACGTCATCTTACTGGCAGAGTGCCACCCTATGCAAGTGTCATAGCCTACACTGATAATATGCCTGCAATACATAAGTATTGCAGGGTATTATTTGAACAACAACAATGATTGCTTGTTCATTTCCCAATGGTGAAAGTGAACAAGTAAAAAAAATTATTCAAGAGAAAAAAGGGGAAAAGATAAAAAAATAAAAGTACTAAATCACCAAAAATGGCCCAAAAGCCCCAAAACATATAAAGAACATATAACTCAAAAAAACGAAATTCAAATCAATAACACAACCCTCACCTATATAGCATCACTGCGTCCTACCAACCCGTAGAATAAAATAATAATTATTGAACCCGCAACTATGAACGCCATAAAAAAAACTGTTATAAACCCTCCACAAATTATATTTTTACCTATTCAATCAATCCCACAAAAAAAATGTATAAAAATGATCAAAAAACATATGTACTTAGAATGATACTGGTGCAAAGGACAAACGTGGTCCCCAAAAAACAAGCCATCACCAGCTTCGTAGGGCCAACAACGTAACCAAGTTATCCATTTGGAAGATTCAATACAAATGATAGATTTTTTCCCCACAATAGGGTTTATTTTAACAAATTTAGTAAAACGCAAGTAAAATGTATCGTGTCGGGTAATCCCCGTTATCGTCGCCCATAGAATGTCAGATAAATGTGATGATAGGATATACGTGAACAACCACAAAAAAAAAGGTAAATAAAACAGTAGAGATGATGCGTTTCTAACTCCGCTCTCAAAAGAAGTTCCCTATTTCAACAATAGGTGCTACCACCCCCAAAATGTAACATTTGAAAAAGCATCTATCTCTCGTCCCGCCAAAAAAAATGGCGTCACTTGCCCGATAGTCGCAAACGCGAAAATTTGTCAGCCTTCAAAAGAGGCCATGAGAAAGTAAAATCCTGGCACTTGCCCGGGTGCTCTTCCCTCTGCGCCTCACTGTTGCCCATAAAACAAGTCATGGCCATGAGGGGTCTCTGTACTCGGGAGAAATATGAACAAATTTTATGGTGGGTTTTGTATTTTTTATCTTTGGAATTTTAAATTTTAGGGCTAAATGAATGTATACCACAACCTGCACATTTGACTACTTCTAAAGTTTGCCTCCATTTTGATGGTAATTACTATGAAGATCTCAAGGGGTTAACAATCTTCGTAAATCTGTTTCTGATAGCTTGAGGGGTGCAGATTGAAATTGGGTTGGTTATTTTAAGATAGGGGGTTTTGAGGCCTAAATTGTAAATTTTCATTCCAAACGTATTTATCCCCAAATAGTCAATCCTTCTGAAAATCCTCAAAAGCGCTATTCGATTTGTAAGGCCCCTGAACATCAAAATAATTATCCGACATTTTCAAAAATGGTGAAAAGTAAAGTAACAAATGGGAAATGTTATTCAGGTCAATTTTATTTAGGTTTACATATATCTGCCTGAAAACGCAATGTTTCAACTTTCAAAAATGGCAATTTTTTCAGACATTCATCATATTTTTCTTTTTTTTTGTAATACACGCAAACTTATCAGCCAAAAATTTACCATAAAATGAGTACAACATGTGGGGGGGGTAAAAAACAACCAGAATCGTTTGATAAGTAAAGTGGTCAAAAGTCTAACCATAATAAAGCGACGCTTTCAGAATCCAAAATGGGACTGAGCTTAGCTGTAAAATGGCTGCGTCCCTTAAGAGTTAATTAATAAGTTAAGTCCCCTAACCCAAACATTCCTAACACATCTAATAAAGGAAAAAAACGGAAAATCACCAAAACCCCACCTATTTGTATCGCCCGCTTCGTAACAATCATCGAAAAATGTACATTTGCATGAAAATCCTTCACAAAATGTTCCAGAAAGTGATTAAAAAAAAAGTTATGTGGCACCAAATGATAACCACTGAAAAGGACAATTCACTGTAAAAATAGCCTTAAACCACTCTGTCCACAAACATCTTAAAGTTATAATCTCCAAAAAGATTGGCGATGTAAAAACAAATGAGATTTTCTTATTTGGTTTTTTTCCTGTAAAAATGTAAAATATATTAAAACCATATCAATGAAGGTTATCAATCACACCGTGATTCGTAGTGATCTATAGAATAAAATATTATAGTATATACGGTTACAAACAAACCAAAACCCCAACCCCAAAATATACAAAAAAAAACCCAAAATTGACAATTTTCTTTTCCTCCATACATTCAGATTATCAATCTCATCAAAAGCTACAGCCCACAAATGACGTATTTGTACGTGCATCTTCATAAAAAAAAAAAAACAATGGGGGTCCGCAAAAAAAGTAAAAAGCCCCCCCCCTTTAAAAATGTAAAATGTCCAATTGCCAAAACAACAAAGATTTGTATACATTAATAAAGTGACAATTCATAATCTCTGCTCTGAAAACTGTGCATTCCCCCTCCAATGCCCCTGGCATACCCTACGCAGGTTACCGACCACATATGGAGACTGTTATAACACAAGGATGGGTATCAATTTTGTGGAGGCCGTTTTGTATTTTTATCCCACTGGAATTTGTACATTTTATGAAAAACACATTCACTTTAGCCAAAAACAAATTTAATTTGAAATTGCCCTCCGATTTGTTTAACCCCTGTAAACATTAAGGTTACAAACTTCCTAAAAGTTGTTTAGACGTATGTGGTGGGGATGTATTTCTATAATATGGGATATTTTATGGGGTTTTAAGTTTTATTTAGAGGCCTTTTATTATTTAAACTGAGCAGGTCCCTCAATAGCAGGTTTTGCTTTTTAAAGACAATGTGAGAATTGCACCTACGTTCAAAGCCCCATAACCTCTACAAAAATGATAGTATGTATAAAAAAACCACAGAGGCATAAAGTAGACATTTGGTGAAGTGAGTTATTACAATTTTTGGTGTTTTTACTCTGTTGTGGAAAAGTAAACATTTTCAATTTCGTTCGAAATTGAGAATTTTTCCAAATTTTCACCAAATCTATTTTCTCATACATAAATGCCAACATACCACCAAAATCTTTTAACTACATGAAGTACACTGTGTCACGAGAAAAACAATTTCAAATCAACTTGGA
This sequence comes from Engystomops pustulosus, assembly GCA_019512145.1. NCBI lineage: Eukaryota > Metazoa > Chordata > Amphibia > Anura > Leptodactylidae > Engystomops > Engystomops pustulosus. Next base: position 52,756,605 of record CM033645.1, on the reverse strand, counting down.
TAGTTAAAGGCGTTCCAGTTCTAACCTTTATAGTGACAACAGGGCAGATTTGAAAAAGTGGATTTAAGTGTTAAGGGGTTAATGATTCCCTATTTCATTTTGGTCATTTTGATATGATAATCGTATAGTCTCAGGCAGACGGGGTGGACTGGCGATGATTTTGTTAGTGTAGCAGGGATTTTTATTTATTCTCTGGGGTAATTGTATTTTTATGAATATTTATAGTTTTTGTGTGTTTTTACTTTTACTTAATCAAAGACCTGGGCAAATTTTTCACGTTTTCTTTTTTTTTTTTTATTTTCTTTTTTTTTACAACAATTTTCTCTGTAATTGAGGCATCTTGTAAGAGCCCCCGTTATGAGCAAACCATACACCTTGACTGGGTATTCTGACCAGAGACTGACTTGGGTCTACTTATACCCAGCAGCTCAGTTTAACAATACAATAACCCCTTTGGACCTGGCGGTAACGTGCCGGGGACACACACATGCAGTTCCTGGCTATGGTCAGTGTACCACTTACCCAGGCCACAGCAGAGGATGCCCAGGGAGCGCTGTGGTGGTGAGATCACCGCTATATCTTTGTATACAATGCAACCGGGGGTATGGGGCAGACAACCTGCCATTCCTGGGTGTGGTCTGTGTACACTTACACAGTCGCAGGCAAGGCTTCATAGGGGCATCTATGGTGGTGACATCAATGCTGATTCTCTGTATACATACATACCAGCGGTGGCAATTTCTTCTCTCTCTTCCTCTTTATTAACACCCTTAAAGGACGCAGGGCATTTTACAGCTTAATGCCTCATCCCATTTTTGTGTTCTGACCTGCGTCGCTTTATATGGTTAATAACTTTTGACACTGTTACTTATCAAAGTTTCTGAGATTGTTTTTTTCCCCACATGTTGTACTTCATTTTAGTGGTAAATTTTGGCTGATTAAGTTTTGGCGTTTTAATCTTTACAAAAACAGAAAAAAATTATGAATTTTAGAACATTTGCCATTTTCCGAAATTCAAAAATCCACCCGCGTTTTCAGGCAGATAGATTTACCACCTAAATAACTTGCGACTAACTTTCCTTTTGTCTAACTTTACCTTTTCATATTGTTGAAATTTGGATTTTTTTTGTGACGTCCGCGGCTATACACAAATCGAATAGCGAGTTTCGTATGTTCAGAATTGACTATTTTGGGGATAAATACTGTATTAAATTACATTTACATATTTAGCATCCCAAAACAAAACAAAGCAAAAAACCCTATATATCCAACCCATTTTCCAAATCTGCTCTGCACCCCTCAAACCCCGGAAGGCTCTTTAAAACGGGTTAAAAAAACCGCCCGCGATCGGGAGCCCACTCCGACCTTGTGTGTTAGCCCGGGGATTTCAGCGGTAATTACCGCTGAAATCCCGCGGCTAAGTGCCGGTTCGGCTGCTGTTCAGCGCTGAACCGCATCGTCTCTGCTCTGCGCAGTCGCTGTACTGCTGCTGAGCGCTATTCGGGGACTCAGCGCAGTACACTCCGGCGCAGAGTGGTAAGGGGTTAAAGAAGAAGTGTACTAAAACCTTCTCGTTCGTATACAGCTAAGAGAAGATCAGTGTACGATTCGTGAACCCGAACTACAATGTTCATAGTGGTTTTGGGTCCCCCCAAACCGTGACTTCAGTAGAAGTTTTTTTCAGTTGTTTTGGGCTCTCCTGGAAACGGTGGTCGAAAGCCTGCTGAGCAGGCCCATCAAGATTTTCCCTTGAATAAAGGCTCATTCACATTACGTGTGCCCAAGTGTACCGCAGCACGGCGGCATCAACTCGGCCCGGGGAGAGAGGAGGGGGTGAGCGCCACTCACCTCCCCACCCCTCTCTCCTAGTAAATATATGGCTCATGGCGCCGTATTCCAGCAAAAGATAGGAGATGTCATATGTTTCTTCTGGCTTGGAACGGGAACGGCACGGTGCCCGGCCAAACGTGCCCCTCTGCCCGACACAGGACAACCCCCCCCCCCCCTTCACGTTTGGTGTGCATGCCTCAGGAAGTTTGAATATACTGAAGCACCCTTCAAACACCCCTGGTAACCACTGATTGTCATTAACCCTTTAAATCTAATACCCTCTATTTGTGTTATTTGGGTATTGTGTTTACAGAATTCCAGACCTGTCATTCTGGGTAATTTTTAACAGTGTCTTCGATACCGAGTTGCGTTCACCATAGGGGAGGGGAGGGCAGCGCAAAGGCTGGATCGAATAACTGAGACTCAAGCGGATAAGCAGAATTACCGTCGGACACGCGTGTGATACTGCGAGTGAAAGTGGGGGGGGATGAAAGAGGGAAAGAAGGCTCAACAGTATCCGAAAATCAATAACATTTAACATCTACAGACTCGATTTTTTCACATATCATGCCCTAGAAGATATTTTTCCTTGAGGGCAGCTCTCTGATGATTTTAACTACCTGGGGACAGCTGTAACTGTTTAAGCCATTAGACACTTTCTCTGGCTCCTTTATTTCTCCGTTGTCTTAGATAAGTATAGAAAAGGAAAAACAACGCAGCATGAACATGTGTAAAGTATATAACAGTTTACATTTTATCTGTAGTATTGATTTATACATTTTGTTACAAGTTTGTTCACTTCAAAAATAGATTTTAGATTAATCCCCTACACCATTTCCTTAAATAACAAGCAAATGGCTCATTTTCCAGAATTTAAAGCCTCGTAACTAACCCCGGACATATTGGATAGAATCTCTATTACCTGCTAAGATATCCAAAAAATGAATCTATCCATCAGCAGGTGATTTGATTGACGAACGCAAATAAGACAAATGGTAAAAAATGTCTGATTGATTTCTATGCACTCGTCTATAAGGCATCAGATGCACAGTCCGCTGTGGCCTGAGTTACCCTTTCATTTCAAGCCAGCACAAGTAAGCAGAGTTTCTATGTTTGCGTGGGTTGTAATTTCTCAGTTACGGTAACTGTGAAAATCTAGTATCTCCCAGTGCAAACCCAAATTGTTTTTTTTTTTCCTATTAGAATCGTATAAATATTTTCTGGCAGTCGTTGTGACTGAAGAAGAAGAAGTTGAAGTTTTCCTGTGTTGAGGAACAGCTTTAGTAATGCTTGGCTGTAATGAGAATATATCTTTTTAATGGCTATTTGCAAGTAGTAGACGAATTCTGACACAGAATATAATGTTCTACTGTGTGTGGGTTATTGAATGTCATCCTGCTTGCTGAGACGCAAATGTGCAAATCAAATTTATGTTGAAATGCACAAATTAAAATGAATATTTGGATACTGTGGCATGAAAAATGGGACAGAAGCTAAAGACAAATACGGTTGAAATACCTGGTTTTTATGGTAATTGTTTAAGGAATGTATTGTTTTGTATACTAAAGTATGCTACATGTAAAATATAAAATGATATATATATACATATATCTATACATATATATATATTATATATATATATATAGATATTATATATATTATATAACAACCATAGTTCTAGAGTTGTGAACATTCACCATGAGAATAAGGGGCAAATTCAGAAATGGGGCCTAGGCTTTATGATTATTATAGCCCCTACAAGTCCGGGAAACAATTCCTACATATGATACTAGAATTAGGCTTCTTGGGGAAAGAAAAATGGGGCTCATTTTACAAGGTGCATGCGGACGACTTTTGTTTGGAACAAGCCAACGATTTTCCAATCGTCTCCGCTGTCGGATGATCCGACAGATTTGGACAAAGCGCAGGATTTTACTTCAAAATTGGGTCACAAGCCAAGCACTTACATGCACCGAGAGGAAGATGGTGAACTCCGGCGGACCTGAGCATGGAAGCGACAGATTCAGGAAATCGGGCGCAACAATCTTAGTGAATCGTGGCGCACGTGATTCGTATGGACAATGCACTTTTGGGACTCCGAGGGACTGGTAGTAAATGTCCCCAATGTGTCACTTCTTTTCTACTCCACCCTGTGGTTTTATGACCTTCAAGGTCCTGAATTGGTTCGTGTAATATATATTTTTTTAAGCAAGAACAGATTCTTAACTTTCTCATGGGGAAGCCCTTCTCAGTATAAATTTGTGTTGGTTTGGATGGCCATGGGCCCCATGGAAGGCTTTGTATGCTGTGCATATCCCTGTCATATTGCCCATGTTGTTATTTGGTCTTGTATTGTACATCAGTTCTGCAATGATATGTTCAGACCATGTTATGCATGCTGTCCACCTAGTGGTCAAAGTTTTTTTTTGTTTGATCATTTGCTTTCTGTATCTTTAGCTCCTATCCCACATCCATCTGTTACCCAGATTCTCCTCCTCGTCTGTGACATCCTTCCTCCTTCGTCATGCTGTCCTTATTTGTGACTGTAGCAGACATTTCATCCTCACTGTGCTTAGCAATGTGTTTTTGACCGCATGGCATTTCATTTCTACGGTAAAGCTATTAAACTGAACCTAAAGCAGCATCCCATTGCATCCTCCCGTCATGCCATGGCAACGCTGTGAAACATGTCATTGAGTTCTACTATCTACCATCCAGTTATACGGAGACTGCACTCACCAACCTATCAGGGGTCTTCTCCAGCGGATATATCTGTGGCAGAATAGGCAACACAGCTGATCTGCATGCCCTCAAGATCCCCACACATAGTCTGTATGCAATATACAGCTTCTCCACCATCTTAGCAGCACGTGGCTTCCTCACCATTGTGAACAAAGCTGCCAACCCATCTTAAAGAACAGTACCATATGACAAGGAGTCAACATGTCCCACAAAAGCTCTATAAATCCTATTCACTGTACCTAGCAAGTGCACCCTGTTACCAGACACAAGAGGTGCCAGATACAGAGTTGGTGTTCCATGAGAAAAATGTACTATCTAAACGTGTTACCAACGCCCCCCCCCCCCCCCCCCCCCCCCCCCCCCCCCCCCCCCCCCCCCCCACACGAAAGATCAGAGAGAACTTAAGGAAGAGTTCTGTGATATCTTTGATGATTTATGGCAAGAATTGAACACTGGGTGGTCGAAGCCATCTCACGCGATGAACGTGACGCAGCCAAATTAGACACAACATTAAATTGGCTTAGCTTCCACCTATGATCGCTACCAGCGGCTGTCTCAAGTGCCTCCATTCCTGAGTATACCGAATTGATATCACAGCCAGCTATTCACGAGAAGACTTTACTTCCTACACAGATACCATAGTGAAATATGCCAAAAATAAGGCAGTAGTTTGCATTGCCACTTTCGAGAAGTACATCTCAACGGTCCCCTTCAACCAAACACACTATCATCTTCAGAACCTCCCGCTCCATTTAGGTCTGCATAACACGACAGGCTTATAGAAATCTTGCTGATGACAGAGGAACTAGTGTCAGAGTTCATTTGCCAAGAAAGAAGCAGAAATGGTGAAAAGACAAGCAGAGCAGAAGCCAACTAAAAATTCTCCAATGTAAAGGATTAAGACCGCCTTAGCCAAGTTAAGGTTCTTGAGTGCAAGCCTTAGTCCGTTACTGACCATGACTGCTCCATCCTTTTTTTTGTTGCAGAAGTGGAAGGCCCAGATGACCGCACACCAACTATGTGCTAAACACTCATCTCCAGCACAATTTCAAACTACCACACGGCTGTAAAGTATCAGATGACCCAGCTACCCAACAAGTAATCTCTAGCATCATGCGAGTGGTCACCTGAACTAAAGTCACTTAACCCTTATGCTACCTCATTTCATCTTGAATTCATCTCAGCCCCATATGCAGAGAATCTACATGCTCAGGGATATTGTGCAAGGTACTCTGGTGACACAAGGTGGGACTCAGATATGTCGGACTTTGGCCAGAATAGATCACCGAGAACTATTAAACCATCAGTTTATCAATACTCATAGACATTAGTCTCTCAAAATTTGATGACCCTGTCTGAAACTTAGAGCCTGGAAATCCACCTTGAAGCAGTAATCAATGATCTTAACCTCACTGCCAAGGACGAGCTCGACTTGCTAGTTAACTGGCTAGGCCCAGATTCTGTCAGAACGTGTAAAGACTTGAGAGCAGTTCATGCGGGCCACTCCAGGAAGGTCTTCTGCAGCATGGGCCTTGAGCAGACTTGGCATTTCTGAAGCTATAGAAAGTGCCTTATTTAAGCGACTTTCATATCTTTCCCAAAGATCACCAAGAAACAAGACAACGCAAGCTTCAAGACCTAAGCACCTATTGAAGGAATTGGAGTTGTCAAAACAGATCCATGTCGCCAGCAAACTGAGTTACCTTGAACTGCCCTCACGGTGTTTAACCCATAGTGTACCGCTTCCATATGGAATCAAGAAAATGGGCATGATCTGGGCTCCAGTACAAAGAGAACACAACGTGTCATTTTCCACCCTTCTCCTACTTTGCAGATTCTCGTGACCAACTCGAAGAAGAATGGATCCAGCTTTGGACTTCACAGATCTACTCTGCCAGCTTTCATCATCATGCTCAAGTTATGAAAACCAAACAAGCAAACGTAGAGACTTAAGAGAACAGTGTCTGTTAGGACGACAGCTTACCCACTGACTGCATCCTCAACCTAGCATGACGCTCCGGTCCATTAAAGGCAAAGACCCTAACCGATGTGCCCATACACAACAGACCTCATTACTGAAAGAATTCGTGTGCTAGAACGCAGAGACATGCTGAAGGAACTATGAGTATGTTACAATTTTGTGGCTTCTTTAAACCATTTTGCTAAAGATGTTAAGGCTGTCATCGTTATTTGAATGCAGTATGACAAACAGTTGTAGCCATGCATCATACCCCTTCTCCTGACATCCCCACAAATTCAAGCCGCATCTAAGGCCGTCCACAGTGCATGGCGGGGAGCCACCAGCTCAAGTTTCAGGTACTACCACTGTCTCCTCCTCCTTGCATGGAATTATGTGGCAACGAAAAGGGGGTGGTTCCAAGTGCTGTGCAATTGTCTGGTGAGTGTCTACCCAGAAGTGCAACCTGAAAGGGCCATCAGGATGTTTGCCATAATAACGAACAAAGCAACCGGTCCAGCAAAACCCAAGTTCTTTGAATCTTCGGTATAAAGGGAGAAGCAATCCATACCCTTGAACACTGTTGTTGGACCGAGTACAGACACTTGGCAGAAAGACCACTGGATACATTATTTCTCCCATTACAGGATATCCACATATCCCTACCAACGTTAATTGAATGGACCAGATACTGATGACAGAGAGGAAATTCCTACTCCTGAAGCTGCTTATCATCTTTTCCCACTTGAGACCCCTGGCTATGATGATCCACTCGGCTGGACTTGAATGCTGACATCCTCCTCTTGCTTTGGGATAACATTCTGAGTCATAAGGTATGAGAGTCCCTAATGGCCCTAGAATGAGCCCCATATGCACAAAGACTTGATCTAGGCTGGGTAATCTTGGCATGTAGGTTCAATAAGAATCTTAAAAACCATCTCAAGTGAACCCCCCTCCTTTAAAACCGTTGTGCTCATAATGGTCGCACACTCACTTAGGCATGTCCTCATCACTACGAGGTAACGAGACACATTCTTACGCCTTTGATACTTAGAAGGATCAGTGTTTTCGCACACCACAAGAATTGGAACACAGATTAGCTTTCGTCCATAGAAGAATAAATATTTATCAAATAATGGACAGTTAATGCTTCAAGATCATACTAACCATTGGGTTTGCACCCTTACCCCTTCGGGCCTGAAAGAGCCAGGCTTCCTAACAATTGGTAACAAGCATTATCCAGAATTCATCTCTTGCACAACGTACGTTAAGGAACAAGCCTGAATGAAAAATCATTTGTTGCCTTTAATGGAAAGGATATTTTGCACGGACCACGCAGAACCAGCTCCACCTTTGCAAGAACAGGAAGAATTCTGTATCTTCCTTCTTTTGGATATATCACCCACGAAAACCAGATCAGGCCCGGTATTTTGACTCCATTGCCATCATCATGGTATTCCCTGAACGACGTGCTCCTAACAGGTCCACCCGGGGGGGAAGGGGAAGGGGGGGGGGGGGGGGGGGGGGGGGGGGGGGGAGGAGGGGGGGGGGGGGGGGGGGGGGACCAACACTTGGTAGGAGTGATTCTGTCGTTCAGAAAGGCATCAGTTTGCCATTACTGCTGACATTGAGCAAATGTTCCATTGTCAATTTTTTTTTTTGTACTAGAAGACCACAGTACATTACCTCAGGGTTTCGATGGCACAGGACAACTGACACTAGAAAATAAATGATTGAATACGTATGAAGTTCACGTATTCGGTAACAGTCCTTCACCTGCGTTTGCTACATTGGCCTCGAGGACGCTTGATGGCGAGTCGAGTTGGCAAAGACGCTCGTGACTTTGTCGAGAGAGACTTCTACGTGGACGTGCACTCAAGTCCTTGCCCACAGCAGAAGAGGCCGTAGATCGCTAAAAGGACACAAGGTATGTTGTCTAAAGCTTGTTTGAGTTACACCAAAAGTGCCTCCACAGTACTGTCTGTCATGAAAGCCTTTCAGCCCAGTTATCATGCAACGATTTCAAGACTTGAACGCTAGGCATAGCATCCCTCCAGTTCAGAGAATCTGGGTTTGAGATGGGGACTTGTAAATGATTCTCTTTGTGACTTTCCGGTCAATTGAACGACAAACCGTTCACTAAACGTGTCAGTCCTCTCATGGTGAACTGCCCCTATAGTCCACTGGGATGTTGTTGCACCTTGAATGTGCAGGGAAAATTCCTACTAAGACAGCTCCAGAGACTACCAAGGACTGGGTGCCTCCACTGCCCAGACAAGCAGAGAAAGTGGGATCCTGAACGAATCCCTGCTGCATTGACAGGGTCACATACCATGTTGCTGCACTAAAGCACTCTCATCACAAGGCTCTAAGGGAAGTCCATATTCGCAGATGCATCGACTGAGCCATCGCAGCTGTTCGCCTACCTGAAGGTAATTGAATTGCAATAAAGTTCATGTTTGGAGTTCTGTTCGAAGGCTAACTAACCCCACCGCCCCTAAACCTGAGCACCCAGCCAATACCGTGAACTGTGTGGTGCAGTACTTGCTGCAGAAATTGCAGACTATACAGCATGAGCCTATTATTCATGGGATGACTTCAGGTCTACATTGACAGCAAAGTTTGTCCTAGGTTATATAAACAATCAGACTAACACGCTCTATGTCTATGTCAGTACCTCTAGAAAGGATAGAAAATCTCCAACACTGAACACTGGCGACATGTGTCATCTAACCTCAACCTGGCAATTGTGCTCCATACCATCGTCTATTAGCGCCTGTGCCAGTCTTTGTTGACATTCCAAGTTTCTTCCTGAAGGAGAATAAAAAGCATCTGACGAGATGTCTTCATTCTCCAGATCCTACTACGACCTGAGATACATCCGAAGTAGTACCCTCATCAACAGCTTGAATGAGGTCCGGCTTGAACGTCACCAATTTGAGCACTTTTTCCAGATGGCTAAAACTTTGTACGCCATTGCAAGGTTAGTCATATTGCACAGTGTTTTTTCATACCAGTCCGATAGCGACTGAATGTCGTGGTTGGCACATGTTCGCAAGCCCCTCTCTGCAGAAGACATTAGCACTAAGTGAGAATTTTAGTGATCCGTAATGTAAGGAGAGTGCTTTTCATATGAACTGAATGTCTTCGTGACCGACGGACATTCCAAAAGCAGCCCACTTATCAAAATGAAAACCATTTGTTGATGATCATGGTATGCTGAGGGTGTTGGGGCCGCCTAAACAAGGCCCAGTTAGAAGTGTATGAAAATAATCCTCTCATCTTCGGCATCACCAGTTACTACATGCTCATACGGCATTATCACGAAAGGGTCAAGCACCAGGGCCGACATTTTACCGAGGTGCTTTAAGAAGCCGCAGGTCTGTGTAGTAGTAGGAGCAAAAAGCGGATGCTCGCATAATTCACAACTGTGTTACATGTCGCAAGTCAAGAGGGAAATTGCATGCAACAGCAAAATGTCGGACTTGCCATTGACAGGACACGCACTGAGCCACCTTTTACCTATGTTGTTTGGATGTTTTTTGGGCCATGGGCAGTGGTCTGCACTGCCGAACCAAGGTGGCACCTGAGAGCAAACTATGGGCAGTGTTGTTTACATGCATGAGTGTACGTGCTATCACACATTGAAGTTCTAGAGTCCATGGACACTTCCAGTTTGATCAATGCTTTAAGACGTTTTCACCCCTCCTCGCCATCAGAGACCAGTAAAGGCAATTGACTGGGGACCCCTTTACAGGTTCCTGCCGAGAATTGCAGATATATTTTAACCAGTTTCAAAACTACTTGCCACAACTTTGTATGTGGGTCTTTAACCTCCACACCCTCTCATACGGGGTTCATGGAAAAGATGATAGGCCTCACCCTTAAGATATTTGCTCCATTTCAGAGACTACCCTCAAGGGCTCACCCTCCACCTTAACCCCTTCCTGGCTGAGGTATCAGCTATTGTCACTTCCACCTCTTGTTCCCTTTATCTACAGACCCTGATCTCCTAGTTCTTCTCACTCATCAACTCTCCTCACTCAGAAACTGATCTGTTCCACGTCCACCTGAGAGTTTCCTCTGATAACATCTATCAAAACGTGGGAAAAATGTTCAGCATTGTTGGCCAATTGCTTTCTGGAGCAGATGAAAAGGATATTTGGCTCTTCTTCAAGGACGGAGAATGGCAGCAGGTCAAACCGAACTTGCAATGGGAGATCTTGTCCTGATGAGACCATAAGTTTGAAAGGAATTCTTGGCCCATGGGGCTCATCTTTAAATCTTTCCTAGTGAGGATGGTAAGTTCGTAAGGTGGAAGTTACCACCCACTTCAAGGAGTCCCAAGACATTCATTAGGCCTATATCTGAGACTGTCCCTCTGTGTACCCGTTGAGGAATAGTCAAGGCAGAGGGAACAATGCAATTACATTGACTCAGTGTTCAACACGGAACTATGGTCCAGGGACCGGCTTGCTCGAGCTATTATCTCCCATTGAACTGTTTCCTGGTCATCTGTTTTCAGTTATTGTTGTTTGTTATTTGCATTTTTTTTGCAAGGGTTCAAATCATCAGTCTAAACCAAAGACATTTACATTATGTCTGAGTCTTTATTGTATGAAATCCAGGATTTCAGATGGGGAGTATGCTGTGACGCTTCATATGCCCATTTTGTTATGTCTATTCAGTCTGCATTATATGGTCATACTCATGTTATTCAAGCTGCCACCTAGTGGTCAATTGTTTTATTGTTTATCCTTTGCTTGTTTATCTTTAACTAGCTATCCCATCATGCACTGTTATCCCGCGATCTCCTCCTCTTTCTGTGACATCACTTCCTCTTCTTCATGCTGTCCTCAATTTGTGACTGTAGCAGACATTTTCATTCACTGTGCATTAGCAATGTGTTTGGACGCTGGCATGTCATTTCTAAGGTAATCTATTAAACTGAACCTAAAGCACATCCATTGTATCCTCCTTTATGGCAAATGGCAACGCTTTGGAATGAAGTCAGTGGTTTCTTACTATCTACCATCCAGTTTTATCGGAGACTGCACTCCAACTATCCAGGGTCTCTCCAGGTATTTCTGTTGGCAGAATATACTTGGCTACCACTAAAACTGCCTTGTATTGTAATCTCCTACCTAGTAGAATGCGTCTGACATGCAATAGCATGGTATAGACCAGAGGGACTGAATGTTAAATATCTCGCGTATTGCTAAAGATGCCGTTTTCAGTCAAATAATTTATCTTTATTGTACACTGTAAAGTTTGAACCAATTTTCCAATATACTTCTGTATATTTCCTCATAGTTTTCTAGATCTCTGCCTTGCTGTCGCTGCGATGGAAAGCTTCATGTTAAATTCCAGTGGCCAAAATAGAATTTTCCTGGTGAATGACAGCAGCTGCCTCTACAAAACTGTGAGGAAATTATACAGAAAGGATATTAGAAATGTATAACTTTGGCATTATACAAATAGTTCATTATTTGCTGAAAGTGGACAACCCCTTTAAAGCTCACTTTCTATCTAGAGTCATAGGAGTAGTCCCATCCCATGACTGTGTATAGAGTGAACTGTCACATCTGGGTAGGACCACCATGTCCTCTTGTAAATGAACAGTCTGAGGTATAGAGTCAGTTGTCCATCACATTCATTAAGATACAATAATCTTTCCACCTATAACATGAAATAATTTTTCCTATTGTCACTCCTCTCCTCCCCCTGATAACTAAGCTGACAAACACTGGAGTGGGTGGTGAAATCCGTAAGGTTTTAGAGAAAAAAAACCCTCTGTTCATATGCAAACCTGCCAAATTGTTATTGTACAATATTGTGAAATGGTTCAAAGCAGAAGAAGAGCTGAAATTTATGGATAGGACTTTGTTTCTTTTTCCTTACAGTCTGAACTGTTTGTTAAAAAATGGACCGAGCTATTTTTTGCAACAGAAAAACTTTCTCTTCTAAAAGCACTACGCTGACTGTGCAGTCATAGATGGAGATGCGCAGTACGTAGGAAATGTCACTGTCCTTAAACAGCTTAAGATTAAAGAGAATGAATATGTCTCGATCACAAAACATGTAGACTTATTGCATTTCCTATGGATATTTCTTGACATTGTTGTTCTATACAATTAGAGCTATATTTCCACAGCATATTACTAATAAATGTATGACGGGGGAAAGGTCCTAAGCTTCATATTATTAGCCTAAAGGTACTATTAACTGACTCACAATGCCTTCTTAGGGCCAAAGCCAATTGATCACTTGCCATTGGATTAGGTCTGTTTCATCAGATTCCTTCACTCTTTTACAACTATAAAACTCTAAACATATCTGCTTCATGGCTGGACTTCCTAAGGTGGTACTCATCATGACCTACAACGTTAATGATAAAGTTTTTTTATTTCATTCAGGCATGTAAGTGAAGGACAAATCATAAGAAGATGCACTATAAATGCTGACAGGTTTACCGCCAAGCAGCATATATACAAGTACATTGCATGTTATATTTATCCTCTAGTGTGAATTAAGGATCAAAGCAGCTTTATAATTTCATAATAACAGATATCCCAAAAGGATATGGTTCCCGTATGTCCAAAAATAGGATTAAACAATGGGAACATTTATCATGCATCCACACCAGTTTTCATGCGAGTAAAAGCACTGAAAATATCTTGGGGCAGGCCTCATTAGAATACACAGTTTACATATTTCGAACAGGTGGTGTCTTAAAGGAAGATTAGGTTATGCTACCAGGTTCCATAGACTTTAAAGTAAACCTCCATCAGGAATACAGTAACTGAGATTTCCTGATGGCCATCTTTTTTCTCTCTTCCTAAGCCCTACACTGGGGTCTTCTGGAGCTGCCTTAGAATTATGGCCACCTACATTTTGGTAGCAAGGGCCGACATGCCGCTATTGATCCTGCCTGACCACTGATTCAGTCAATCTGTAACTAGTCGGCTGTGGACATGGCAGTGATTCCCGCATTTCATATACAAAAACTTTTTGTTTTCTTTGTGTAATCCCCCATCAGAGGTGGTCCTATCCAAGGACACATTCTGTTCTAAGGGACCATATTACTACATTTTTACAAGAGAAACATTATGAGAAATTATTTTTCACACAGTAATTTTTTTTAAGAATATCTAATTGAAGAAAGTTTATACATGGCAGATTACCCCTTACGGACCAGCCCTTTTTGGTTTTTGCGTTTTTATTTTCACTCCCCACCTTCAAAAATCTATAACTTTTTTCTTGTCCATGTACAGAGCTGTTTGATGTCTATTTTCGTGCGTAACAAATTGCACTTCGTATTGATGGTATTAAATTTCTGCTGTTTACTGGGAAGCGGAAAAAAATTCTAAATGCAGTGAAAATGATGAAACCCATATTTCACCTTTCTTGTGGGCTTGGTTTTTACAGCTTTCACTGTGCCCCAAATGGGACAGATCTAACTTCATTCACTGGCTCATACGATCACAGAATACCAATTTGTATAGTTTTATAATGTTTTCATATCATTTACAAAAATTTAAACCTCTTTAAAGAAAAAACTCTTCATTTTACAGTGTTCTTGCGCGTAAACGTTTTCATACTTTAGAGTACCCTGCTGTGGGGGTTGTCATTTTTTGCAACTTCTGAGACGTTTTCAAGTCTTTAATTTTTTAGGACTGGGCGACCTTTTGATCCTTTTTATAGATTGGTTTCTATTTTCAAAATGGCTAAAAAATGCATTTGCGACTTCGGGCGCTATTTCCGCGACAAGGTAAAACGCAATAACCGTTTATTATATGTTGATAGATCGGGCATTTTCGGACGCGGCGATACCTAATGTGTTTAGAATTTTTACGTTATTTATATTATATCAGTTCTAGGTAAAGGGGTGATTTGAATTTTTATGGTTTTTTTAATATAATTTTTTTTTTTTTTACTATTTTTAGACTCCCTAGGGTATTTAACACCCCCCTAAGTTGTCTGATTGATCCTACCATACACTGCCATACTACATATGGCAGTATAGGGATTTTGCACATCTTTGAGTGATCCGAGACGTCCATGACAAGGATCCCGCTCCCCGTGACGTCATGCGGCAAATATCTGATTTTCTCATAAATAAATGCAAAACATACCACCAAAATCTTTTAACTAACATGAAGTACAATGTGTCACGAGAAAACAATTTCAAAATCACTTGGATATGTTAAAGCGTTCCAAAGTTCTAACCTCTTATAGTGACACAGGGCAGATTTGAAAAAGTGGCTTAAGCGTTAAGGGGTTAATGAATTCCCTATTTCATTTTGGTCATTTTGTATATATAATATGTATAGTCTCAGGCAAACGGGGTGACTATGGCGATGACTTTTGTAGTGTAGCAGGGATTTTTTATTTATTATATGGGGTAATATGTATTTTTATGAATATTTATTAATAGTTTGTGTGTGTGTTTTACTTTACTTTACAGACCCCTGGGCAAAATTTTCACTTTTCATTTTTTTTTTTATTTTACTTTTTTTTTACAAGTTTTTCTCTGTAATTGAGGCATCTGCAAGAGCCCCAGTTATAGAGGAAAACCACCACCTGTGACTGGGTATTCTGACCAGAGCTGGACTGGATCTACTTAGACCCAGCAGCTCAGTTTAACCCCTTTGGACCTGGCGGTAACGTGCCGGGGACACACACTGCAGGTCCTGGCTATGGTCAGTGTAACACTTACACAGGCTGCAGGCAGAGGCTGCATAGGGGGCACTATGGTGGTGACATCACCGCTATATCTCTGTATACATGCAGACCGGGGGTGATGGGGCAGACACTGCAGGTCCTGGGTGTGGTCAGTGTAACACTTACACAGGCTGCAGGCAGAGGCTTCATAGGGGGCACTATGGTGGTGACATCACTGCTGTATCTCTGTATACATACAGACCAGCGGTGCATTTCTTCTGCTATTTCCTCTTTAAAGAGAAGTGTAACTAAAAGCCTTCTCAGGTCCAGTATACAGCTGAAGAGAAGATCAGTGTACGATTCAGTGAACCCGAACTACAATGTTCATAGTGGTTTTGGGTCCCCCCAAACCCGGACTTCAGTAAGAAGTTTTTTTCAGTGTTTGGGCTCTCCTGGAAAAGGTGGTCGAAAGCCTGCTGAGCAGCCCATCAAGATTTTCACCTTGAATTAAGGCTACATTCACATTAACGTGTGCCCAAGTGTACCGCAGCACGGCGGGCACACTTCGGCGCCGGGGAGAGGAGGAGGGGGTGAGCGCCACTCACCTCCACCCCTCTCCATAGTAATATATGGCGCATGGCGCCGTATTCCAGCAAAAGATAGGAGATGTCCTATGTTTCTCTGGCTATGGAACGGAACGGCACGGTGCCGCACGTGCCGCCCATTGCCGAGCATCAGGGACACCCCCATACGTTTGTGTGCATTCCTAAGGAAGTTTGAATAGACTGAGCACCCTTCAAACACCCACTGGTAACCACTGATTGTCATTAACCCTTTAAATGCTAATAACCTCTATTTGTGTTATTGGGTATTGTGTGTACAAGATTCCAGACCTGTCATTCTGGGTAATTTTAACAGTGTCTTACAGACCAGTGGGCAGTTCACCATATAAAGCAGTACTGTGATACAATACTGAACTCAGCGTAACTGAACCTAACTGTGTATGCTCATCCCTTACCAGGAGTCTAATAATTAACTCTTTTCATGCCTAGAGGATATTTTCCTTGATGGATCAGCTCTCTGATGATTTTAGACTACCTGGGGACAGGCTGTAAATAGTTAAGCCATTATCTCTGGCTCCTTTATTTCTCAGTTGTCTGTAGATATAGTATAGAAAGAGGAAAAACAAAGACACATGAACATGTGTAAAGTATATAACAAGTTTACTATTATTATCTGTAGTATTGATTTATACAATTTTGTTACAAGTTTGTTACACTTCAAAAATATGATTTTAGATCTAATCCCATACACAATTTCCTTAAATATACAAGCATAATGGCTCATTTTCCAGAATTTAAACGCAGCGTAACTAAACCCCAGGACATATTGATGTAGAATCTCTATTACCTGCTAAGAATATCCAAAACGAATCTATTCCACTCAGCAAGGTGATTTGATTGACGAACTGCAAATAAGACAAATGTAAGAAAATGTCTGATTGATTTCTATGCACTCGTCTATTAAGCATCATGATGCCACAGTCGCTGTGGCATGAGTTAACCCTTTCATTTCAAGCCAGCAGCAAGTAAGCAGAGTGTTCTCTGTTGGAGTGGGTTGTAATTCTCAGTTACGGGTAACTGTGAAAAATCTAGTAGCTCCCAGTGCAACCATTTTCCTATTAGAAATCGTATAAATATTTCATGGCAGTTCTTTGTGACTGAAAGAAAGAAGAAAGTTTGAAGTTTCTCTGATGTTTGAGGAACAGCTTTAGTAATGCTTGGCTGTAATGAGAAAATATATATTTTATGGCTATTTGAAAAGTAGTAGACGATTCTGAACACAGAATATAATGTTCTACTGTGTGTGGGTTATTGAATGTCATCCTGCTTGCTGAGAAGCAAAATGTTGCAAATCAAATTATGGTTGAAATGCACAAAAATATAAAAATGAAATATTTGGATACTGTGTCATTAAAATGGGAACAGAAGCTAAGACAAATACTGGTTGAAAATTACACTGGGTTTTTATGGTAAGTTTTAAGGAATGTATTTGTTTTGTATACTAAAAAGTATGCTACATGTAAAATATAAGAATGATATAGAATGATATATATATACATATAATATATACATATATATATATATATATATATATATATATATATATATTATATATATAACAACCATAGTTCTAGAGTTAAATGAACAGTGTCACCATGAAATAGGGGCAAATCAGAAATGGGGCCTAGGCTTTATGATTATTGTAGCCCTACAAGTCCGGGAAACACTTGCTACATATGATACTAGAATTAGGCTTTTGGGGAAAGAAGAAGTGGGGCTCATTTATACGGGCATGCGACCGCACTTTTGTGGACAACGCCAACGATTTCCATGTGCGCGCTGTCGGATGATCGAGACACAGATTTGGACAAAGCGCAGGATTTTCTCAAAATGGGTCACAAGCCAAGCACTACATGCACCCGATAGGAATGGTGAACTCCGGCGACCTGAGCAGGAAGCGACAAAGCGGAAACAGAAGAACAAGTCGGCGCCAATCTGTGAATCGTGGCACAGTGCATTCGTATGGACAATGCATTTTGGGAACCCGAGGGGCCGACCGTGGTAAGTAATGTGCCCCAATGCTTTCCTGTCTGTCTACTTTCAACCTGTGGTTTTAGGACCTTCAAGGTCCTGAATTGGTTCTTGTGTACATATATATTTTAAGCAAGAACAGATTTATGTAAATTTCATGGGTGAAGGCCCTTCTCAGTATAAAATTTGGTGGTGGTTTGGATGGCCATGGGCCCCCTGGAAGGCTTGGTATGCTGTAACAGCCTGTCATATTGCCCATGTTGTTATTGGTCTTGTATTGTACATTCAGTCTGCAATGATATGTTCATACTCATGTTATGCATGCTGCCACCTAGTGGTCAAAGTTTTTATGTTTGATCATTGCTTGCTGTATCTTAGCTAGCTATCCAATCATCCACTGTTACCAGATTCTCCTCCTTTTCCTGTGACATCACTTCCTCCTTCTTCATGCTGTCTTTATTTGTGACTGTAGCAGACTGTCATCCTCACTGTGCAGTAGCATGGTTTTGACCGACATGGCATGTCATTTCTAAGGTAAAGCTATTAACTGGAACTAAAGCACATCCATTGCATCCTCCCTTCATGCAAATGGCAACGCGTGGAATGAATGTCAGTGAGTTCTACTATTACCATCCAGTTTATACGGAGACTGCACTCACAACCTATCAGGGTTTCCCAGGTATATTGTGGCAGAATAGGCAAAACACAGCTGAATCTGCAGAGCCCTGCAAGATCCACACATGTCTGCTAATGGCAAGTATACAGCTGCCCACCATCTTAGGCAGCACGTGGCTTCCTCACCATTGTGAACCAAGCGCAACCCATCTTAAAGAGACAGTACCATATTGACAAGGATTAACATGTCCACAAAAGTCTATAAACCTAGTCACTGTACCTAGCAAGTGCGGCACCCTGTTACCAGACACCACAGATGTGCAAATACGAGTTGGTGTTCAGGAGAACAATGGTACATATAACGTGTTACCAAACCCACACGAAAGATCAGAGAGAACTTAAGGAAGAGTTCTGTGATAATCTTGATGATGACTATGGCAAAAAGAATTGAACACTGTGTAGAAGCCATCTCACGCTGACAGTGACAGCAGCCAAATAGACACAAACTTAAATTGCTTATCTACCACCTATGATCGCTACCAGCGGCTGTGCAAAGTGCATCACTTCCTGAGTAATACCGAATTTGATGATGCCACAGCAGAGCTATTCAAGAGCAAGACTTTACTTTCCTACACAGGATACAATAGTGAAAGATGCCAAAAATAGGCATCAGTTTGGATTTGCACACTTTGCGAGAAGTAACTCTACAACGGTCCACTTCAACAAACACACTATCATCTTCCAGAACCTCCCGCTCCAGTAGGTCTGCATAACACGACAGGCTTATAGAAATCTGGGCTGATGCAGAGGAAGCTAGTGTCAGAAGTTCATTGCCAAGACAGAAGAAAGGGTGAAAAAGACAAGCGAAGGCAGAAAGCCAACTAAAAATTTCTCCAAATGTAAAGGAGAAGAAGCGCTTAGCCAAGTTAAGGTTCTTGAGCAAGCATTAGTCCCAAGTTACTGACCATGACTGCTCCATCCCTGCAAAGTGGAAAGGCCCAGATGACCGCACCACCAACTATGTGCTAAAACAATCATCTCCAGCACAATTTCAAACCTACCACACGTGCTGTAGAGTATCAGTTGACGCAGCTACCCAAAACAAGGTAATCTCTAGCATCCAATGCGAGTGGATTCATCCTGAGACTAAAGTGCCACTTAACCCTTATGCTACCTCATTTCATCTTGATTCATATCAGCCCATATGGCGAGAATCTACATGTCCAGGATATGCAAGGTAATCTGGTGACACAAGGTGGGACATCAGATATGTCGGACTTTGCCAGATATATGATGCACAGAGAACTGATAAACATCAGTTTATCACCAGACATCATAAACATTAGTCTCTCAAAATTGATGACCATGCTGAAAACTATAGAGCTGGAAATCCACCTTGAAGCAGTAATCAATGATCTAACCTCACTGCCAAGGAAGAGCTCGACTTGCTGTTAACTGGTAGGCCCAGATTTGGAACGTGTAAAGACATGAGAAGCAGTTATGCGGGCCATCCACAGAAGGTCTTTCTGCAGCATGGGACTTGAGCAGACTATGGCAGTTCTGAAGCTATAGAAAGTGCCTTATTTAAGAGACTTCATATCTTTCCAAGATCAACAACAAGGACAACCGCAAGCTTCAAGACCTAGCAAACCTATTGAAGGAATTGGAGTTAGTCAAAACGATCCATTCTGCCAGCACTGAGTTACTTGATACGCGCTCCACGGTGTTAACCAATAGTGTCCAAGCTACCATATGGAATGCAAGAAAAATGGGCAGATCTGGGCTCCAGGTACAAAAGAGAACACAACGTGTCATTTCCACCTTCTCCTACTTTGAGATTCATCAGTGACCAAGCTCGGAAGAAGAATGATCCAGCTTTGACTTACAGAATCTACTCTGCCAGCTTCATCATCATGCTCAGGTATGAAAAACCAACAAGCAAACGTAGAGACTTAAGAGGAACAGTGTGTTAGGAAGACAGACTTACCACTGACTGATCCTACAACCACTAGACATGACGCTCCTGTCCATAAAGGCAAAGAACCTAACCGTATGTGCCCCATACACACACGACCTCATTCACTGAAAGAATGTCGTGGCTCTTGAACGCAGAGACATGCTGAAGGAACTAGGAGAGTATGTACAAGTGTTGTGCTTCTTTAAACCATTTTGCTAAAGGTAAGGCTGTCATCAGTGTATTGAATGACAGTAGTGACCAACATGTTTGTAGCCATGCATCATACCCCTTCTCCTGACATCCCACAAAATTCAAGCAGCCATCTAAGGCCGTCACGTGCATGGCGGGGAGCCACCAGCTCAAGTTTATTCAGGTACTACCACTGTCTCCCTCCTGATGGAAGTATGGGCAAAGAAAATGGTTCCAAGTGCTGTGCCAAAGTGTTGTCTGTGAGTGTCTACCAGAAGGGCAACCTGAAAGGGCCATCAGGATGTTTGCCATAAATAGACGAACCAAAGCAACAGGTTCATCTAGCAAAACCCAAGTTCTTGTGAATCTTCGGTATGAAGGGAAGAGCAATTCCATACCCCCTTAACACTTGTTGTGGACGAGTACAGACACTTGGCAGAAGAGCCACTGGATACATTATTCTCTCCAATTAACAGGAAATCCACATATCCCTACCAACGTTAATTGAATGTGACCAGATACCTGATGACAGGAGGAAATTCCTCCTCCTGAAGCTGCCTTATCATCTTCCACCACTTGAGTACACCTGGCTAAGTGAGATCCATCCGATGGACTTGAATTGTTACATCCTTCTCTTGCTGGGAGAGACATTTGATGAGTTCATAGGTAATGAGAGTTTCATAATGGCCCTAGATGATGGCCCATATGCACAAAGACTTGATCTACGGCTGGGTAATATTGGCAATGTAGTTCAGATAAGAATCTTAAACCATCTCAAGTGAAACTCCTTTAAAACCTTGTGCTCAATAATGGGATCGCACAACTCACTTTGGCCATGTTCTCATCACTACGAGGTAAAGGAGACATCATTCTTAGCCTATGATGACTTAGGAGGATCTGTGTTTCGCACAACACAAGATGACACAGAGTAGCTTTGTCATAGAAGATAAAGAGTTTATCAAAATCAAGGACGTAGAACTTCAAGGATCAATCAACCATGGGTTGCACCCTTACCCTTCCGGGCTGAAAGAGCCGGCTTCCTAACAATTGGGAACAAGCTATATCCAGATTCATCTCTGGCAAACGTACGTTAGGAACAAGCTGAGGATGAAAATCACTTTGTTGCCTTTATGGAAAGATATTTTGCAAAGACCAAGTGACCACTGTCGCAGAACAGCTCCACCTTGCAGACTAGGAAGAATGCTGGTATTTCCTTCTTTTGGAGTATATCACCCACGAAAACCAGATCATGGGCGGGTATTTGACTCCAGTGCCAAGATCATGGTAGTCCCTGAACGACGTTCTCTAACAGGTCAAACCTGACCAACAACTTGGTGAGGAAGTGATTATGCGATTCAGAAGGAATCAGTTGTGCCATATGCTGACATTGAGCAAAGTTCATTGTTTCATTGACGAGAAGACCACGAAAATTACCTCAGGTTTCTATGGCACAGAGACACACGACACTAGAAAAGAAATATTGATATCGTCATGAAGGTGCACGTATTCGGTGGTAAACAGTCCTTCTGCTGTTGCTACATATGCTACGAAGGACTTGCTTCTGATGGCGAGTCAGAGATTTTGGCAAAAGAAGCGCCGTGACTTTGTCGAGATGAGACTTCTACGTGGACGATGCACTCAAGTCCTGCCACAGCAGAAGAGGCAGTAGAATCTGCTAAAAAAGGACACAAGGTATGTTGTCTAAAGCTGTTTGAGGTGTACACAAAATTGCCTCCAACAGTACTGCTGTCATGAAAGCCTTTCAGCCCATGATCATGCAACAGTTTCAAAGACTTGAACTAGGCATAGACATCCCTCCAGTCAGAGAAGTCGGGGTTTGAGAATGGGACTGTTTTAAATGATCCTCTTTGACTTCCAGGTTCAATTTGTAACAGACAAAAACCGTTCACTAAACGTGCAGTCCTCTCAGTGTGAAGCCTATATGATCCACTGGGATTGATTGTTGCAACCTTGACGTGCAAGGGAAAATTCCTATAAGACAGCCTCAGAGACACCAAGGAACTGGGATGCTCCCTGCCCCATGACAAGCAGAGAAAAGTGGGAGTCCTGAGAAAAGAATCTCCTGCATGCCCTAGACAGGGTCACATACCATGTTGCTGCACTAAGCATTCTCATCACAAGCCCAGAGAAGGGAAAGTCCACATATTCTCAGATGCATCGACTGAGGCCCATCGCAGCTGTGTGCCTACTGAAGGTATTGACAATTGCCAATAAGTTCATGGTGGATTTCTGTTCGGAAAGGCTAAAATAGCCCCTAAACTGAGCACACATCCCAAGACTTGAGAACTGTGTGGTGCAGAGTACCTTGCTGCAGGGAATTGCAGACTATACAGCATGAGCTGATATTCATGTGGATGACGTCAGTTCTACATGGACCGCAAAGTTGTTCCTAGGTATATAAACAATCAGACTAAACGCTCTATGTCTATGTCAGTAACGCATAGAAAGGATTGAAAATCTCCACACAGACAATGAGCACAGTGTCATCACTGCTAACCTCAACCCTGCAGATTGGGCTTACCAGAACCAATCGTCTATTAGCGACCCTGCCAAGTCTTCTTGGTTGACAGGTCCCAAGGTTCTTACTGAAGGAGAAGATAAAAAGCATCTGACGAAGATGTCTTCAGTTCTCCAAGATCTGGACTACGATCCTGAGATACATCTGAAGTGAGTACCCCTCATCAACAAGACTGAAGGAGGTCCGGCTTGAACTGTCACCAATTGAGCACTTTCCAGATGGCTAAAAACTTGTACGCACCATTGCAAGGTTAGTTCATATTGCAAGTGTTTTCATCCAGTAACGATAGCACTGATGTGTGGTCATGGCACAGTTGTCGCAAGCCTCTCTCTGAGAAGACATACCATAAGTGGATGTTGAGTGATACGTAATGTAAGGAGGAGAGTGCTTTACATCTATGAACTGAAAGTTTCGTGACAGACCGGACATTCAAAAAAGCAGCCCACTTATCACAAATGAACCAGTGGTTGATGATCAAGGTATGCTGAGGGTGGTGGCCGCCCCATACAAACAAGGCCAAGTTAGAAGGTGTATGGAAAATAATCCTCTCATTTCCTGGCCATCACTGTTAACATTGCCATACGCATTATCACGAAGGGTCAAGCACCAGGGCAGACATTTTACCGAGGGTGCTTGCTTTAAGAGCCGCAGGTCTGTGGATAGTAGGAGCAAAAAGACGGAATGCTCGCATAATCACAACTGTGGACATGTCGAAAGTCACAAGAGGGAAATTGCAGCAAACAGCAAATGTCGGACTTGCCAGTTGACAGGACAAGCACTGCAGACCACCGTTCCTTACCTATGTGTGTTTGGATGTTGTTTGGGCCATGGGCCGTGTCTGAGCGCACCCGAACAGCTAGGTGGTCAAGTGAGAGCAAACGATGGGCAATGTGTTGTTTATCATGACATGAGTGTACGTGCTATACCCAATTGAAGTTATTAGAGTATGGACACTTCCAGTTTGCTCAATGCTTTAAGACGTTTTCTCGCCATCAGAGCCAGTAAAGCAATTGACTGTGGGACCACTTTACAGGTGCCTGCCAGAAGGAATTGCAGATGATGTTAAGCCGTTCAAAACTACTTGGCGACAACGGTTGTATGTGGGTCTTTAACATCCACACGCCTCCTCTCATACGGGTGGTTCATGGGGCAGAATGATAGGCATCACCCGTGTAAGATATTGGAATCATGTTCAGAGACTTAAACTCCTCAAGGCTCACCCATGAAACCTTAACACCTTCCCTGGCTGAGGAATCAGCTATTGTCAACTTCAGACCTCTGTCCCTTTATCTATAAGACCCTGAATCTCCTGTCTTCTCACTCCAGAACTCTCCTCCTCAGAAACTTGGATCTGTTCCAAGTCCACCTGAAGAGTTTTCATTTCATCTTTTGGATAAACATTATCCCAAGACACGGGTGGAAAAAGGTTCAAGCATTTGGCCAATTGTTCGGAGGCCAGGATGGAACAAAGGAGTATTTGGTCTTCTCAAGGACGCACGAGAAGTGGCAGCAGGTCAAACGAACTTGCAAGGGGAGATCTTGTCTGATGAGGACCAGAAAGTTGAAAGGAATCTTGGCCATGGGGCTCATCTTTAAAATCTTTCCTAGTGAGGATGGTAAGGTTCGTAAGGTGGAAGTTACCACACCACACGTCAAGGAGTCCCAAGACATTCATTAGGCCTATATCTGAGGACTGTCCTCTTGGTTTACCCGTTGAGAATAAGGCAAGCAGGAGGGACAATGCAAGTACATTGACTCAGTTGTCAACACGAACTATGCCAGGGACAGCGGCTTGCTGCGAGCTAGTATCTACCATTGAACTGTTCTGGTCAGCTGTTTTTCTAGTATTCGTTTGTTGTGTATTTTGCATTGTTTTGCAGGGTTCAGAATCATCAATCAACCAAAGGCATTTACTATATGTTGACTTTATAGTAGTGAAATCCAGGGATTTCAGATGGGTGAGTATGCTGTGACAGCCTGTCATATTGCCATGTTGTTATTGGTCTATTCAGTCTGCAATTATATGTTCATACTCATGTTATTCAAGATGCCACCTAGTGGTCAAAGTTTTATTGTTGATCATTTGCTTTGTGTATCTTTAAGCTAGCTATCCCATCATGCACTGTTACCCAGATTCTCCTCCTCTTTCTGTGACATCACTTCCTCCATTCTTCATGGTGTCCTCCTTTGTGACTGTAGCAGACACTGTTCATCTTCACTGTGCGTGCAGTAGCAATGTGTTTTGACCGCATGGCATGTCATTCTAAGGTAAAGCTATTAAACTGAACCTAAAGCACATCCATTGTATCTCCCTTTAGCAAATGGAACGCTGTGGAATGAATGTCAGTGAGTGTTACTATCTACCATCCAGTTATACGGAGACTGCACTCACACCTATCAGGGTCTTCTCCAGGGTATTTTGGGCAGGGCAGATACTGGCTACCACTAAAACTGCCTATGTCCTGTATTGATATACTACTACCTATGAGAATGCAGTCTGACAGCAATAGCATGGTATAGACCAAGAGGGACTGAATAGGTAAATATATTGCGTATTGCTAAAAGATGCAGTTCAGCAATAATTTATCTTTATTGTACACTGTAAAGTTTTACCAATTTTCCAATATACGTTGTCTGTATAATTCCTCATAGTTTCTAGATCTTGCTTGCTGTCCTGCTATGGAAAGCTTCATTGTTAAATTCCAGTGGCCAAAAATAGAAGTTTCCTGTTGAATGACAGCAAGCTGAGCTCTACAAAACTGTGAGGAAATTATACAGAGGAAAGGATATTAGAAAAAAGTATAACTTTGCCATTATACAAATAGTATCAATTATTTGCGATGAAAGTGGAAAACCCTTTTAAAGCTCAGCTTTCTATGCTAGGAAGTCTAGGAGTAGTCCCATCCATGACTGTGTAGATGAAGTGAAACCTGTCAAGCACTGGTAGGACCACCATTGTCCCTGTAAATGAAACAGTCTGAGGAGATAAGAGCAGGTTTCCAGCACATTCATAAGATTACAAATCTTCCACCTTATCATGAAATAATTTTTTCCTATGTCACTCATCTCACTACCCCTCGAGGAACTATAGCTGACGATAAAACACTGAGGAGATGGGATGGGGGTGAAGTGAAAGCTATACGGTTGTAGGTTTGAAAAAAAAAAACTTCTGTTCATATGCAAACTGCCAAATGTATTGTTAAAAATTGAAAAGGTTCAAAGCAGAAGAAGAGCGAAAGAAGATGCTGAAATGTAGGGGAGAGGACTTTGTTTCTTTCCTGACCAGTTGAAATGTTTGTAAAAAAGTGAACTCGAGCTATTTTTGCAACAGAAAAACTTTCTCTCTAAAAGCAAATTACGCCTGACTGTGCAGTCATAGATTGAGATGCGCAGTACGTAGAGACTAAATGTCACGACCTTAACAAGCTTAAGATTAAAGAGAATGAATAATGTACATCGATCACAAACATGTAGACTTATGCATTTCCCTAGGGGTATTGCTTGACTTGTTGTGTCTATACAATTAAGCTATATTTCCACAGCATATTACTAAAAATGTATGACAGGGGGAAAAGGTCCAAGCTCATATATTAGCCTAAAGGTAAATATTAATGACTCAATGCTTCTTAGCCAAAGCAATTGATCCAATTGCCATTGTATTAAGGTCGGTTCATAGATTCTTCACTCTTTTAACTATAACTCTAATTCATCAGTCATCTTCTACTGCGATTCTATTAGTCACCTTCTCACTCACACGTTATTCAACATTTCTCC
The DNA here is from genome assembly GCA_019512145.1 of Engystomops pustulosus. Classification (NCBI taxonomy): domain Eukaryota; kingdom Metazoa; phylum Chordata; class Amphibia; order Anura; family Leptodactylidae; genus Engystomops; species Engystomops pustulosus. The sequence continues at coordinate 52,729,744 of CM033645.1, read as the reverse complement.
CACTGATGCCCCTACATCTATCCTCTGATCATGCTGACTTCCTAAGTAGGTAATATCAATGCCTACAACAAGTTAGTGGTAAGTTGGTTGATTGTCATTTCAGGCAATGTAAAGTGAAGGACAAATCAATTAAGAAGATGCACTATAAATTGTGACAGGTTACTGCAAAGCAATAATATACAAGTAAAGGAATGGATATTTCCGCATGTGGAATTAAAGGAGTCAAAGCAGCTTGATAAATTTCAATAAAGAGGACCCAAAAATATGGTCCCGCATATGTCACCAAAATAGGATTAAAAATGGGAACATTTATACAGTGCATCCACACCAGTTTTCTGGAGTAAAAAGCACTGAAAATATCTTTTTGCAGGCCTCATGGAGACAATACACAGTTTACATATTTCGAACATATTGTGGTTCTTAAGGGAAGATTAGGTTATGCTAACAGGTTCCCATAGACTTTTAAAAGGAAACCTACCATCAGGAATACAGTAACTGAGATATTCCTGATGGCCAATTGTTTCTCTCTTCTAAGCCCTACACTGGGGGTCTTCTGGAGGCGCTTAGATATGGCCACCTCACATTTTGGTAGCAAGGGCCAGACATGCGCTATTGAGTCCTGCCTCTACCACCTGGATTCAGCAATCGTTACATAGGACGGCTGTGGACATGCAGTGATTCCCGGGAATTCATATATACAAAACTTTTTTGTTTTCTGTGTAATCCCTCCAGCAGAGGTTCATATTCCAAAGACCACAGTCTGTTTCTAAGGGACCATATTACTAATTTTTACAAGAGACAACATTTATGAGAAATTATTTCACACAGGTAATTTTTTTAATAATATCTAATTGAAAAGAATGTTATACATGCGATTAACCCCTTAAGGACCCGGCCCTTTTTGGTTTTTGGTTTTTGCGTTTTTATTTTTACTCCCCACCTTCAAAAATCTGTAATTTTTTATTTGTCCATGTACAGAGATGTGTGATGTCTTTTTTCTGCGTAACAAATTGCACTTCGTAAGTGATGGTATAAATATTCATAGCGTGTAATGGGAAGCGGAAAAAAAAAATTCTAATGCAGTGTGTGAAAATGATGAAAAAACATATTTGCACACCATCTTGTGGGTTGGTTTTTTACCGCTTCACTGGTGCGCCCCAAATGACAGATCTACTTCATTCATGGCTCATACGATCACAGGAATACCAAATTGTGATAGGTTTTAAATGTTTCATACATTTACAAAATTTAAAACCCTGTATAAGAAAAAAAATTCTTCATTTACAGTGTTCTTGCGCTTATAACTTTTTCATACTTTAGAGTACACAGCTGTGGGTTGTTGTCATTTTTTGCAACGTCTGATGACGTTTTCAAGTCTTTAATTTTTAGGACCGTGCGACCGTTTGATCCCTTATAGATTGTTTCTATTTTCCAAAATGGCTAAAAAAAATGCAATTTGCGACTTCGGGCGCTATTTCCGCTACAAGGTAAACGCAATATAAAACCGTTATTATATTTTGATAAGATCGGGCATTTTCGGCACGCGGCGATACCTAATGTGTTTGGATTTTTACTGATTATTTATATTATATCAGTTCTAGGGAAAAAGGGGGTGTGATTTGAATATGTTTTTATGGTTTTTTTTTAATATAATTTTTTTTTTTATTATTTTTTCAGACTCCCTAGGGTTATTAACCTTAAGTGTCTGATTGATCCTACCCTACACTGCCAGACTACAGATGGCAGTATATGGGGAGCACATCTTGAGTGATCCGAGACTGTCATGACAACGGATCGCCGCTCCCCCGGTGACGTACGGGGAGTGACAGACGGACAGCCAAGATGGCGGCGGCGCCCACGCGCTGCCGGCTCTTTAATGCTGCCGGCAGCTTTGCTTTCATTATGAAGCAAATGCCCGGTGAGTATGAAGAGGGCTCAGCCCGTGATCAAGACGTGCAGCATGTGCAGCAAGACGTAAGGGTACGTCTTATTGTGCTATGGGGTTAATGAAACTGAATGTGAATGCCCAGAAAGAATATTCCTTTAAGGTCAAACTGACATGGTGACAAAAAATAGATCTTATGTGATCTCAATCATTCTTGCTGGATTTTGCTATTTACACCAAGAAAAAGATTAAGCACTTTTTTAAAACACAGAAGAAAATGTAGAAGATGTGGGTGAAGGTAGATCTGATCGACTGTGGATGGAGGTGTATAAAATGTTCAGATATTGGGTGGATATGATAAACAAAATCAGTAATTGTTTTTTGGTAGATTACCATTAAGGAGAAAGCAGTGTATTTGGGTATAAAGGGTGGGATGTTGGGAGTTAAATATTGTTCACCATGAAGGGCTTTATATTGTTGATAATAAATGTATATGCCACTGCCCCCATGGTGCAGAATGGGAAAATAAAATGAATTTAAGATGTGTTAGCAGAACGCTGTGAGGCAATTGCACATGGCAGGGACAATAAGTTGGATACCATATGGACTTTATGGGGTGGAGGGTAGGGGGTTGATAGGGATTGCAGACTTCTTCATCACCCTCCCAAAAAAAGGAAGAAGGGAAGAAAGCAGAAAGAAAGGGGATAGTGATGATATCAGTCTTAAAACAGACTTCCATGTAAAAATGTATTGGTGTCAGAAATGACAAAACAAACAATTTTTTTGTACAAAGGTTTTTGTTAAGATGGGGGGTAACACAAACGCACAGGGGTGATAGTGGCCCTGAGCTGCCCCAACCCTGTCCCTTCTATAGCCCCCCACGCTAAACCGTGGGGCGACTACTTCAAGAATCGAAATCAATGATAAGTGTGGGAAGGGAAACACAAACAGAATGACAAAACTAAAACACAAAAAATAGTAAAATAGCCGGATCACAACGAGAGGGTATGTCAGAGCAAATCAGTAGGCAAAGAGTCAATGTCAAAAAACGAGCCGAGGTCACACGATACAGATACAAGCAAGTAAAACCTAATGCTGAGAGCAAGTGGAGAAGGGATTAAACAGTGCACAGGTGACTAGTGTAGAGCTGCAATTTGGCAGCAGAACTCCACCTCCAGAACCGATAGGAGCTGGACAGCTTCTGGGAATTAACCCCAATGGTGGCAGAACACCAGGCCACCAAGCAGAGGGTAGCACACAAGTCCCAGCAGTTCCGAACACAACTCCTAGACAGCGCAAGATCTAGCAGGCTGCCCGGGACGAGAGGTGGAGTTTGCGCGGATACGCGCCGGGGTTCGGAGAACGCTGCTGGCACCACCAAGAGAACCAGAAGTCCCAGCACTTTCCCTACGAACCTGACAGTTTTAATTTATTGAAACACAAAAAACACGTAATAAAACTTTGATTATCCCTGTGATCAGAATCTGACCCAAAGAATAAAAGAGATGTGTCCATTTGGAGCACACAGTGTCAGATCTGCTGTAAGGGGCCACAGTCTGCTGTCTCCACCCAGGTCAAGCGGTCTTCTCCGAGTTTCTACACATCTCCACACAACTCCGTCTCCAGTCTGTCCACAACGAGTTACCCTGCTGCACGCTGGGGCAGCGGGCATCCAGGGCGCGTGCACTTTAGGGAAGGTAATGTGCGTTTCTGATCAGCCTGGGTTCCTGCTCCTATGGATTCCGGGGCAGATCTCAGGTGCATAAATTGGATCTGGACACTTCCACCATGTGCCATGTTTGTCCTTCTGGAAAACACCAGCCTAGCTGGATTCTGCTCTCCTGTGCTCCCTGAGGGTGAAGACACACATGGCGTTTTTGGGCCGTTTTTACTAAGTGCGGTTTCGATGTAAAAACGCAGCGTTAAAAAAAAAACGCATCCGTTTTTTAAAAAGCATGCGTTTTTGAAAACGGTGCGTTTTTGTCCGTTTTTCGAAATGCGCAAGAAAAAGGACCCAAACGCATGCGTTTTAAAAACCGGATGGTTTTTTAAATGCATGCGTTTTAACGATTCTGAAAACGCACTTAGTAAAAAACGGTCCAAAAACGCCCCAAAAAACGCAAGTGTGTCTTCACCTTAGCGTTGTTGCTTCTCCCTGGTGATTGTATCCGCCATTAGTTACTTTCCACGCTGATATATGGTTTTGACCTGACGTCCCCTCGGTGGTGAACCGGCGGGTTCTGTTATTTGTGTTAGTACCATCTGTAATCTTTAGTTCTCTTTTCTGCATCTGCTTAGTTTCCTAATGTGTAAATCTGGTTTGTGTCTTCATTCGCTCGTCCCTGTTGTTTCCCCCATGTCTGAATTCGGTCTCCCACACAGCAGTTTTTCCGATCCATGGCCTACAAACCTCATTCAGTGGCTCTCAAGGACAGACTAACGTACGGGTCCTCTCCTCCACGCTTGCTGGGTAGGATAGGACGGTGAGAGGTTCCTGCGGCAGAGGGCTTCCTACCTGTAAGGGGGTTTATGCTTGGTAGTGGGTTCGTCTGTAGATCAGGCGTTTTTCAGGGTGTAGTCCCCCTATTCTTCTTGTTCTGTAAGCCTGCACAGCCAGTACTTGTGTGGTAGTTCTTTTGTGTGTACGTATTCCAGTCGTGAGTTTTCACTAAACCACAGGTTCAGGCGTAAAAACAAAACCCACAAGAAAAAGGGCCAAATGCTTGTTTCCCTAATGATACCAATTTGGCAACATATTTCCAATTCCCCTGTACCAGCATGGAATATAATTACTGTCACTCCGAATAATTTTGCAAAGTACATGCTTGTCATTTTGTATAGTTTCCAATTCGAAGATCTTTGTTATGCTACCTTATTTTTTCTCTTATTTATATACAATGTGTTTTATCGATTTTACAACAATAATAATTGCACATTAAAAATTCACATGGCTTTATAGACCGAAAAATACTTGTTAGTATTTATCCATTTTGTTTATAATCTTATAGGAGAAAAGCCAAAGGGAAAACCTTTGTGGTTCACAGTAACAGTTGAAAAAATTGAGTTATGGTCCAATATAGAGTCAGCACGTGAAATGATCCATATAAGCACCACACAACAGAAAGTGATAGTCAGTTTGAAGAGATTCCTTCCTACACAATTACTTAAAAAAATCTATTTAAATGTATTTAGCCACTATAACACTCTAATAATAAATGTTAGTAGGAAGATCAAATGTTTACCGAATACAAACAAATGCAAAATGTAAAACCATATTGTTTTCAAATCATTTTCCATTGTGCAGTCAATACACTAATGCCGTGGGAAAAAAATTTGAAGAAATGTAATACGTACATTATATAGTACATAAGTGCTATACTATGGATATTTCATCAGTCTTTGCTTTTTTGAAGATAAATATAGCAACGGTCCAGCAGTATTCTGCAATTGAGTATACAAAACCCAACACACCCTACTCAAAAATTCTTACCGAAACAACCACCCCCATCTTCCCCCCGACTGCAGGCATGTCTAGGACTCTATTGAAACTCAACCTACAAGATACAATGGACAGTGAAAACGAATAACCTTTTTCAATTTGTTTTTAATAGGATACCAAGAAGTTACATTTGCAAAATGCCACAATAATAAAAATGAGAACATTTTTAAGGAATTTTAGTTTAGTCTTTGTCAGCACAAATTAAGAATACAGCAAAGACATCAGTAAGAAAAATGTGACTTCGCAAGTCTGGTCATCCGTGTGGGGCCAATTTCTAGATGTAATGAAGGTGTTTCATTCTCTGTCACAAACAATTATACCAATGGTGCCATATCATCTAAAGAACAAAAACAAAGGCCTGGGGAAGAGATTGTGATGAGTGAAGCTGGTCAGGTGTGTCCATTGATCCACCACGCGTAACTTATTTTTTATTGACATGGGTCTGAGCGAAGGGCCACTGTTTTGCCAGGAAGAAGCCATTATTCCAAATGCAAAGTAAAAAGACAGATAATGTTATAAAGGCAAACAGGAATGCCTTCCTGTTATCTGATGAACTATCAATGAGCTGTATTGTGATAATCGGACATATTCTGCGGAGGAAAAAGGAAAGAAGCTTGCTGAGATGTTGTGAGATTGTTGAGAACAACATCCAGCATAGGTGCGCAGGCTGTCTATGGGATATATATGCAGCCGCCAAATTGTTGTGGCTGGATATACATCCCCATGAACATTCATGAGTATTGTTGACATTAGGACCAAAAATTCTCTAATTCAGGGGGTCGGGAAACCATAGGCTCGCGAGCCAGATGTGGCCTCTTTTGATGGCGCCATTGGCTCGCAGCCAGGCTCCATATCCAGGGGATATACTAACGCGTGGCAGTCTGCCTAGGGTCTCTGTTGTGCCACCTGGCGTGTAGTAATGCCCCGTGGATGTTATTCAGCAGAGCAGCGCGGGTCGCGCGGGGTTAATTCTGGTGGCGGAGCCTCTGTCTCCTGTCCCTGAGCAGTTCCTACAGTGTTTAGAGGGGGGGAGGAGATGTATACCTGCAGACCAATCCCCAGGGCTGGATGCTGTTAGCCAGCGCGGGGAGATTACAGACAGAGGAGACCGGAGAGAGCTGCATTACTGCGGAGACATGCAGCCACTGAGGAGAAGATTCAGCAGCCGGGATCAGCAGAGATCAGAGATAAGTCCCTCCCCCCGAGTGTCTCCTCAAATGTGCACGATACCCCTTAGGTCCTGAGGTTCCATAAGGACCCTCTGCATCATCATATATCTTCCCCAACACTGTCAATATAGGCGGTAAAAATAGCTAGAAATGTGTGCATCCGTAAATGGGGAGGTCGCTAGCAAGACAACAGTCTAGCAGGTGTACAAAGGAGGGGGATCGGAAGACTGGAGGAGGGCGGCCTGCGAGGGAGTAAGTGGTGCAGTAGTGATAAGAGAATGTGGGCGCGGTGGACGGCTTAGAGTAAGACATGTATATGAGGGTGCGTGTGTAATAAGTTATAGGGGGGGGCGTGGGGTGGAGGTGTTTATAAATGGTCTGCGGGGGGTGGCGGTGTGTATATAATGTTCTGGAGGGGGTGGAGTTGCGTGTGTATTATAAGTTTGCGGGGGGGGGCGGTGTATTATAATGTTCTTGCGGGGGGTGGCCGGTGGTAGTTAGAGAATGTTTCTGAGGGGGGGGGGGAGTGTGTGTAAGATAATGTTCTAGGGGGGGTGGCGTGTGTGTATTATAATGTCTAGGGGGGGGGGGAGGTGTATTATAATGTTCTGAGGGGTCGCCGCGCGGAGTATTTGTTCGCGTGGGGGGGGGTATATAATTGTTTGGGGGCGGTGGAGTTGGTATTATGTAGGGGAGGGTGGGTAATAATGTCTGGGGAGGAGTGGGTGTGAATTGATAAGGGTTATGCCCGGGGTGGGGGTGAGCGTTGTTGTATCTATAATGTTCAGGGGGAGGTGGCGGTGGCGTGTGTATATAATGTTCTGCGGGGGGGCGTGTGATTATAATGTTTGGGCGGTTATGTATAAGTTCTGCGGGGGGTGGATGGGGTATTATATGTTCTGCGGCGGGGGGGGTGGGGTGTGTATTATAATGTTCTGCGGGGGGGTGGCGGGGGTATTATAATGTTCTGCGGGGGGGTGTTATAATGTTCTGCGGGGGGCGGTGGGGGGTGTAGTTAATGTTCTGCAGGAAGGGGGAGCGGGTTGTATAAAATGTTTGCCGGCGGGGGTATTATAATGTTCTGCGGCAGGGTGGCGGGGGTGGTAGTTGTGTATATATGCTTCTGCGGCGGGGTGGCGCGATCCCGACAACAAGCGGGGCCGCGGGACCCTCAGTAAATAGAGCCCCATTGTAGGGCTCTCGCAGAAATATATTTTAAAATTGTGGACGCTATGGCTCTCTCAGCCAAAAAGGTCCTGACCCTGCTAATAAATACAATATCCTACCATATATAAAATATTCTTCCCTTTTGGCAGTGCAGTCCATTCTCTGCTTTAAAACTCAATATTGAATTTTTAGATTGTGTCTGATTTTCTTTCTATTTTGCTCCCATCCCATTATTTCTCAAAAAAGGTAAGTTATCTTTGCTTGATTATCCTGTCCTCCTGTATTATTCTAGGTTATGTTCACAACAAAGAACAGGTGGCACAGTTGTCCATATATCCACGGGTAGGGATCAGAAATAAATAGAAAGAAATAGATAAAAAGAAATAAATAGTACTAGAAGTGCTCATTCCTGTTAAGTATCAAAAAATATAGTCAGTACAGAGTTCAAATGAATATAGAAGTACTCACCAACTCAGTAAAACATGTTTCCTTTATTTCAACAAAGTGGGGAGAGATAAGCCTATTAGGGAACATATAGGGTAGCCGGTTCACACTCCTATGGTTTCTTCTGGCCTCAGTAGTAAAAGTTTTGGTCGATGTGTAGAATGGGCGACAACAACTCTTGATGCTTGTCGCCATTAGCATACTGCGAAAACTGCTCGTTTGCGGCACGCAATATTTCCGACGAGAAAGAGCGCGAAAAATGGATCTCCCGCCGGTTTGATTTTTGGCGGCCAGAAAACAGAGCCAATCACAAGCACAGGAGACTCGCAAATCCACCCAGCATGAGGTATTACCTTAACGTGAATTTTTAGCAGCTGGTGGCTGGCCTTGATCAGGTGACCCTGGAATAGACTAGCCCTGCCTGCGCTGCTCGCATCATTCTTTGTCTGGATGCCGTGAGGGAGAGAGCTGCCTGATGCGCAAGGGATCGCGTAGGGTTGTTATAAGCTACTGTAGGCAGGAGTGAGGCTACAAGAAACCCAACAGCCCTGTGTAGGGCTGATGAATATTTTTTTTTTTCTTTGCTGTGGTGGGGCTGCTTGGATATAGTGCAGCTTAGTACCAGATTTGACGAATTGGGGAGCTAGGAGACTTGCGAATGTTCTAATTTAGCTCATATTAGTGACACACATATCCATCTCAACACCTAAGTGGGACAATTTTTAGGGGTTGTGAATTAGGCACAGTCTGTCGCTTTTTTTTTTTTTCAAACTGAAAGCATCACAGGACACAGCACAGTCAGTCTTCACAGGCAGTTCCACACATGTCCACGCGAAATCAGCCACTTCCTCCAGCTCTCAACCTCAGCCTCCTTCCCCCCAGTATGCCCCTCCCGCAAAATTTTTTGGGGCAATTCTTTTTTTGAACAGGGCATACATTATCTGAGGAAATGTTTCTGGGGACCACCCCACAGCCAAAACCATGTTCCGGTTGTGCTGTAGCTACTTGCCGATGCCCAGTTTTCCACGGATGCAGATGTGGGTGATGGATGACATTATTGGCACGTAGTCGGGAAGAGGTTGTAAAGAGTGTCGGACGATGAGGAGAACGGTTGTCCGACAGTGGAAGTTGTTGTCAGGGCAAAGGAAGCCGAGGGGTGGGAGCAGATGAGGGATCGGAGGAGGATGAGGTGAGGACGACCCAAAGCGGGTTGATAGCCGGTCGTGAAACACCAGTGCTTCTGAGGGAGTGAGTCCTCGACGGAAAACAGGTTGGAAGAGGCCGGGCGATAGTGGTGCAATCGCACCAAATGTTTCACGAGTGAATCTCCGTGGCGAGAGGCTTGATTATTCTGAAAGTCTGGAGGTTCTTTAACGAAAACACCGGATGACAGACAGACTGTGGTGTGCAAGACCGTGCCACACCAGGACAGCAGGGGTTCACCACTACAACTTAACCACCACTATGCAGGCAGGCATAGTGAATGCTAAAACACCCATCAATGAATCAGGCCGGTTCACCTTGCGTGGTCCGGGCAAACACGGCTCCTCCCATTGTCATGCTGCATCTGCTAGTCAGCCCTGCCGGAACCATCCCAAACCCTACCCGTGCGAAAACAACCAAGATCCACCACATCCCCATCCAACCATGCGCAGACCGTCAGCTCTCTTAGCACCCAGACGCTAGCAGTGCAAAGGAGAAATACAGTCAAACTCACACGCCCAGCCACTCAACGTCCACCATCTCCAAATCTACTCAGCTTGGAGGAGCTGCCATGGTGGAGGAATGGAGGCCTTTCGCAACCTCATGCGGCAGTTGCCCTACGGTATCGGTCCCCGCCGCCCACTACTTTCCCAATGTTGCTGTCCCAGGCCCTGACCAGAAGCGTGTCAGACAACATCATGCCGTGCCATGACCAACGCCGTTTCTGACAAGGTCCACCTGACCAGACACGTGGACGCAGTGCTGCAGGGCAGGACACCATGTATATCGATGATGGCAATTAGGTTAACTTGGTGGAGGCTGGGATCGAGAGTCTGACCCTGGGATGGTCATTATCTGCCGACGCCGGGATGGCGGGGCCTTACCTCGGTTCCGGTCTCTCATGGCCTTACCAAGCTCCTTCATTCCTCCCACCCCCCTCCTCCACCTCATCTTCCAAATTACATACGTAAGCAGGCGCATCAGTCGGTTAGCTCTAGGCAACGCGGCAGTGCCATTGCTAACGACAGCAGGCGGTGCTCAGAACTGTGTAGCCGAGGCGATAAAAGGACACCAGCCACCAAAGAGTTTACAGGGCATATGGCACAGACTATACTTTGGCTGGGACGCCATGAACCTGAAGCAGGCATGGTGGGTGTGACAAACGGCCGTACCTGGGTGGCGGCTATGCAACTCGCGACTGACACCATGATACCATGCCTGGCCATGTGATTAATCTATAGTTCAAGCATTCCTCAAGAAATACTCCAATCGTCTGATTGCTACATGAAGGTGCGCCGCATCTGTGCGCAGTTCAAGGAAGTCCAGCAAAGATGATGCCACTCTCAGGGCGCAGCCGAGCACCGCCTACAAAATGGACCCGATCACCAAACTGTGTGCGAACGTGCCCGAGGTGGGAAGTTCAACATTAACCAGTTATCCAGCGGTATACTAGCAGCGATGAGCGATTGTAGACGCCAGATTGTCAACTTCACAAGAAACTGGTAGCTTCAGGTAGTCAGCTCCTCAAGTCTACACATGAGGAGTGGACGTTGGATGTCTGATATCTATCAGAGGGCGAGTAACTTGGGAGTAAACACAGATGGTCAGTGCCAGGCCGCCATATCAGCCTCACATCCCGCTGCTTTGATGGTTAAAAATCTCTGGTCAGCTATGACAGTCGGAAGCTTTGTGCTGCAGAAGGAGGATGGGGGGAAGAAGAGTCACTTGTTGTAGCAAAGCACCCTCAGGTCGTTTTCAGGCATAATCGGAGGAGGTGGGGAGGATGAGGAGGGAGAGGAGGAGAATGTTGGCGGACAGAGAGGGGAAGCAATGGGCTCAGTCTTCACTGTCAGACGTGTATGGGACGAAGAAGCGCGGATTGGGGAGTTGGAGGAGGAGGAAAGTGGACAGTCAGCAAGAGGGGAGTTGAATTCCTTGCGCGGAGTTGGGAACTCGGTGCATATGGCAGATTTATTGCTAGCTGACCTAGCTGCAACGTGGACCTTGTGTTCAAACGAATTTATTCCGCACCGATTACGGGCATTCACTCTCCGGGACTACGGTGTACATTTTCTACGGGCAACATTTTCACACTCTATCCTTGGAGAGGAAAAGGAATGGTAAGAATACGAAACCAGCTGGGCCCATGGTGCACAAGTTGAACCAGTTTTCTTCGCAGCCCGGACTAGCGGCAAGAGGGATAATTCTGCGGGACAAGTGAGCGAGGGAGAGTAGGGAAGCAGGCAGCTGTGTCAGCACTGGCAGGGGGTATGCTTTACCAATGCCTTTGCCGTTTGAGTCACCCCAGCAAGACACTGTCACCTGTCCCGTCGAGGCAGCGTACGAGTGATCTTACCAGAAAGATGGTGATTGAGTGGGAGTACATAGCTACATACCATCGTCCTAAATGATAACAGCCCTCCTACAAACTACTGGGTTTCAAAGCTGGACATGTGGCACGAAAATGGCGCATGTATAACTTAAGGTCCTTTGCCTGCCTTGCCGAGCGTGTTGTTGTATGAGCGGGGTTTTTCAGTGCAGCGGTGGAATCATCACCGATAAGGTACACCCCTGGTCGAGACGCGCTGACAGTCGACGCTTATCAAGATGAAATACAGCCTGGATTTCTCGGAATTTCCATTCTCCACCAGGTGAAAGAAGCTCAACCTGAATAATGTATGGCCGGAGCAGACTGAGGGATCGGAGGAGGATGAGGTGACAGACCCAAGCTGGGTTGATAGGCCGGGTGAACACAGTGCTTCTGAGACGGAGGTGAGTCCTCGACGAAAACAGGTTGGAAGAGGCAGGGCCAGAGCTGGTGCATCAGCACCAAATGTTTCACGTAGTGAATCTCCCGTGGCGAGGGCTAGATTTTCGGAAGTCTGGAGGTTCTTTAAAGAAACACCGGATGACAGACAGACTGTGGTGTGCAACCTGTGCCACACCAGGATCAGCAGGGGTTCCACCACTACCAACTTAACCACCACCATTATGCGCAGGCATATGAATGCTAAACACCCCACTCAATTGAATCAAGGCCGTTCACCTCTGGCCGGGCACAACACGGCTCCTTCCCCTGTGTCATTTGCTGCCTCTGCTAGTCAGCCCCCTGCCCAGGACCCCATCCCAAACACCTCCCGTGCGAAAACCACATCCTCCACAGTATCCACCAATGTCTCCATGCGCAGCGTCCAGCTCTCTTTACCCCAGACGCTAGAGTGCAAGAGGAAATACAGTGCAACTCACACGCCCAAGCCCTCAACGTCCACATCTCCAAATTACTCAGCCTGGAGATGCTGCCCTATAGGCTGGTAGAGACTGAGGCCTTTCGCAACCTCATGGCGGCAGACTTCAATACTCTACTTAATGTAGAACCATTATTATTATATGTATACTGTATAATAATATGATTTTATCATATGTTTCTCCACTCAGGTAAAATCCCTCCTTTCTTAACCCACTATACAACCTGTTCTGTGAAGTTTCCATAAACTTTATTCTTTAAAAATGATTTCCATGCAGAGCTGACAGTATGGGGCTAATTTACTAAGGGCCACGCGGACCACACTTTTGTCAGACATCCCAACGATTTCAATTCTGCGCCCCAGGGACATGGATTTAAAAGGGGTTTTTGGCGCACATGATCGTATTTCGGTGCAATCGTGGCGGCTTTCATTAGACACAAATTGGGGGGTGGGCCGTTGGATGTCGTTGGACAGTCTGGATTATGTGCTATGGGGTAAATGGCATAAAATGCAGTTATGAGAGCTGTGAGTTTCATGTCTTATAAGGTTTTTTTGTACTTCAAAGTTCCAGTCCTGCCCTAATATAATTCCTATATAACCTAATTGGCAGAAAATCGACACGGCTGCCTCTGACCCTCTGCACAAATGGAGTTTGTGAGACAAAATATCTCCGTTCTTGAATGGCAACACAAATGGAGTTTGTGAGACAAAATATCTCCGTTCTTGAATGGCAATGGCAATTAAGCTGATATTCTCATAATTTCACTGTACGGCAAATGAAGGGGAATTAGAAAAAGAGTCAATGAGCAGATAAGGGAGAATATTATATATGAGAATCAAAAAGCAAGCAGTTAAAGACATAGCTGTGATTTTTTTTGTTATCTGCTGTTTATTCCCTACTATATTATCTCTGTACTATAGAGATACCGCCTGCATCTCTGATTTTGTATACCAAATCACTAAACATCTATTTAAAACAAAAAAAGAAGTTGTTATTTTTCCATTTTTGTAATAGCAATAAATGAAAACATCATGGAACAGAAAAAAATAGCACAGATACAAAGACTGAGTGACAAAGGCACTTGCCGTTTAAGACCTCACAGCTGGTATTTGTAGTCATTAGAGATGAGCGAACATACTCGTTCGAGCTTGAATTATCGTCCTTGAAACTGCTCGTTGTCTACGGAGAGTATTTCGCCAGCTCGAGAAATGAGTGACATCTCCCGCGCGTTGTGATTTTTGTTGGCGGCCAGAACGAGCCAATCACAAGCCAGGAGCTCTGCACTCCTCCCCCAGCATACGTGTAACGCCGACTCCTTACCTCTCGATCCGGTGGTTGGCTGGCCATATCAGGTGACCCTGGAATAGACTAGCCCCTGCCGGCGCTGCCTCGGATAATTCTCTGTTTGGATGTCGCTAGTGGAGAGAGCTGCTGCTGGCCAGGAAAGCGTTGGGGTGTTCTATTAGAATAGTGTGGGTGTGGCTGGGTGATTGTACAAGAACCCAACACCTTCTTAGGGCTACAATAACGTTATATTTTACTTTTTTTTGGTTTGCTTGTGGCTGGGCTTGCTGCAATTAGTAGTGCAGCTAGTACGCCCCTTACACAATAGTGTGCATTAATTTCGCAGGGAGACTTGCACCTTTGTGTTAGCCTTAGTGCACACCTATCACCTCAACCCCGAAGTGGAGACAATTATATTAGGGGGTTTAGATTTAATGGCAGAGTCTGCTGATTTTTTGTTGAAAGCAGACACTTGCCCCATTTTCAAAATTACATTAAGGAGTTTAAAGAAGAAGACACCTTTGTGCAATTTTGAATCAAAGTGTAAAGAAATGCATAAAAATGTACTTTGATGACAAAAAATGTGCCCCAAACTGAAAATAATTAGCTTCACACCTCCTAAATTAAATACATGAACATCTATGACCTCATAGTCATATGTTCAGATAAATAAATTATCACAAAATCAGTAAAACTGAAATAACCAAAAATCTGTTCTTTAGATAGCAATTTTAAGATAATCAGAACCTGAAAAATATAGAGATTAAACATATTAAAATGTAAAGGCACCCATAAAACCTAAATATTTTTTTGAAAGCAGACAACCTGGCAATTCCATTTATCTTGATTAATAGTTTACAGCCCGTACCTCCATCATCATGACAAACACAAAGGGGGTCATTTACTAAGGGCCCGAATCGTGTTTTTACGACGGGTTACCCGAATATTGCCGATTTTCCCTGAATTGCCCCGGGTTTTTGTTGCACGCGATTGGATTGAGGCGCAATGGCACCGGCGTGCACGCGACGGAAATTGGGGGCGTGGCCGAACTAAAACCCGATGGATTCAGAGAAAAAAAGTGTCGCTGGACAAGCACTTACCTGCACCCAGCAACGGATCGTGAACTCCGGTGGACCCTGGCGACTTCCGCACAGCAGCAACACCTGGTGGACGTCAGAGGAACTGCCTTAGTGAATCTCTGAGAGCCCCAACCACCGCAGAGAACGTGCCGCTTTAAATATCGCAATGGACCGGGTAATAAATCTGCCCCAAATTATTGAAAAGAAAAATGCATTAAAATGCAATGAAACATACATTTTTTTTTACATAGAACACACGTCAAAGCAAAGGTTTATACACAAATAATATGTACATAATATGTCAAAGTGAGCACATTTATATACAACAGGGTAGCCGTTTTTAGTGTTTATGCTGCCCTACGGCACAATCATGCTTACTCTCCCTTATTGAGCCATCAAGATAACGCCTCTTCCCATAGCCCCCAGTATGTTACTAGAGATCAGAGAGTATTAGCGCAGGACCCGAGGAGTCTCTCCAATGATCCACTGTAGCATAAGATTCAAAAACTGTTTCAGAGACTGTGTTCACAGATGCATTTGCATTGTGTTTTGAGGCATTGGGCAAAAATACTACCAATTACTAAGGGCCGTGCCCCAGTTTCTGGAGTCTTTGTACGTTCCTTTAGGCAACAAACTGCTTGAACAGGAATTTAAATCGTGCCCGCGCCAACAGCATCACACAGGTTTAGCAGTGTTTTTTTTTCGGGACCATACAGCTATTTAAAAGTAATAAATTTTTAAAACATGTTTCTCATTTTTTTTAGTTTTATTTGGGGTTAAAATTGGAAAAAAGACTTTTTATGTAATTTATATTACTTTTTTAAAAATTTTCAAATTAACTCAAATTGAACATCATTAACCCCTTCCCGACATTTGACGTACTATTACTGCATGGCGTGAGGTGAGTTCCTGCAATATGCAGTAATAGAACGTCAAACTTCTGGCGCCGGCTCCTAAACTATAGCCGACACCCTCCTCTACCCTTAACCCCTAACAGGGGGGGTCTTGGCTCCTGACCGCAGCCCCGGGACTGCCATTGCCCGGGGCTGTGCGATCTTCTTCCGGGGAGCCGGGTCCTGCCTTCTGGCTGGGACACATTGAGCATGCGCAGCACATAATACATAACACATAATACAGTGTTCAAGCTAACCTGGAAAAGTAAAGAAAAAAAGATAAAAAAAACACTAAATAGCAAACGTAGAGACTTAAGAGGAACAGTGTCTGTTAGGAAGACAGACTTACCACTGACTGCATCCTACAACACTAGACATGACGCTCCTGTCCATTACATTATGTCTGATCTTTATATGTAGTGAAATCCAGGGATTTCAGATGGGGAGTATGCTGTGACAGCCTGTCATATTGCCCATGTTGTTATTGGTCTATTCAGTCTGCAATTATATGTTCATACTCATGTTATTCAAGCTGCCACCTAGTGGTCAAAGTTTTTATTGTTTGATCATTTGCTTGTTGTATCTTTAAGCTAGCTATCCCATCATGCACTGTTACCCAGATTCTCCTCCTCTTTCTGTGACATCACTTCCTCCTTCTTCATGCTGTCCTCCATTTGTGACTGTAGCAGACATGTTCATCTTCACTGTGCAGTAGCAATGTGTTTTGACCGCATGGCATGTCATTTCTAAGGTAAAGCTATTAAACTGAACCTAAAGCACATCCATTGTATCCTCCCTTTATGCAAATGGCAACGCTGTGGAATGAATGTCAGTGAGTTCTACTATCTACCATCCAGTTTATACGGAGACTGCACTCACAACCTATCAGGGTCTTCTCCAGGGTATTTCTGTGGCAGAATACTTGGCTACCACTAAAACTGCCTGTATTGTAATCTACTACCTATGAGAATGCAGTCTGACATGCAAATAGCATGGTATAGACCAAGAGGGACTGAATAGTTAAATATATAGCGTATTGCTAAAAGATGCAGTTTCAGCAAATAATTTATATTTATTGTACACTGTAAAGTTTTACCAATTTTCCAATATACGTTCTGTATAATTTCCTCATAGTTTTCTAGATCTCTGCTTGCTGTCCTGCTATGGAAAGCTTCATTGTTAAATTCCAGTGGCCAAAAATAGAAGTTTCCTGTTGAATGACAGCAAGCTGAGCTCTACAAAACTGTGAGGAAATTATACAGAAAGGATATTAGAAAAATGTATAACTTTGCATTATACAAATAGTATCAATTATTTGCTGAAAGTGGACAACCCCTTTAAAGCTCAGCTTTCTATGCTAGGAAGTCATAGGAGTAGTCCCATCCATGACTGTGTATAGAGTGAAACCTGTCAAGCACTGGTAGGACCACCATGTCCCTTGTAAATGAACAGTCTGAAGGTATAAGAGTCAGTTTCCAGCACATTCATTAAGATACAATATCTTCCACCTATACATGAAATAATTTTTCCTATTGTCACTCATCTCCTCCCCCTGAGAACTAATGCTGACATAACACTGGAAGTGGGTGGTGAAAGCCGTAAGGTTTAGAAAAAAAAAACCTTCTGTTCATATGCAAACTGCCAAATTGTATTGTAAAATATTTTGAAAATGGTTCAAAGCAGAAGAAGAGCTGAAATTTATGGAGAGGACTTTGTTTCTTTCCTGACAGTCTGAAATGTTTGTAAAAAAGTGAACTCGAGCTATTTTTGCAACAGAAAAACTTTCTCTTCTAAAAGCAAATTACGCTGACTGTGCAGTCATAGATGGAGATGTGCAGTACGTAGGAAATGTCACTTCCTTAACAAGCTTAAGATTAAAGAGAATGAATAATGTCATCGATCACAAAACATGTAGACTTATGCATTTCCCTAGGGATATTGCTTGACATTGTTGTTCTATACAATTAAGCTATATTTCCACAGCATATTACTAATAAATGTATGACAGGGGGAAAAGGTCCTAAGCTCATATTATTAGCCTAAAGGTAAATATTTAAATGACTCACAATGCTCTTCTTAGCCAAAGCCAAATTGATCACTTGCCATTGTATTAAGGTCTGTTCATCAGATTCCTTCACTCTTTTACAACTATAAACTCTAAACATATCTGTCTCATGCTGACTTCCTAAGGTAGGTAATCATCAATGACCTACAACAGGTAAGTGGATAAAGTTGTTTATTTCATTCAGGCAATGTAAAGTGAAGGACAAAATCATAAGAAGATGCACTATAAATGCTGACAGGTTACCTGCCAAAGCACATAATATACAAGTACAGTGCAATGTTATATCTATCCTCATAGTGGGAATTAAAGGAGTCAAAGCAGCTTTATAAATTTCATAATAACAGAGATCCCAAAAAGGATATGGTTCCCGCATATGTCACAAAAATAGGATTAAAAACAATGGGAACATTTATCAGTGCATCCACACCAGTTTTCTGGAGTAAAAAGCACTGAAAATATCTTGCAGGCCTCATTGGAGAATACACAGTTTACATATTTCGAACAGTTGGTGGTTCTTAAAGGGAAGATTAGGTTATGCTAACAGGTTCCCATAGACTTTTAAAAGGAAACCTACCATCAGGAATACAGTAACTGAGATATTCCTGATGGCCAATCTGTTTCTCTCTTCTAAGCCCTACACTGGGGGTCTTCTGGAGCTGCCTTAGATATGGCCACCTCACATTTTGGTAGCAAGGGCCAGACATGCGCTATTGAGTCCTGCCTGACCACCTGGATTCAGCAATCGTTACATAAGGACGGCTGTGAGACATGCAGTGACATTTCATATACAAAAACTTTTTTGTTTCTTTGTGTAATCCCTCCAGCAGAGGTGGTCATATCCAAGGACACAGTCTTGTTTCTAAGGGACCATATTACTACATTTTTACAAGGGACAACATTTATGAGAAATTATTTTCACACAGGTAATTTTTTTTTAATAATATCTAATTGAAGAAATGTTTATACATGGCAGATTAACCCCTTAAGGACCAGGCCCTTTTTCGTTTTTGCGTTTTTATTTTTCACTCCCCACCTTCAAAAATCTATAACTTTTTTATTTGTCCATGTACAGAGCTGTGTGATGTCTTATTTTCTGCGTAACAAATTGCACTTCATAGTGATGGTATTAAATATTCCATGCCGTGTACTGGGAAGCGGGAAAAAAATTCTAAATGCAGTGAAAATGATGAAAAAACACATTTGCGCCATTTCTTGTGGGCTTGGTTTTTACAGCTTTCACTGTGCGCCCCAAATGACAGATCTACTTCATTCATTGGGTCAATACGTTCACAGGAATACCAAATTTGTATAGGTTTTATAATGTTTTCATACATTTACAAAAATTTAAACCTCCTGTAAAGAAAAAAAATTCTTCATTTTACAGTGTTCTTGCGCTTCTAACTTTTTCATACTTTAGAGTACACAGCTGTGGGTGTTGTCATTTTTTGCAACTTCTGATGATGTTTTCAAGTCTTTAATTTTTAGGACTGTGCGACCTTTTGATCCCTTTTTTATAGATTGTTTTCTATTTTTCAAAATGGCTAAAAAATGCAATTTGCGACTTCGGGCGCTATTTTCCGCTACAAGGTAAAACGCAATAAAACCGTTTATTATATTTTGATAGATCGGGCATTTTCGGACGCGGCAATACCTAATGTGTTTAGGATTTTTTATCATTAAACGATTTTTATTGAGAAGTTTTACAACAGCAGAAAACCATGACAAAGAAATGATGTCAAGCGTAAAAGCGTGTACATTCAGAAACTGAGTGTCCATAATTTGCTGTAGTACGATGAAGAAGAAAAAAAAAAAGGGGGGTATCTCTTCTCCTCTTACACAGAGGTTTCTTTGAGGAGATGAGAAATGTCTTTGTTTACACAGATACACAGCGTTACAATTTATACTGCAATCAGTAATATCTAACAAGAAAAATGGGAATGAAAACAAGGGGTAGAGGTGATATAGACATTGCAGGGTATGGAGGGAAAGCGTAAAGGGTAGGGAAGTTGGGAAGGGAGTGCAGGACAGCTTTGGGTGAAGGCCCATAGGGCAGTCTTTTTGGGGATTTTGACTACTTTTCATTGAAAAGTGGTGAAGTCGGGGGAGCGGTGAAATTCAAGCCAGGGACCCCAAGTCTTGAGGTGCTTTTCAACTGTGGAGTGGGAATCCGCCGTAAGCTCTTCCATCCTCTGTATGGACAATATCTCCTGTAGGAGATCGGTTGCTGAGGGAATCCGCCTAGTTTTCCAAAGCCTGGGTACCAGGGCTCTTGCTGCAATGAGGAAGAACCCCAGTAGGGGTCGTTTAGTGGCACTGGTTATGGCGGGGATCATGGAGAAAAGGAGGTGGGATGGGTCATTGTGAAGCCTGACACCTGTAACCTTGTGTATAAGTCTGATAACCATCTGCCAGAATGGTTGAATGGTCGGACATTCCCACCAAATGTGCGTCATGGTCCCAGGTGCTTGTCTACATCTCCAGCATTCGGCCGGGCAGGATTGGTGGATCTTGTGGAGTCGGGTCGGGACCCAATACCATCTAGAGATGATTTTATAGTTAGTCTCTTGGGCCTTGCTAGAGATGGAGAGTTTGTGGCATAGTTCGAAGGCTTTCTCCCATTCCTCTATGTTGAAGGTCGTATTTAGTTCCCTGTGCCATGCTTCTACGAATGGTAGTGCGTTGTTTGCCCACTTGTCTAAGTATAGAGCGTATAGAGTGGAGATTGGTCTTAAGGTGGGGGATGAAGAAATGCACAACTGTTCAAAGGGAGTAATCTCCCTATGGAGTTGTTTGGTGTTTTTGATGGTCCGGTAGAAATGTTGTACTTGGGTATATTCCCATTGGGAGCGATTGGTCAGTTGTTGTTGTGGGACTAGGTCTTTTAAAGGAGAAATGCCTGTATCCTGTAATATATTCTTAAAAATGAGCGGGTTTTCCGATCTTAAGAGGTCCAGGAATGCGGTAGATTCCCCCGGGGGGAAGTCCGGGTTGTCAGTGATTGGTGTGAGGGGGCCATTACAGTCGAAGAGACGATAGTCTTTGGGGGCCTTGCTAAGTGTTCTTAAGATCTGTTCCGTGACGAATGGTAGTTTCGTAAGGTGGTGTTCGTGGGCGTTGTATGTGTGTGTCCAGGGAAGGGATTGAAGCGGGTGTTTACGATTTTTACTGTTTATTTATATTTATATCAGTTCTAGGGAAAGGGGGGTGATTAGAATTTTTATGGTTTTTTAATATAATTTTTTTTTTTTACTATTTTTCAGACTCCCTAGGGTACTTTAACCCTAAGTTGTCTGATTGATCCTACCATACACTGCCATACTACAGTATGGCAGTATATGGGAATTTTGCATACCATCTATTACAATGTGCAGATCGCACATTGTAATAGCCTCGATCATGACAGCCTCGGATCTTTGTGTGATCCGAGACTGTCATGACAACGGATCGCCGCTCCCCGGTGACTTCACAGGGAGTGACGATCGGAGCCAAGATGGCGGCGCCCACGCGCCACCGGCTCTTTAATGCTGCCGGCAGCTTTGCTTTCATTATGAAGCAAATGCCCGGTGAGTAGGAAAGGGCTCAGCCCGTGAGCCCTCTTCATACTCCCCCATGTGCAGCAAGACGTAAGGGTACGTCTTATTGTGCTATGGGGTTAATGAAACTGAATGTGAATGCCCAGATAAGAATATTCCTTTAAGGTCAACTGACATGGTGACAAAAAATAGATCTTATGTGATCTCCCAATCATTCTTGCTGGATTCTGCCTATTTTACACCAAAGAGATTAAGCACTTTTTTAAAAACACAGGAAGAAAATGTAGAAGATGTGGGTGAAGGTAGATCTGATCGACATGGTATGGAGGTGTCATAAAATGTTCAGATATTGGGTGGATATGATAAACAAAAATCAGTAATTTTTTTTTGGTAGATTTACCATTTAAGGAGAAGCAGTGTATCTTGGGTATAAGAGCTGGGATTGTTGGGAGTTAAATATTGTTCACCATGAAGGGCTTTATTATTGCTTGCATAATAATTATGTATGCTTGGAAGGTAGCACTGCCCCCCATGGTAGCAGAATGGGAAAATAAAATGAATTTAATGATGTTAGCAGAACGCTGTGAGGCAATTGCACATGGCAGGGACAATAAGTTGGATACCATATGGACTTTATGGGGTGGAGGTAGGGGGATGGTAGGGATGCGGACTTCTTCATCCCACCCTCCCAAAAAAAAGGAAGAAGGGAAAGCAGAAAGTGGATAGTGAGATATCAGTCTTATAGCAGACTTCCATGTAAAAATGTATTGGTGTCAGAATATGACAAAACAAACAATTTTTTTGTACAAAAGGTTTTTGTTAAGATTGGGTAACACAAAAGACAGGGGATAGTGTGCCCTGAGCTTGCCCCAACCTCTGTCCCTTCCTATAGCCCCCCCACGCTAAACCGTGGGGCGACTACTTGAAGACTCGAAATACACTGATAAGTGTGGGAAGGGAAACACAAACAGACTGACAAACATAAAACACAAAAGAATAGTAAACTAGCCGGATTCACAACGAGAGGGTATGTCAAAAGCAAAATCAGTAGGCAAAGAGTCAATGTCAAAAAACGAGCCGAGGTCACAACGATACAGATACAGAGCAAGTCAAACCTAATGCTGAGAGCGAGTGGAGAAGGGATTTCAAACAGTGGCACAGGTGACTAGTGAAGCTGCAATTTATGCAGCCAGAACTCCACCTCCAGAACCTGATAGGAGCTGGACAGCTTCTGGGAATTAACCCCTCATGGTGCAGAACAACCAGGCACCAAGCAGAGGTAGCACAAGTCCCAGCAGTTCCGAACACAACTCCTAGACAGCGCGAGATCTTAGCAGCCGCTGCCTGGGACGAGAGGTGGAGTTTGCGCGGATACGCGCCGGGGTTCGGAGAACGCTGCTGGCACCACCAGAAGAACCAGAAGTCCCAGCACTTTCCCTAGTGAACCTGACAGTGCCCCCCCCCCTGATGGGGGACCTTCGGACCCCTAGATCTTAAAGATGACTTCTGAGGGTAGGCCTGATGGAATAACCTGAGTAACCGCGGAGCATGAACATCTCTAGCCGGAACCCAAGACCTATCCTCAGGACCAAAACCTTTCCAATGGACCAGGTACTGCTGGGAGTTACCTACCCATCTGGAATTCATAACTTTTTCCACCTCAAATTCCAGATTCCCCTCCACAATAAATGGAGAAGGAGGGTCAGGAAGAGGCAAAACAGGCTCAAGATACCGCTTCAGAAGACTCTTATGGAAGATGTTATGAACCCGCCACCCTGCTGGAAGAGTTATCTTGAAGGAAACCGGGTTAACAATATGAGTAAGAACAAACGGACCTACAAACCTGGGCGCAAACTTCAAAGAGGGGACCTTCAATTTAAGGTTTTTCGTGGATAACCATACTTTATCCCCCACCACAATCGTATCGGAGTTAGTGCGCCTTCTTTCAGAATGTTAGAATTTTGTGCCCTCTGAATATTCTCCCGAACTTGTGACCAGAGCGAGCGCAACTTGGATGTAATAGCTTCCGCTCGAGGAATATTAGAGACAGGCACAGATGAAAAGGAGAAACGAGGATGAAAACCATAATTGCAGAAAAACGGAGATACCTGTGTGGACGAACTACAGTGGTTATTAATAGCAAATTCTGCCAACGGAAGGAATTTCACCCGCAGATATTGAATCATCTCCTGATTCATTCTCTCGGATTGACCATTAGACTCAGGGTAAAACGCCGATGAGAACAACAAATTAACTTCCAATCTAGAACAAAATGCTCGCCAAAATTTGGAAACAAATTGTACACCCCTATCTGACACAATATCATCTGGTATACCATGGAGGCGTACAATATTCTGTATAAACAATTCAGCTAATTCTTCAGCTGAAGGTAACTTTTTTAATGGAACAAAGTGTCCCATTTTAGAGAAACGGTCCACTACCACCCAAATCACTGTACAGCCTTGAGATGCTGGCAGATCAGTGACAAAATCCATAGACACTTTAGATCACGGCCTGGTGGGAACTGGAAGCGGAAGAAGAGGCCCCTCAGGACGTCTCCTGGGAGTCTTTCCTCGCGCACAGACCTGACAGGCTTGGACAAATGCGTGCACATCATTAGTCATGTGAGGCCACCAGTAACTTCTCTTTAAGAGATCCAAGGTACTCCGCATTCCCGGATGACCTGCCAATACCGAGCAATGCGTCTCCTCCAACACTCTCAAACGACAAGAAAGAGGAACAAATAATTTGCCTTCCGGAAGGTCTTTAGGTGCAGATCTTTGTCCTGCTAAAATTTGAGAGGAGAGGTGGGAGGAGACAGCTGCCAGCACAACCCCTGGAGACAAAATATTTCTGTCAGTAGCCTCTGGAAGCTCAGGAGTCCCGAAGCTACGGGACAAGGCATCAGCCTTCACATTTTTTGACCCAGGTCGGTAGGTGACCACAAAATTAAGGCGAGAGAAAAACAAGGCCCACCTAGCCTGACGTGAGTTTAAGCGCTTAGCAGTATCCAAATATACTAAGTTCTTATGATCCGTGAGCACAGTTATCGGATGAAGAGCTCCCTCCAAAAAGTGCCACCAGACTTCAAATGCCCACTTAATGGCAGGGAGCTCTCGATTACCAATATCATAATTCCTCTCACAAGAAGAAAACTTTCTAGAGAAATATGCACAGGGCCTAAGTCTGGTGAGAGTGGAGGACCCCTGAGACAACACTGCACCTACTCCTACCTCGGAGGCATCAACCTCCACAACAAACGGTAGAGAGAGGTCAGGTTGAACCAAAACTGGGGCTGACGAGAATGCCGCTTTTAAAGTTTCAAATGCAGAGCAAGCGGCAGGGGACCAATTGTTTGGATCAGCACCCTTACGGGTTAGATCCGTGAGGGGTTTGGCGATCACGGAAAAGTTCTTTATAAAGTTCCGATAATAGTTAGCGAAACCTAAAAAACGTTGTAGGGCCCTAAGATTGGTAGGCCGAACCCAGTCCGTGAGCGCCTGAACCTTACTCGGATCCATCTGTAGATCAGAGGGAGTCACAACATAACCTAAAAAGGAAACCTTCTGGACGCAAAAAACACACTTTTCCAGCTTAGCGAAGAGGTGGTTTTTGCGCAACCTAGTAAGTACTTGGTGGAGATGTTGCTGGTGAGAAACCATATCAGGAGAGAAAATCAAGATATCGTCTAGATACACCACCATAAACACACCGATGTAATCATGAAAGATGGAGTTCATAAACCCTTGAAAAACCGCTGGGGCATTACTCAAACCAAAGGGCATAACCAGGTATTCAAAGTGTCCCAAAGGTGTATTAAATGCGGTTTTCCACTCATCCCCTTCTCGGATCCGAATCAGGTTATAAGCCCCTCTGAGATCTAATTTAGAGAAAACTTGGGCCCCAGAAACCTGATTTAAGAGATCCGGGATCAAGGGGAGAGGACCTGAGTTTTTTACCGTTATCTTATTTAATTCTCGATAATCAATACACGGCCGTAAACCACCATCTTTTTTCTCAACAAAAAAGAACCCGGCCCCAGTGGGCGACTCAGAGGGACGGATATGTCCGATTGTCAAGCTCTCATCAATATAACTCTTTAGTGCCTCCCGTTCTGGTACTGACAGGTTATATATACGACCCTTTGGTAATTTAGCATCAGGAAGAAGGTCAATTTTACAATCAAACTCCCTGTGAGGAGGAAGGACTTGGGACAAGGGTTTTGAAAAACACATCTGAGTAGTCAGAGAGAAAACCTGGTAGACTCTGATCTTCCGTCACCACTGTACATAATGAAACTCTGGTCAGGTGATCCTTAAAGTGAGGACCCCAGTGAACCAGCTCCAGAGTTTCCCAATTAATTACCGGATTATGGATCTGGAGCCAGGGTAGACCAAGAATGACGTTTTCAGACAAGTTTTCCATAACTAGGAAAGAACACCATTCTTCATGCATAGCTCCTACCATAAGCTTTATCTGCGGGGTTCGGAATTTAATCAACCCTGCCTGTAGAGGGGTCAAATCCGCACCCGACATCTGGATAGGAGTGGACAATGGAATCAATGACATGCAAAACTGAGAGACAAAATTATAATTAATAAAATTAGATGCAGCACCTGAATCCAAAAAGGCGCGACCAGTGCAGGAAACAGACTGAAACTTAACCGTACAAGGTAAATACATTCTAGACACAATTGGGAATACCTGAGCTCCTAAGCAGTCCCCCCGACTACTGCTTAGGAGCGGAAGTTTTCCTGCTGCTGCCTCTTGGAACAGGTGTTGATCTGATGATCAGGACTTCCACAGTAGAAACAAAGATGATGTCTCAGTCGATGTTGCTTCCGCTGTGCAGGAGAGATGCTATCCAGCTCCATGGATTCCAATTCTGGACTACCTGGAGACAGACTGGCCGCTGGCTGACAGTCAGAGGAAACCCGAGGTGATCGCCTGGATCTTAGGCGACGATCAACTCGGATGACCAGAGTCATAGCATCATCTAATGTCTGAGGCTCGGCATAAGCTAAGACTAAGTCCTATACTCGGTTTGACAGTCCGGACATAAATTGGTCTTTTAGGGCGCAGTCATTCCATTCTGAGTCAGTCACATACTGTCTGAACTGGGCACAATAATCTTCTGCTGTCCATTTTCCCTGACACCGAGATCTAAGGTGGGAAACTGCCAGTGCTCGGCAGTCAGGTTCGTTATAAATCTGGCCTAAAGCAGAAAAAAAAGCGTCAAGAGAAGAACGGGATGGAGAGTCAGGTGGGAGAGAAAAGGGCCAATTTTGCAGATCCCCACGCAACAGGGAAATTACCACGCCCACCCTTTGAGTCTCTGTGCCCGATGAATGAGGGCGTAAAGAAAAATAAAGTTTACAGCCCTCCCGAAATGAAAATGTCAAAAAACGAGCCGAGGTCACAACGATACAGATACAGAGCAAGTCAAACCTAATGCTGAGAGCGAGTGGAGAAGGGATTTCAAACAGTGGCACAGGTGACTAGTGAAGCTGCAATTTATGCAGCCAGAACTCCACCTCCAGAACCTGATAGGAGCTGGACAGCTTCTGGGAATTAACCCCTCATGGTGCAGAACAACCAGGCACCAAGCAGAGGTAGCACAAGTCCCAGCAGTTCCAAACACAACTCCTAGACAGCGGGAGATCTTAGCAGCCGCTGCCTGGGACGAGAGGTGGAGTTTGCGCGGATACGCGCCGGGGTTCGGAGAACGCTGCTGGCACCACCAGAAGAACCAGAAGTCCCAGCACTTTCCCTAGCGAACCTGACAGTTTTAATTTATTGAAACACAAAAAAACGTATATAACTTTGATATCCCTGTGATCAGACTGACCCAAAAAATAAAGGAGATGTGTCATTTGGAGCACACAGTGTCAGATCTGCTGTAAGGGCCACCGTGTCTACTGGTCCTTCCACCCTCAATGCTAGCGGTCTTCTCCGAGTTTCTACACATCTCCACACTAACTCCCATCCCCTGTCCACAACGAGTTACCCCTGCTGCACGCTCGGGGCAGCGGGCATCCAGGGCGCGTGCACTTTAGGGAAGTTAATGCTGTCTGTCTTCTGAATCAGCCTGGGTTCCTGCTCCTATGGGATTCCGGGGCAGATCTCAGGCTGCATAAATTGGATCTGGACCTTCCACCTGTGCCAGTGTTTGTCCTTCTGGAACACACAGCCTAGCTGGATTCCTGCTCTCCTGTGCTCCCTTAGCGTTGTTGCTTCTCCCTGGTATTGTATTCGCCATTTAGTTACTTTTCCTTGACTAGTGGTTTTGACCTTGACGTACCCTCTGGTGTGACCCAGCGGTTCTGCTTATTCTTCTATGTTCTGTGTCTGTACATCTTTAGTTCTCTTTTCTTGCATCTGCTTTAGTTTCCTATGCTGTCTTAAATCGTGTTTGTTTCTTCATTGCTCGTCCTGTTTTTTCCCCCTGTCTGAATTCTGTCCTCCCACACAGCAGTTTTTGTCCGTACCACCTCACAGTGGCTGACAGACCTATTTGGGTTCCTCTCACCTCCCAGGGCCTTGCAGGGTAGATAGGAGGTTCCTGCGGCAGAGGCTCCCTACCTGTAAGGGGGTTTCTGCCTTGGTAGGGTCTAGTCTGTAGATCAGTGCAGGGTTAGTTCCCCCATTCTCTCTGTTCTGTCAGCCTGCACCTAGACTTGTGTGGTAGTTCTTTTTGTGTGTACAGTATTCCAGTCGTGAGTTTTCCTAATACACAGTTCAGGCCGTAAAAACCACACCCACAAGAAAAGGGCCAAATGCTTGTTTCCCTAATGATACCACATTTGGAACATATTTCCCACTTCCCTGTACACAGCATGGAATATTAATTACTGTCACTACGAACTACATTTTGCAAAGTACATGCTTGTCATTTTGTATAGTTTCCAATTCAGAAGATCTTTGTTGCTACCTTATTTTTTCTTATGTTATATACAACTGTGTTTTATTCGATTTACAAACAAAATTAATTGCTACATTAAAAATTCACATGGCTTTATAGACCGAAAATATTGTCTAGTCATTTCATCCATTTTGTTTTATTAATCTCTATAGGAGAAAAGCCAGGGAAAACCTTTTGTGGTTTCTACAGTAACAGTTGAACAAATTGAGTTATGTTCCAATATAGAGTCAGTGAAATGATCCATTATAAGTCACCCACACATAACAGAAGTGTAGTCAGTTTGAAGAGGATTTTCCTTCCTACACCAATTACTTAAAAATCTATTTAAAATGTATTTAGCACTATAACATCTCTAATAATAAATGTTAGTAGGAAGATCAAATGTTTACCGAATAACAAACAAATGCACAAATGTAAAACCATTGTTTTCATAATCATTTTTCATTGTGCCAGTCAATAACTACTGCCGTGGAAAATTTTGAAGAAATGTAATGACTACATTTATATTATACAATAATGTGCAATAATATGGATATTTCTCAGTCTTTGCTGTATTTTTGAAGATAAATATAGCAAAGTGTCCAGCAGTATTCTTGCAATTGAAAGTACTACAAAACCCAACAGCACCCTACTCAAAAAATTTACCAGCTAACAACCACCCACCATCTTCAGACTGCAGCATTGTCTTTAGGACTCTATTGAACTCTACCTAAAATTTACATGACATGAAAACAGAATAAACCTTTTCCATTTTAGTTTAATTAGGATTACCAAAAATTTTACATTTGCCAAATGCCAGAATAATAAAAGAGAGAACATTTTTAAGGAATTTTTTAGTTTTTTCTGCAAATTCAAAAGTCTTAAGAAATCAGCCAAGACATCAGTAAGAAAATTGTGGACTTGCAAGTCTGGTTCATCCTTGGGTGCAATTTCTAGATGTATGAAGGTGTTTCATTCATCTGTACAAACAATTATATACAATGTGCATATCATCTAAAGAACAAAAACAAAAGGCCCTGGGGAAGATGCTGGCTGAAGCTGGTCAGAGTGTGTCAATATCCACAGTGTAACTTATTTTGTATTTACATGGGCTGAAGGGCCACTGTGCCAGGAAGAAGCCATTACTCCAAATGCAAAGTAAAAAAGACAGACTAATGTTTATAAATGCAAACAGGAACATGTCCTGTTATCTGACTGAACTATAAATGAGCTGTATTGTGATAATTGACATTTGCAGGAAAAAGGAAGAAGCTTGCTGAGATGTTGTTGAGATGTTGTTGAGAACAACATCCAGCATAGGTGCCATAGGCGTCTATGGGGATATATATGCAGCCGCAAATTGTGTGGCTGGATATACATCTTTATTCTTTAAAAATGATTTCCATGCAGAGCTGACAGTATGGGGCTAATTTACTAAGGGCCACGCGGACCACACTTTTGTCAGACATCCCAACGATTTCAATTCTGCGCCCCAGGGACATGGATTTAAAAGGGGTTTTTGGCGCACATGATCGTATTTCGGTGCAATCGTGGCGGCTTTCATTAGACACAAATTGGGGGGTGGGCCGTTGGATGTCGTTGGACAGTCTGGATTATGTGCTATGGGGTAAATGGCATCACAAATGGAGTTTGTGAGACAAAATATCTCCGTTCTTGAATGGCAAGTGGCAATTAAGCTGATATTCTCATAATTTCACTGTATGGCAAATGAAGGGGAATTAGAAAAAGAGGCAATGAGCGGATAAGGGAGAATATTACACATGAGAATCAAAAAGCAAGCAGTTAAAGACATAGCTGTGATTTTTTTCGTTATCAACTGAGGAATGCTTCCAGCACCTTGTTGAATCTATGCCACGAAGAATTGAGGCAGTTCTGAAGGCAAAAGGGGGTCCAACCCGTTACTAGCATGGTGTACCTAATAAAGTGGCCGGTGAGTGTATATGGCACAGTGTGGTTAGTTGTGGTATGAGGGGTATATATTATATAAACCTTACTGTGCCCCCCTCCACATATATCAAATATACCCCTCACCCCACAACTGCCTACACTGTACCCCCACATATATCATATATACCCCTCACACTCTAACTACCTAAATTAAGACCACATTTTCTCAAGAATCTATGCTCAGACTTTATCAAGGTAAAAACTTTGATGGGAAGCACGAACTCTACCCTTTTGAACTATGCATTGGCAAAGATTGGATGTATACAGTACATCTATATGGAAGTAGATGTTAACAGAGCCTGAGTATTTAGCATGTTTACACAGTGGGGATCATTAACTAAGGGTTGTGGATCGCACTTTCGTGGGTCTATTCGCCATTTTCGAGATTTGACAGGTTTTGACAGGTATTTAATAGGGGACTGTACTGGGATTGTGTCGCAAGCGGTCTGATTTTGGCGCAGCTGGCTTTCATGTGACAGAAATCGGGGGCCGGGCCTCCGGTGGATCCGACTGATTCAGACTAAGCGCGGGATTTAAGTTTCATATTGTGTCGCAAGACAACGCACTTACATGGACCAGGAAGAAGAAGGTGAACTCTGGTGGACCTGAGCGGGGAAGCGACACATGCAGGATATCGGGCACACGATCTTAGTGAATGGCAGCACAGTGCATTATCGTCAGACAATGAACTCGCTAGATCGGGTAAGTAAAAGTGCCCCAGTGAGTGTCTTGCAGGTGACTGATCTAACTTAATGCTGGACGTTGTTATATAAGCAAGAATCTTTTTGTGTTCTTCACTAGCAGCAGCAGAAAAAGGTAAAAGTAAAGCTCCGGCTCTGTACATATGTAGTGAGGACTTAGATTAACTCTGAATAATGTATGCACTCCTCCTCCTCATTGTCCTCCTTCTCCTCCTCTTTGTACACTAAAGCAGAGGAAACTGGCTATTTTTTGCCAGGGCCAACTGGCTCTAGCTATAGTACTCTATGTATTTAATTTTTCTGGAGGGCCACCTACCCGGTCCTCTGTTTTAAACAATTTTTGGGAGTGCCACATACAGGCACTCAATCTATTTTAATTTTTTCGTCCCCTTATCAAACGACCTGTGTCAGGCAGAATTTTCAGGTGTTTCACCAGATACATAGTGTAACTCGGCCCATCTGTCGCCGCCATGCTGAAGTATTTAGCATGTTTACACAGTGGGGATCATTAACTAAGGGTTGTGGATCGCACTTTCGTTGGTCTATTCGCCATTTTCGAGATTTGCACAGGTATTTAATAGGGGACTGCACTGGGATTGTGTCGCAAGCAATCTGATTTTGGCGCAGCTGGCTTTCATGTGAAAGAAATCGTGGGCCGGGCCGTCGGTGGATCCGACTGATTCAGACTAAGCGCGGGATTTAAGTTTCATATTGTGTCGAAAGACAACGCACTTACATGCACCAGGAAGAAGAAGGTGAACTCTGGTGGACCTGAGCGGGGAAGCGACACATGCAGGATATCGGGCGCACGATCTTAGTGAATGGCAGCACAGTGCATTATCGTCAGACAATGAACTCGCTGGATCGGGTAAGTAAATGTGCCCCAGTGAGTGTCTTGCAGGTGACTGATCTAACTTAATGTTTGACGTTGTTATATAAGCAACAATCTTTTTGTGTTCTTCACTAGCAGCAGCAGAGAAAGGTAAAAGTAAAGCTCCGGCTCTGTACATATGTAGCGAGGACTTAGATTAACTATTTACTAGAAGTACTACTAGAGTTATTTTCTGCTAGCGGAGCGAAATAATGTAAGGCATATCTTTATACATTGGGACATTATAATCCATGAAGAGAGTATTAAGCTCCTTAAGTTTCTTTTTACTAGTAATTTATCTCTGAAAGCAGAGAGATGTGTGACAATTACACCACCTGATAATCTTATTTTTGTCATTTTGCCATTTTGTCATTTTGACTTGTGTTAATACATAGGGTTAGGGAAAAGATATAACCTAGCCTATTTTGGGCCCTGGATATCAGGAAACATATAGTTTTTTTTCTTTCTATGGTCATTTGAGGGCTTGTTTTTGTGGGATAAGTTGTATTTTGAAATGCTTTAATGTTTGGGTGCATTAAAATTAAATCCTATGAACGCCTTTGTGCAAATAACCATTATAGATACATGATGCTTGGCATGTGGTATTACAGCTACATTTTTTCAAAAGATTTTCACTTTGTTTTATAGATATTGAAACATAAATAATCTATATAAATATATTTGACAGAACTGACCCAAATAATAATGCAGGGGTGTTATTTTACTGTGTCATGAAAGCTGTAAAAACAAAACAAAGCGTTTTTTGTGAATTCTACTGCATCTGAAATTTCTTCATCCCAGAACATTAAATTGAATATTAAAGGTTCCAGTAGTGAACACAGCCTGTCAGATAACAAACCGCGTACAACTCTGGAAATGGTAAAATAAAAATGTTATGGCCTTTAGAAGGAGTAAAAAACAGAAAAGGGCTGCGGTATTAATACGTTAGCGACGCAAGGCGATATAGATAGTCTTTATGTGCGAAGCACCCGCTGAAAAAGACTATCTATATCGTCATACATTGAAAGCGTAAACACATGGTGACAAGTCCATAACGACAGCTATCACCAACAGCTGATCAGCACTGACATCGGGCCAGGGACCAATCACAGCCATTTTTGCCCGACGATCACTGTGATTGGTCAGGGAATCCAGTGGAGAGCTGGTTCCCGGGTCTGGTTCTGTTCACACCCCTGCTCCTTATCATTTTTCAGTGTGACAGCCGGAGCTGTCATTTTTTTATGGTTTTTTTTTGTGTGTGTGATCAGGGCTAATGGTTAGGGCTGCTGAATAAAAATTGTGATTAGGGCTAGTGATTAGGGTTAGCAATTAGGGCTAGTAATTAGGGCTGCTGAATATATAGTAATTAAGGTTAGTGATTAGGGCTAGTGATAAGGGCTAGTGATTAGGGCTGCTGAATATATATAGTGATTGGGTCTAGTGATTAGGGCTGGCAATTAGGGCTAGTGATTAGGGATAGTACTTAGGGCTGCTGAATATATATAGTAATTAGGGTTAGTGATAAGGGATAGTGGTTAGGGCTGCTGAATATCTATAGTGATTAGGGTCAGCGATTAG
This sequence comes from Engystomops pustulosus, assembly GCA_019512145.1. Classification (NCBI taxonomy): domain Eukaryota; kingdom Metazoa; phylum Chordata; class Amphibia; order Anura; family Leptodactylidae; genus Engystomops; species Engystomops pustulosus. Next base: position 52,696,258 of record CM033645.1, on the reverse strand, counting down.
GGTAAGTGATCAGGGCTAGCGGTTAGGGATATAAATACTGTATATACAAAAGCAGATCTGGTACCGTTATTATATATACTTACACCTACACAGATCTTCAGCGTTTGTATCCCTTCTTAATTTCTGTGAAACACAGAGGGGGTAGGAAAAGGCCATTATACCCCTTAATAAATTCCTTCAGGGGTGTAGTTCCAAAATAGGGTCACTTGTTGGGAGTTTTTAAATGTTCCCATTCCCCAGAGTCTTTGTAAATTAATGATGGTGGCCTAAAAATGTTTCAGGAAAATCTATCCACTCATAACCAAATGGTGCTCGCTCTGTTCTGTGCCCTGCTATATGCCCTAAAAACAGTTTACACCCATATGTGGGGTTTTTCCGTACTCGGGAGGAATTGTTATATTTACAATTGTTGCTTAGGGAGCAACACAAAAGGTCCTTTTGACCAAATAAAATTTAACTTTTACTTCAATATTCCTTAAAAAACAGGATCACAAAATTGTAATATATATGAGCCTTGACAGATAAACACATTAAAAGAATATGGCAGGTGTGGAGATGTAATCTCAATTAATATAGTATATTGGTGCGGTAAACTGGTGGGACAGTGTGACTCGCTAAAAGGTGCTACTCAGCCGATACACTATCGGGATATAAATATAAAGCAGACACTGGGAGCAGCTGCATACTTAAACAGGGGCCATTGCGGGTCTTTCTGCGGTAGTGTATACCAGATTCTCTCTGTAGAATGTAACTGTTCACCTCTAGGAACTAGTAAATTCACACGCCACAACCAATAGCATACTTTGATTTTAAGCTAAGTCGCACCATCCACACATCACATTCATACACTGGTAATCGCAGGCATATAATGCTGGACTAGTGGTCTCTGCAGGACGACCCTAAGTCCTGAATGAGTCTCCAACTACAATGCCATCAATTAAAAATAGGCTCAGACAGCCCCCCCAACATGTTTCGCCATTAGCATGGCATCCTCAGGGGGTATCGGGGCTGAAATTGTGGAGGAATTGTGCAACAAATTGGAGGGGGTGTTTTTTCCTACAACCCGTTGTAAATTTGTACATTATAGGCCTAAATTAATATATTAGTGAAAAAAAATATTTTTAAAAATTTTACTTACTATTTTGCTTTCATTTCTGTGAAACACCGAAAGGGTTTACAAACTTTCTAAAAGTGGTTTTTCTAACAGTTCCTAAAAATTGCTGTCACTGTTATAAGTCTGCTAACATCCTAGAAAATGTTTTTATTTATTTATTTATTAAGTAATTTGGATGGATTTTGTGTCTGAAAAATAAACATTTTAAATGAGGAAATTTGCTGATTTTTTTTTCTTTTTTGCTACATTTCCCCTTTTTTTATAGAAAACATAAATTATATCAACTAACATTTACCACTGACATAAAGCACAGTGTGTCATGAAAAAATTATCTCAAAATAACATAGGTAAGTTAATGTGTTCTGAAGTTATTATCAAACAAAATGATACATGTCAGGTCTAAAAAATAGGCTTGTGTCCTAAAGGCCATTTTAGGCCGTGTCCTTAAGGTGTTAAAGGGGCAAATGGACATGTGTACTGCAGGATGGTCATGCGTACTGCAGCTCCATTAACTATCAATGAGACTGATGGAGATAGCCTGAATTATCTCTCCGAGGGACATAGATATGAATAGAGTAGCAGGGAGCGTATTGTATTCTGTTCATTTGTGGTACAAAAGAATGCTGTTGATTATTTACAGTAAGCATAGTATATAACTATTTGACAGGGGGGGCGTCTTTCTATAGTTCGCTGTCAAAGTGGCTAGGTTAATCCCTGGCCGTAGTCCTTGGTGCTGAAACTGGGGCTGCGGAAGCTGATACAAACATGGATAAGCACAGAGTTGTTGTCATCAATAAAGTCAAGGCCACTAACCTAATGGACCCCCCATTTAATAAGAAAAAAACAGATTTCTAACCATTGCAGGGTTCAGACTGATGCTACAGACAAAACGGCATATATTTATATATTTATCATTATTTATTATTTACAATTATTATATTCAGTAAATAAAAGCATTCGTATTGTGACCTATAGCTGGAGAACAGAAGAAGAGGTAAAGTTAATCTTTCAGGATTCCTTCATTCCTCCTTTCAAGCTGGAGAAAAGGATGCAAAAGTCCTGTAGAACAGGTCTGTGTGTTGGATGACAGGATGAGGAGGGTCAGGGAGCTGCAAAAGATGCTTTTAAGAGATACCCCATTCCCTACTGGTCCCCCATTCGTATCCCATGTCTATCTACTGTCTCCCTTTGTCAAGCCAGACAGATCATGTCAATCACTGTTTCCATAAAAACTATCTCCTACTATAGTCTATGCTACCCTAATATTCATGCCAAATAATGTACAACCTTTTGATCACTTTTTATTCAAAATTTTATCTGATGCAAAATGGTAAAAAAAGTCTCGATTCTGACATGTGGGCACTATTTTCTGTTATGTGTTTCACCACCGGGAATACCCATTTTTATAGTTTGGTATATCTGGCAATTTGGGGACTGAATGATACCTGATTTTACTTTTTTTTTTAATTGTACATTTATTTTTATATCAGTTCTAGGGAATGGGGGGGGGCAGATTTAAACTTTTAGTTATTTTGTAATTTTTTAAAACTTTTTTTAAAATTTATTTTCTTGTATTTTTAGACCCCTAGGGTATCTTATCAATCCCACCACATACTGCAATACAATTGTCACTCACAGGCCGTTACAGATGTTGCTTAAAGACAGGCCTGGGAGTTTGAAATATGACACAGTATGCAGTGAGTATGAATGGTTTGACCATAAACAAGGCTTTCACAAGTGTGTGGACTGTCAAAGTAATGTAATTACTTATAGGGTTTGAGCGACTGTTATCTACCACTATAGGGTCCCTTTACCGTGGTATAAACCAGGTACACCTGGTTTGGGGACCCCCTCAATATGGTATATCTCCCCCCTTCCCATGACCCTATGTGATGCAAATTGAACTGCAGCTTTATTTTGCATAATTTGAAGAAATAATTAACAATATATGAATTCTAAAGTGCTGCATAATGTGCATCACACTGACAGAATACCTCTTGTGTGAATGGGGTTTATAGTCCAAATTCCTTGTTAAAATTGTTATTAAAATGCTTGCAGTAAACATAAAACATAATATAGGAACAAACTATATAACAACAGATGCAAAGGTTTCTTTCAGTACTTGCAGTATTCAGTATATTTAGTAAAGATCAGTGGCTTAGCATGACACCAGTGGGCCCTGGAGAGAACTTTGGATCGGGGGCCTAAATGCCTGACCCTCGCAGCCACCCCCATACCGCACAATAACCTTGAACATATACATATATGCTACAAATACATATACACACAACACCATACTCATATACCATATATATATATACACTGTTGAGCAGCACCCCCCCCTTAAATATGTACCGTCCAGCAGCAGCCCCCATATTAATATACATCCAGCAGTAGCCCCCCATTATTAAGACACTGTCCAGCAGCTTCTCAAATGAAATGTCCAGCAGCCTTCACTCACTAATGAAATGTCCAGTAGTGTCCCCTCACTAATGAAATGTCAAGCAGCCTCCTCTTACTAATGAAATGTCTAGCAGCAACCTCCCCTTATTAAAGCCAAACCACACTATTCAAATCTACCAACAGGGCCCCTTGTCATATTGAAAACAATAAACTAAGTACTTGCCTCCAGTGCACACTGTATCAGGTGGCGGTGGTGCAGCATAATGATGTCATAAAGTGTGAGCAGGCAGAGCCAACAAATATGTATCTGCCTGTGCACGTTTTAAATCAATTGTATTCTTGTCTTACATGTATGAAATGCATGTAATACATATATGAAAGTATGTAATACACTATACACTCACCGGCAACTTTATTAGTTACACCTGTCCAACTGCTCGTTAACACTTAATTTCTAATCAGCCAATCACATGGCAGCAGCAACTCAGTGCATTTAGGCATGTAGACATGGTCAAGACAATCTCCTGCAGTTCAAACCGAGCATCAGTATGGGGAAGAAAGGTGATTTGAATGCCTTTGAACGTGGCATGGTTGTTGGTGCCAGAAGGGCTGGTCTGAGTATTTCAGAAACTGCTGATCTACTGGGATTTTCACGCACAACCATCTCTAGGGTTTACAGAGAATGGTATTTCAGAAACTGCTGATCTACTGGGATTTTCACGCACAACCATCTGTAGGGTTTACAGAGAATGGTCCAAAAAAGAAAAAACATCCAGTGAGCGGCAGTTCTGTGGGCGGAAATGCTGATGCCATCATGCCAATATGGACCAAAATCTCTGAGGAATGCTTCCGGCACCTCGTTGAATCTATGCCACGAAGAATTGAGGCAGTTCTGAAGGCAAAAGGGGGTCCAACCCGTTACTAGCATGGTGCACCTAATAAAGTGGCCGGTGAGTGTGTATATGTATATATATATATATATATATATATATATATATATATTATAAACAACACAACTGGAATTGGTATAGATGAACTACTGAAGTTTGGATAAAAGCCATCATCACTCCAAATATATATTAAACACAGTGAGTGAAAAGCAACATACTGATAACTAGCTACGTAGCATACTTAACACATTAACAAAACAGTCTGCCATGATTTACACTTCGTAGGTGGCAGACATCATCAAAAGAGCAGCTGTGTAAATTTCTTAGCATAAAACCATATGATTGTGCTGTATTAGTTGATGAAAATAAAACGCAAGTTTAAATGAATGCAGCTCTTAAACTAAATTGTCTAATGTCAATGAATAAAACACAGTATAAACTCATTAGAGAACATTGATTGAGCTAGGAAAATATATGTAATTATAGCTATGACATACAGCACATACTGTAGGAACAACATGAAATCAAACCATAAAATGATGATTATCAGGTAAATATTATTCAACATTAAAATAGTCATAATATGAAGTACATTCCGTTTTTCCTAAATTGGTACAGTTATTTTACAGAGTTAGATGTCTCTTTGTTAGACCAAGAGGATTTATTTCTGCAGCTTCTAGATTTCCCCACAAGGGGGAATTTATTCTTTGCAGTAGATACAGATAAGACCTTACAATGTATCAAGAGAGTAGCATAGATATACCCGAAAACCTCAAACATTCAAAGGTGAATGTTCACAGGCTGAAGTGCATGCACAGGCCCCGGACAGGAGCATTGTGAAAAGTAGTGGATTATATATATATATATACGGTTTGGGCGGTAGCCTGGGGCCAAGCCTTATAGGGGGCCCATAGCCACCCAAACCACCCACCAAATTTTATATTAAGAGCCACTGCAGGATGTTTCAATGTTCTCCAAGGACCTTGAAACCACAGATTGAAAGCATCCTGCATTCCCTAGAAGTTTTATCCTAGTATCATATGTAAGAAGTGAATTCCAGACTTGTAGGGGTTAAATATTCATACAGCTCAGGGCCCATGGCATTCTCAATCCGACTGTGAAGGGAAGCAGGAATTTCAAACCTGATAAGTGTCCCCATAGATGCAGTGTTCTTGGAAAAGTGATAATCCTGATGAAAGTGATAGGATAATGTCATGAGAATTTACCCCATTTAACTACAAGCACCCTAAGGTAGGCCATGAAGTGTTGTTTATAGATTTTTCTCTTTTATCTGAAATCTCGCCAATTTACCTATTTGAAAAAATGCACTTTCATGAAACATACAAAAGAAACACTACAAAATAAGTTAATAAAAGTATATTACATTTTTCTATCATTAGGACTTAGACTTTAAAAAAAACTAAAATTTTATTAAATGTTTAGTTAAACTTTATTGTTGATGATTATGGTTTAGAGTCAAAGAAAATGTAAAAGTTATTATTTTTATTTGTTCAGAAAATTACTATTTTCTATAAGACCAACTATATAATAATGTTTGCAAAATGAAAAGTATGTACAGTAATTGCACTTAAAACTTGGAGCTGGGGCTCCTAATGTTATGAGAAACTCACAGTAACTAAGTTTAGTCTCATTTAAAAGGGGTTATCCAGCCACTGAACAAAAAAAAAAAAATTAGCAATGAATGCCATTTCTGTGATATAGGTATCCAGTAAAAATGTTGTTTTATTACTTAACCCCTTGACTCTCCAAGCCGTAGCTGTACGCCGCAGAGGTGCAAGGGGTGTATGAAGAGGGCTGCCACGAACGTCATGTGACATGAACATGTTTTTTTTCCAATTTTTTTCCAGCTTCCCAGACACGCATTGGAATAATGAATAATGTGAGAGAGAAGTAAAATTTGTTATGCACAAAATAAACCGTCAAACAGCTCAGTACATGGAAAAATGTAAAAGCTATGGATTTTTGGTCGAGATCAAGAAATAAGCGAAAAAACCCTGCGTCCTTAAGGGGTTAATATGGTGCAATCTGATCAAAGTCTATAGATCTAAAGGTTCTATAGATCTTCAGGTCCACCTCATGTGTTGTTTTCTCCATAACTAGTTCTGTATGTAGCAATCATCAAGTGTAACCAATAGAAGCTTTGTGACCTGCTTGTCAGGAAAGGATCAGAGCCTCTGTAGGGAAGTGAAAAGGGCTGTCAGCTAGGAGTCCAGTTATGTCCAGGTCCCACTGGACATAGCTGGATTGACCTCTTACTGACGTGTGACACTCACAAAGTATATAAACACCACTTCAATTATCAAATGTAAATGTCTGACCAAGTGCTCAAAAAATGTCAAAGGTATCAGGTAGGTACCACTGGTTTATTTGAGCAATTATTCAGCACATGAAAGCAGTACAAAAGGTCAAAAGTCTAAGGTGCTACAATACATTACACAACATGTAAGACTGCAATGCTCCAGTCAGCATGGTATTAGTCGGTCTACGGAATGGTGGAGTGGTAATGGAGGAGGTGGAGGGCTCCCCATGCGTTCCATCTTCTATTGGAGACTTCCTCAGGTGTAGAAGTACCCCCTCGAATGCTAAGCTCCCATAAATACCCCTGTCTTACTTACCCCCACGTGTGCACATCCCCACATTCAGTGGGGATACCCAATGAATAAATAAACATCTAAAAGTTTTGTGTGTGTTCTAATTAGTCCATATGTGCTAAGTAGTACGCCAAAAATGGTTGCCAAGTAATGGCTATGGACATCTATGACTACACTGTATACAGGGTGCCGCAATAATTCAGTTATGTATATAATATAACGCCAAGAAGAGCAAGTGCCAAGGACAACAGCCAGTCCAGCAAGAAATGTGATAGTTACAAGTGCTAGCACTTATCGCGGGTGTTTTCCCGCCGATCGGTGCCGGCAATGCTGCCGGCGGCTTCAAAAAGATGGCAGCACATGGGCACCCCAATTTTGCCGAGGATCATCGCTCCCAGTGACATCATTGGTGAGCGGCGATCCGTTGCCCAAGAACCCTATCATTCTAATGTGCTATCAGCACATTGTAATGAGTGAGGAGGAAAATCCCTTTATACTGCCATACTGTAGTATGGCAGTACATGTTAGGATCGATCAAACAACCTAGAGTTAAAGTACCCTAGGGAGTCTGAAAAATTGTAAAAATAAAAAAAAGTTTAAAAAATATATATAAAATATATATAATATATATAAAATTATAATAAAAAAACCTGAAAATTCAAATTGCCCCCTTTCCCTAGAACTGATATAAATATTAATAAACAGTAAAAGTCATGAATACATTACGTATCGCCACGTCCGAAAATGCCCGATCTATCAAAATATAATGTTTTTTCACTGCGTTAAACCCTATAATGGAAAATAGTGCTCAAAGTCAAAAATGCCACTTTTTTGCCATTTTGAAAAATATAAAAAAATCTATAAAAAAGTGATCAAAAGGTAGCATAGTCCTAAAAATGATAGCAATGAAAACATCATCAAAAGTCTCAAAAATGACATTGCCCACAGCTCCGTACAACAAAGTATAAAAAAGTTATTGGCGTCAGAAGATGGCAAAATTAAAAAAAAACATTTGTATAGGAGGTTTTAATTTTTGTAAATGTATGAAAACATTATAAAACATATACAAATTTGGTATCCCTGTAATCATATCAACCCAAAGAATAAAGTAGACATGTCATTTGGGGAGCACATTGAAAGCTATAAAATCCAAGCCCACAAGAAAACGTCGCAAATGCGTTTTTTTCACTATTTTTACTGCATTTGGAATTTTTTTCCCGTTTCTCAGTACACGGCATGGAATATTAAATACCATCACTATGAAGTGCAATTTGTAATGCAAAAAATAAGCCATCACACAGCTCTTTACGTGTAGGCCAGGTTCTTAAGGGGTTAACTGGATTAGTAACAGCCCAAGAAAGCAACAAAGAAAATAAGGTGACTGCTACTTTATGCTAGGAATGCTGTAGATCAGTGATTTTCAACCTTTTTTGAGCCGCCGCACACTTTTTATACTTCTGGGCACACCACCAACCAAAATAGCACAAAATGACACTAAAACAGTCATATTATACATATAGTTAATTATATAGATTCTAAATTTATTTTACTCACTCAGTGAGTGAGTGTGAAACCTCTTCCTCAACAGTTCTCAGTTTCTCCCTGTTTTTAGTATATGGTGCTGATTATTATGTGGCTCACATACTGCAATATAAAGGGGTACAATGAGAAGTACTATGGCCATGAGGCCAGAGTACAAGTGCCAGCTCATATACTTAGCATATGAGCTGGTACTAGTAGTACTCCAGCCTCATGACTATAGTATTTCTCATTTTACATCGCTGCGCATTGCCGGGAAACAAAACACAGGGGGCACCATAGTTTGGGGAACTTTCCCCGCAGCACACCCGACCACGTGTCGTGGCACACTAGTGTGCCACGGCACACTGGTTTAAAATCACTGCTGTAGATGACCACTTCATTCAGGGACAAGAAGCCACTGGTGAGAAAACACTGTGTGAAACCAAAAATTTGGTGACATTTATAACAGGAGTGTTATTTTTTAATATTATATATAAAAAAGTACATGTGTAGAATGAGATTCATAAGGTGATGTATTCTAGTATAATGTAGTTGTGTAATAACACCATAACATATGCTATAGTTTTTACTATTCTGGTTTTAGTGAGGGTACAGTATCCAACAAATCTTTCCTCTTATTTTATTATTTACTCATTACATAGCTTAGATTTCCTCAGTTCCAAACACCAATTTTTTCAGGAGCAGTTCTCCTGTCTAATCTAGCACGGAATCTAATTTTGAAGCCTGGGACACCAGGAGAAAATCCATTTGACGGAGGTCATGAAGAGTTGAACTGAGGTTTGAACCATGAACTATAGAATAGTAACTACTTTATTTATATATCCACCTTAACCAATGGGGTCAGTTTTAATCTTAAATTATAGATTTGTGCTTAAAAATACACACACACACAAATATATATATATATATATATATATATATATACAATTGCACATATTGACCCCTTAAAGGACCCATTGGTTTTTTCTTTCTCCTGTCTCACTCTTGATCTCGCGACCTTCAAAAATCCATAGCTTTTACATTTTTCCGTGTCTACTGAGCCCTCGTTTGACCGTGCCTCTTAATTCCTTGTGCATAAACAATTTTACTTTCTCTCTCACATATTTATTAGTCCGTGCGGTGCCTGGGAGCTTGGGAAAAAAATTGGAAAAAAAACATGTTCATGTCCCATGGCCTTCGTGGCAGCGCCCCTTCGAGCATCTTCATACACCCCTTCACCTCTGGCGGCGTACAGCTACGGTCTGGGAATCAAAGGGTTAGTCATAAAACAACATTTTTACTGGATACCCCTATATCCCAGAATGGCATTCATTGGCTATTCTCTCTTTTCATGTTCATTGGTGGCGGATACCCCCCCTCCTCCATAATCAGACTAACTTAGTTACTGTGATTCTTCTCCATCCCCAACATTCCAGGAGCCCCAGCTCCAAGTTTTAAGTGCAATTAACTGTAACACATATCTTCCCATCCTTTGTTCAAACATCTATATAAAATATTTGGCCTTAGTAGAAAAATTAGTAATTTTTCGACAAAGATATAACTAATAACTTTTACTTTTACATCCTATGACACAAAACCATAACTCATCAACTGATAAGTGTGTATAAAAACTACACAATTTAAAACAAACAATCCATTCTTTGTTATTTTTTATAAGTCTAGTCCTAATGATAGAAAAATTTAAATCTATCATCTTTCATCTTATACCTTATTTGTCAAGTGTTATCTTTGTATGTTTCATGAAAGTGCAATTTTTTTTATCCAAATACCGGGTAAATTCGGCGTAGATTTTACTCAGATATAAAGAAAGAATCCTATAAACAACACACGACTTCTACATAGCCTAAACCCTTAGGGTGTTTGTAGTTAAATGGGGTAAATTCTCACTAGACACTATTCATCCTATCACTCTTACTTCAGATTCTCTATCTATTTCCTACACTATTTTTTATCCAAGAACATTCTTTTCAATCTGAGGTCAGCGGCACACTTTATCAGGTTGTGCGACACGAAAATTCCTGCTAACTCCCTGCTCTCCACGTCGGCGATTCCGCACACAAGCCCCGCCCTGGCCACTTGATACTTGTAATGAATATATTTAACCCCTAACGCAAGTCTGGAATTCACTTCCTAGATATGTCACTAGGATAAAATCTTTCTCACGGGTACTGCAGATACTCTTCATTCTGTGGGTTTCAAGGTCCTCTCGGAGCAACTTGGAACATCCTGCATGGCCTCAATATTAAAATCTTTGTGCGGTGCTTTGGTGTGGCTATGGGGCCCCCATAAGGCTTTGTCGCCCCCAGGCTTACCCCTCTGCCAAACCTATATATATACTATACTAACCTACACACTACTACTTTTCACAATTAACGCTACAACTGTCCGGTGGCCTGTGCATGCCTTTGCCTCACCTATGCCCCCATTCCACCTTTGAAATGTTTGAGGCTATGTCGGGTATATCTCTGCTAACGCTCATAGGTTGATATCATTTGTCAAAGGCTTATCTGTATCGACTGCAAATAAATTCCCCCTTGTGGGGAAATCTAGAAAGCTGCACAAAATCAACTCCCATCTTGGTGCTCAACAAAGAGAGACATCTAACTATTAAAATACCTGTACCAATTTAGGACAAACGGAGTACGTCCATATATGACTTTTTAATGTTGAAATAATATTTACCTGATAATCACATTTTATGGTTGATTTCATGTTGTTCCTACAGTAGTGCTGTAATGTCCCTCGCTCTAATGGTACATATATTTGCGTCCTAGCTCAACTCCAATGTTCTCTAATGAGTTGTATACTGTGTCTATTCCTTGACCTAAGGGCCCCAAAAATTTAACGTTTAAGAGCTTCATTCATTTAAACTTGCGTTTTATTTTCAACAACATCAACTAATCAGCACAATCACTATGTTTTATGCTAAAATTTACACAGCTGCTCTTTTGATATGTCTGCCACTACGAATTTAAATCTGGCAGACGTCTTTGTTTATGTGTTTAATTATGCGATACGTCCTAGTTATGCAGTCATGTTGCTTTTCACTCACTGTGTTTAAAATATAATATTGGAGTGACATGCCCATGCTTTTAAGCCAAACTTCAGTAGGTTCATCTATACTAATTCCAGTTGGTTTGTCTATTTTATAATATTATATATATATATTATATATTAGTATCTCCACTCACCGGCCACTTTATTAGGTACAAAACACCATGTCTAGTACTGGCTTGGACCCCCCCTTTTTGCCTACAAAACGCCCAGCTCATTCTTCGTGGCATAGATTCACAAGGTGCTGGACACTCATTCCTCAGAATTTGGGTCCCTATGACATGATGGCACACACAGTTTTGCCGCAGATTTGCGGCTGCACAACAATCTATATGCGAATCCCCGTTCTAACCACGCGTCCCAAGATGATGCTATTGGATTGAGTCTAGGACTGCTGGATGCCATTTGAGTCGTGACTCATTGCATGTTCAAGAAACCAATCTAGATGGATTCCACTTTATGACATGGCGATTTAATCCTTGCTGAACGTAGCCATCAGATGTTGCGGGGTACCATTGTGTCATAAAGGTGTGGACATGGTCAGCAATCAATACTCAGCGTAGGCTGTGGCGTTGCACGATGTCAATTGGTACCAATGGGCCCAAAGAGTGCCAAGAAAATATTCCCCCACACCCATGAACCACCACCAACCACCACCTGAACCGTTGATACAAGGCATATGGATCCTGCCTTTTCATGTTGTTTGACCGCCGAAATTCCTTCCTACCCTACATCCGAATTCGCACAGAAATCGAGACTCATCCATACCAGGCAAAACACTTTTCCTCCAATCTTCTCCTGTCCAATTCGTGAGCTTGTGCAAATTGTTAGCCTCAGTTTCCTGTTCTTAGCTGGCAAAGGAGTGGCACCCGGTGTGGTCTTCCTGCTGCTGTAGAAGACCTCCATCTGCCTCAAAGTTTCGACGACTGTTCGTTCAGCAGCCCCTCCCTCCTCGCAAGCGTCAGAGATGCTCTTCTGCCTACCTTGTTGTACGGGTGGCGATTTGAGTCACTGTTGCCTTTCTATCCAGCTCGAACATCCTGGCCCTTCCTCCCTCTGACTCTGGCATCAACAAGGCATTTCCGCCCACATAACGGCGGTTCACTGGCATTTTTTGTTTATTTGACTCATTCTCTGTAACCCCTAACAGATGGTTGTCGTGAAATCCCAGTAATCACCAGTTTTTCTGAAATACTAGACCAGCCCTTCTGGCACCAAAAACCATGCCAACTCAAAGCATTCAAATCAACCTTTCTTCTTCCCCATACTGATGCTCGTTTGAGCTGCAGGAGATGTCTGACCATGTCTAACATTGCCCTATGCACTGAGCTTGCCGCCATGGTGATGGCTCGATTATCAAATTAGTGTTAACATCAGTTTGGACGGTGTACCATAATACAAGTGGCCGGTGAGTTGTATAGTGTATTCCTACTTTCATAATGTAATCCACAAATGCAATTTCAGACATGTAAGACAAGAATACAACATTGATTAAAACGTGCCAGGCAGTTACAAATTTGTTGGCTCTGCCTGCTCACCTTTATACATCATTAGGCCGACCCCCCCCACCCAGCCACCTTATACATGTGACTGGAGGCAGGACTTCGTTTATTGTTTTCGTATGACAAGAGGGGGCCTTGGTGGTAGATTTGAATAGTGTGGTCTTGGGGCTGTAAATAAGGGGAGGTTGCGCCTAGACATTCTTAGTACGCGGAGGCTGCTTGACATTTCATTAGTGGGGGAACTACTGTAATTTCAAGTGAGTGAAGCTGCTGGACAATTTCAGTTGAAAGCGCTGGACAGTGTCCTTAGCATTCCTTAATAATGGGGGGCTACGACTGCTGGATGTAATGTTAATAGGGGCTGCGCTGGAACGGTACCAATATTTAAGAGGGGGGGGCTGCTGCCTCAGCATGTATAGATATCTATGGTATAATGAGTATGGGTGTTTGTGTATTGTATTTGTAGCATAATATGTCTACTGTTCACTGTTAGGTGCGGTTGTGGGTGCTGCGAAGGTCAGCAATTTAGGCCCCCCGATCCCAAGTTCTTCTCTCCAGGGACCCACTGGGTCGTCCTGTCTACCCACTGATCTTACTAAATATACCTGATACTGCAAGTACTGAAGAAACCCTTTGCAGCTGTTTTAATATATTGTTCCCTATATGATGTTTATGTTTACTGCAACATTTTTATAACAATTTAACAAGACTTTGGACTTAAACCCCCATTCACCAACAAGGGTATAGTCTGTCAGTTGGCACACTGTAGATTCATCTATTGTTAATTTATTTCTTCAATTATGCAAAATAAAGCTGCAGTTCAACTTTGCATCACATAGGGTCATGGAAAGGGGGGAGTATAACCTATTGAGGGGTCCCCACGCCCTCGTGTACCAATTATAACCACTGTAAAGGGACGCCTATATTGGTAGATACAATTCGCTCAAACCCTATAGTACTTACATTACTTTGACAGTCCCACACACCTTGTGGAAACCTTTTTTATGGTCAAAACCATTCATACTCACTGCAGACCTGTGGTCATATTTCCAAACAACTCCCAGGCCTGACTTTAATTACACATCTGTAAGGGCCTGTGAGTTACAATTGTAAATGGCAGTATATGGTGGGATTGATAATAACCCTAGGGTCTAAAAATACAGTAAAATAATTTTTAAAAAAAGATTAAAAAATTACCAAATAACTAAAAGTTTAAATCTGACTCCCCCCACCCTATTCCCTAGAACTCGATATAAAATAATTAAAATTAAAAAAATTAGTAAAATCAGGTATCATGCCAGGTCCCCAATTGCCAGTATACCACACCTAATAAAAATGGGTAGTCCCGGTGGTGAAAAACACATACACAGAAAATATCCCACATGTCCAGAATCGATTACTTTTTTCCCATTTTGCAATCATATAAACTTTTAATAACAAGTGATCAAAAGGTTGTAACATTATTTGGCTGAATATTAGGGTAGCATGACATAGTGGAGACAGTTTTTATGGAAACAGTGATTTACATGCTTCCTGTCTGGCTTGACAAAGGGAGACAGTAGATAGACATGGATAAGAATTGGGAAAAGAAACAACGACCAGTAAGGAATGGGTAATCACTTAAAAGCTCCACTTGTGCAGCTCCCTGACCTTCCTCTCCTGTCAATCGCAACACCAGACCTATTCTAAGGCTTTTGCATCCTTTTCCTCCATCTTGCAAGGAGGAATGAAAGGATCCTGAAAGATAACTTGAACCTCTTCCCTGTCTCCAGCTGTAGGTCACATTCCGAATGCTTTTATATTTTACTGAATAATATAATTGTAAATAATACATAATGATAAATATTACATATATCCCGTTTTGTCTGTAGCATCAGTCTGAACCCTGCAATGGTTAAAATCTGGTTTTTTTTCTTATTAATGGGGTCCATTTAGGTTGTGGCCTTGACTTATTGATGACACAACCTCGTTCTTATCCATTTTTGTTCAGCTTCCTCCGCAGCCCCAGTTTCACACCACAGACTACGCCAGGGAATTAACCTAGCCCTTTGACCAGCAAGCGCTACTATAGACCGACGCCCCCCTGCTCAAATAGTTTATATACTAATGCGTACTGAAATCATCAACAGCATTCTTTGACCACCACTGGAACAGAATTACAATACGCTCCCTCTACTCTATTCATATCTATGGTCCCTCGGATAGATAGATTCCAGCACTGGCTATCTTCCTCAGTCTCATAGAAGTTAATGGGCTGCAGTAAACGCATGACCATCCTCAGGACACAATGGCCATTTGCCCCTTTAAACACCTTAAGGTAAGGACCACGGCCTAAAATGGCCTTTAGACCAAGCCTATCTTTTCCAGACCTGACATGTCTGAGTTTGTTTTGATACAATACTTCAGAACACATTAACTCTTACCTATGTTATTTTGAAGATAGTTTTTTTTCATGACACACTGTGCCTTTATTGTCCGTGGTAAATGTTAGTTGCATATGAATTTATTTGTTTTTTTAACATTCTGAAAAAGGGGAATGTAGCAAAAAGAAAAAAAATCAGCAATTTCATCATTTAAATTCGGTGTTTCACAGAAAGAAAGCAAATAGTAGTAAAATTTTAAAAATATTTGTTTTCACTAATATATTAATTTCAGGCCGCTAATGCTTAACAATTTACCACGGTTGTAGGAAAAACACCCCCTCCACATTTGTTTTGCAACGCAATTCCTTCCTCCCTATTACGGAAAACCCCACATGTGGGGGTAACGCTTTTTAGGTCCATATAGCAGGGCAACAGAACAGAGAGCGAAGCAACACCATTTGGTTAATGAGTGGATAGATTTTTTCTGAAACAACATTTTTAGGCCACCACCATCACTTCATTTTACAATACTCCCTGGGAATGGGAGCATTCAAAAACCTTTAAAACTCCAACAAGTGACCCTATCGCGACTACAAGCAACAAACTCTACAACTACTACACTACAAAGAGCTACAATACAAACCCACAAACAACACCCCTGAAGGGGGAATTTATTAAGGGGTATAATGGCCTTTTCCTTTCCCCCCTCCCCCTCCTCCCCCTCTCCCTACCCCACCATGCCACTCCTCCGTTCCCCCTCCTTTCTTCCCTCCTGTTTCCCTTTCCTTCCATCCCCCTCCCCCCTCCCCCCCGCATCGAGCTTTTCCCCGCCGGTCCTTCCTCCTCCCTTTCCCCCACGATCTTCCTCCTCCTTTTCCCTTCCCCGTCCCTGCCCCGGTGCCCTTTTCTCCTTCCTAGCGGAGCCCTTCACCCTTTCCACTCCTCCCCCTTCCCGCCTCCTTGTGCCACCTCCTTCCTTCCTTTTCCACCCCCCCTCCTCCCCTCATCCTTCCTCCTTTCCCCTTTCTCCAAACCTCCCTCCCCGTTGCCCTCCTTCCCTCGCGCCCAACCGTACCCCCTGATCCCCTCCCTCCACCCCCCTTCACCCCTTGGCCCCACCCACGCACTCCCGACCTCGCCAACCTCTCCACAGTTCCTCCTCCCCCGCCCATATGCCCCGGGGCCGGGTGCCCCCCGCATCCTCCCCCCCTCGCACCCGATTGTCCCCCTTTCCCTCCTTTTCCTCCTTCCCCCCCCTTCCCCACTACTATCGCTGATCAGACTCCCTCTCTCCTGTCGCCCTTCCGTCCTTTACCCATCGTCCTGCACCATATACTATACCCCTGCTTGAATCAGACATCTCTTGCCTTCCAACCGTCGTCCCATACTCATACTGCTATCAGACCCACCATCTGCGGCCGTTGTCCATCATGGCCCATACTATCTGCTGATCAACAACCATCCCCTCCAGCCCCATTGTCCATTCACCTGCTCTCTCCCGTTCCCTCATACTTCCTGAATTTCACTTTCCTCCACCTCTGCGTCCGCTGCCTACCAACATGGTTCCCCCATTCCCCTATACCACTGCCCGTATTCCAACTCCATCTCAGGCCCTTGTCCATGTCCCCTCCCATCCTACACCTAACTGCTTGGTTCCCCAGGCCTTTTCTCCCACATCTTTCGCCGCCTTTCTTCGTCTCCACCCCTCTGTTGTTCCCAATACTATTATTCCTTCCTCCTTCCGCCTGATTTCCACTCCCACACAACCCTTCTCTTCCACAGCCTCGCTTTCCCATCCTGTCTCCCACTCACTATATTTCCGGCTGTTCCGTCATTCCACCCTACTCTCGCCGTTGCCTCCATTCCTTCCTACCTATACTGTCTCCGTCACCATACACCATCCCTTTTTTTCCTTCCTCTCCGTTCCGTCTGCCCCTTCTCTGTCCTTATTCCTCCCGTGCTTCTCCCATCTATTTTTCCTTTCCCCACATATTCCCGATCCTAGCTGCTGATTCCCGACAATCTCCTTCCCTCCCAATTCTCCTCCTGTCCATGTCCCATGTCTTCCTCCCATACCCCTATAACTTGCTTGACTCCCATCACACTCCCTTTCCATCCTCGTTTCCCCGTGTTACCCACTCATTCCCCCTCCCATACATACGGTTTTTCCCAATCCTCGCTGTTCGCCCAGTTTCCCTTCCCACACTTTCCCTTGGCCTTGTCCATCATGTCCCATACTATAACTCTGACTTGGTCAGACCATCTCTTGCCTTGTCCTCATGATCCCATAAACGATACTGAACATCTCTAACCACACCCCTACCGCTGATCCCAGACTCTCCAGTCCTTTTCAGATACAAAATTAAAACTGTTACAAAAATAATATAATTAAATAAGATAGCTGTTACAAAGTAACATAATTGCGAAAAGATGTATAAAAAATAAAATAAGGAAAATTAATAATAATATATTTCCACAAGGTAAAAAAATAAAATATATTTAAATATTTAATATAAGTTTAAAAAATAAATACTTATCGAAATCTCAATGCGTATACATAAAAAACTTAAAATTCACACTATCCCCTACTGTTTTCCACACATTTCCCCCAAACCGTGTCCATCATGCCTTCCCATACTATAACTGCTGAGCAACAATTTTCCAGCCTTGTCCATTCATTCCATACTAATACTGCTGACAAGACATCTCAAAACGAACGTCTAACCGGGCCTTGTCCATCATGTGCGCCATACATATAAACTGCTGATCATACATCTCCAACCCGATCCATCATTCCATACTACACTGTCTGATCAAACATCTCCAAACCACCTTGTCCATACATTCCCATATATATACTTGCTGATCAGTTATCTCCGGCCTTGTCCATCAGTCCCATAGATACTGCTGATCAGCACATCTCCGGCCCTTGTCCATCATGAGCGTCCCATACTATTACTTGCTGTCAGCAGACATCTCTCCTCTTTGCTTCCCTTCCCCTTGCCCCATCACGTCTCCATACTCCAATCCCACACTACCCCCGTTTCCATCCACACCTTATCACAATCCCCTCGCGCGTTTTCTCCAGCCGTCACCCTATCCCTCTCTTCTCTTCCTTGTCCCCTTTTACCTTGTCCGGCAGCCATGTACCCTACTAAACGCTAACCGCTGTCCGTACCGGCCTCCAGGTCATTCACACCGCTGAGCACTTAAGAAGGGATAACACATCGGCGGGCAGATCTGTGTAGCATCGATGTAAGTACCCATTAAATAACGTAACCAGATCTGCTATCTTGGATATAACAGTAGATATAAGCCCCGACACCAGACGAGCCCTGATGGCACGTACTCTAATACTACGCACCTCGACCCTACAGCCGATAGGACATTCAGCCAGCCCTAAAAACCCCCACTATCCCCTATCCACTAACCCTCATTAAAACGTACACTGCTGGTTCCAGCGACGCGCCCTACACTACACGACATCCCTACCTCCACATACCATAATTATGGCTCCTCCGTAATCACTAACCCGCCAATCATCTGTATTATACAAATCTCCTCGTCCATTGGAGTCAGCCCTACAAATTCACTCAATACCCTAACTTTCCTATGTTATTTCAGCAGCCCCACTTCCATCTAATCCACCCTAATTCACGACATATGGTTCATGGTCATGCCGAAGGCCAGAGCCGATGAGTCAAATAACCCCGGATATTCTACTCCTATAATTGGCAGTGGGACCCTACAATTTGATCTCCATACCTATATCTGTCCCATGACAGCCTCATAATTGCGATATAAAACTTCACCCTACGATCAGCCTAAAATCACAGCCATCCCTAAACATCACCTACTACTCTTTTATTCAGGCAGCCATCAGTTCGATCCATCTCAGTGATCCCTTTAAGCTAACGGGATCGCCGTATCTCATGTACGGCCCTAATCCAACCCATCGCCACCATTGTCA
Source organism: Engystomops pustulosus (assembly GCA_019512145.1). NCBI lineage: Eukaryota > Metazoa > Chordata > Amphibia > Anura > Leptodactylidae > Engystomops > Engystomops pustulosus. The sequence continues at coordinate 52,676,808 of CM033645.1, read as the reverse complement.
CATCCTATCTGGATCCCTAGGATAAAAAACCAAAAGCTAAACGCAAAAACAAAGACCAAGACGACTCCGGCTTGTCACACAAACTGAAAAATGATATACAGGAACCAACGGCGTGTGAACAGAACCAGACGGCCCTTCGTGCGAAACCCATCTCACGCAGGGGGATTCCCTGCCCCAATCAACATCGAGTAGATCGTTAAGCTTGCTGGGGCGCTCACAGATACATCGTCCTGGGTGAATCGGTCCGGCCCCCCTCTGTGGCTGCCCGACTCACGTCAGTGCTCGAAATTGCATCCCGCTTAGTGGTGCTAGTAAGCTGGTCGTATAGAAAACTGGCGGGTCAGATATCCTCCTCCGGCCTTTTGTCCTCATGTCCCATACGATACTGCTGATCATACATCTCTTGCTTGGACCATCCATGTCCCATCTATCTGCTGTTCATACCTCTCAGGCCTTGTCCCATCATCCCTATACATACTGCTGATCCACACATCTCTGGCCTTGTCCATCATGTTTCATTACCATACTGCTACTGAGACAGTCCTGGCCTTGTCCATCATGTCCCATACTATAATCAAAAACTGCTGATCAGGAAATCTCCGCCTAGTCCATCATGTCCAATAACTATACTGCTGATCAGACATCCTCTGCTCTGGCCTTGGTACATCATTCATGAACCCATACTATACTGCTGATCATTACATCCTCCATCCTTGTCCACATGTCCCTGCTATAAACTGCTGATGCAGATAGCTCCTCCCGGCCGTTGTCCATCCTGTCCCATACTATACTGCTGATCAATATCTCCACGCCTTGTCCATCTGTCCAATACTATACTGCTTGATCAGACTATCTATCTCCTGCCTTGTCCATCACCTATACTATACTGCTGGTCAACTCTTCTCCAGCACTGTTCCATCATGTCCCCATACTATACTAACACTGCTGGTGATACATCTCCGGCCTTGTCCCATCATGTCCCATAATATTGCTGGTCAGACAATCTCTTGCCTTATCACATCACATCCAACTATACTACTGCTGTTTAACATAGACATCTTCCTCAGAGCCTAGTCCCATCATGTCCCATACTATAAACTGCTTAATCAGAACATCTCTGGCCTTGTCATCATGTCCCATCCTAATACTGCTCGAATAAACATGTCCGGCCTTGGCCATCATGTCCCATACTATGCTTGCTGATCAAAATCTCCGGCCTAGTCCATCATGTCCAATACTATACGGCTGATCAGACAATCTCTGGGCCGCTTTGTACAATCATGGTCCACATACTTATAACTGCTGATCAGGACTTTCCAGCCTTGTGTTTCCATTCAAGTTCCCATACTATACTTGCTGGATCATACAGCTCCGCCCTTGTCCACATGTCCCATACTATACATAACTGCTGATCAACCTCACCCACCCACGAATCCATCATTCCCATCTCCATATCTTGACTCAGCATCTGCCGGCCTTGTCCGTATGTCCCCCCTCTATACTGCTGATCAGACATCTCCGGCCTTGTTGTCCATTATGGTCCCATACTATGAAATCCCGCTGATCAGACATCTCTCCGTCCTTGCCAACCTCATGTCCCCTACTATAACGCTTGATCAGCATCTCCGGCGCTTTTCCATCATGTCCCATACTATAAAAAAAATCAACGAGACAACCGCGATCGAGACATCTCCGGCCTTGTCCGTCATGTCCGCTGCCTATACTTGCAATCAGACTCTCCAACCGATCCATCATTCCCAGACTATACTGCTGAATCAACATCGCTGGCCTTGCCTTCATGTCCACACAAATACTGCTGATCAGACATATCCGGCCTAGTTCCATCATGTCCAATACTATACTTCTGATCAGACATCTCCAGCCTGTACATCATTCCCATACTATACTGCTGGTCAGACATCTCTCTCTTGCCTTGTCTATTATGTGTCCCTACTATACCTGATCAGACAATCATCCGGCCTTGTCCACATTCCCATACTATACGCTGCTCAAACATCTCCCGTGCCGCTTGTCCATCATGGTCCCATCACTATACTGCTGGTGAGACATCTCCGGCCCTGTCCATCATGCCCCATACTATACTGCTGATCAGACATCTCACGGCCTTGGTCCATCCTTCCCCTACTATAACTTCTGGTCAAAACATCTCCATCTCCGGACCTTGTCCAACATGTCCCATAAATAAACTGCTGGTCAGACATCTCTGCCTTGTCATCATGTCCCATACATACTGCTGATCAGCCATCTCGGGGCCTTGTCCATCATAGCCCATACCATACTGCTGGTTCAAACATCTCTTTTTGCCTTGTCCTCATGTCCCACCACCTACTATACTGCTGGCAGACAATCTCTGGCCTTGTCCTCATGCCCATACTATAATACTGATCACACATCTCTGTGCTTGTCCTCATTTCCCATACTATACAGGCTATCGACCTCTCTGCTCTTGCCTTGTCCATCATGTCCAATACTAAACTGCTGGGTCAACAAGCTCTGGCCTTGTCCATCCGGTCCCCAGACTACATACTGCGGATCAACATCCCCGCTTGTCCATCATGTCCCATACTATACTGCTGTCAATAGCCTCGCCTTGTCCATCATGTCCCCATACTATACTGGCTATCAACACACTCCGTCCTTGTCCAATCATTCCCTACTATACTGCTACGGCGGGTGAGACATCTCCCGGCCTTGTCCATCATGATCCCATACTATACTGCTGATCAAGACATCCTCCGGCATCTCCGCCTTTGTCACAGTCCCCTAACTAATACTGCTGGTCATACATCTACCGGCCTGTCCATCATGTCCCCTACTAGACTGGCTGTCAGACTCTCTGATCTTCTGGCCTTTTGTCATCATGTCCCATACTATACTCTGCTCAGAGACATCCTCCTTCCTGCCTTGTACCAAATCCATGTTCCTCTACTATACTGCTGTTCAGAACATCTCAGGCAGACCTTGTCCATCATGTCCCATAACTATACTGCTTATCAGACATCTCCCCGCCTTGTCCATCAGGTCCCTACAATACTGCTAATAAGAGACATGTCTGGCCTTGTCCATCATTCCCATACTATAATGCCTGACAGAAACTCTTCCGGCCTAGTCCATCATGCCAAAACTATACTGCTGAATCAACACATCTCCGGCCCTTGTACTCATGTCACATACTAACTGCCGATCCGAACATCTCTGCTTGTCCACATGTCCCATTCTATACTGCGTGATCAGACATCCTCCGGCTTTGTCCATCACGTCCCATACTATACTTGCTGTTCAGGCATTCCCGCATCTCCGCCGTTGTCCCACATGACTCCATACTATAGCTTGCTGTTCAGACAATCTCATTGCCTGTCCATCATGTCCCATACTATACTGACTGGTCATGACACTGCCACCTGTTCCATCATGTCCCCATACTCTCCTGCTGATCAGACCTCTCTGGCCTTGTCCATCAGTTCAATACTATAATAATGCTGGCAGACATCTCCGGCCTTGTCCCATCATGTCCCCTCTCTACTGTCTGATCAACATCGCCGGCCTTGTCCATCATAGTCCGTCATACTATACTGCTGATCAACATCTCTGCTCCTGGCCTTGTCCATCATGTCCCATACTATACTGCTTATCAGGGACATCTCCAGCTTGTCCATCATGTCCCATACTAGACTGCTGATCAGACATCTCCTGGGCCTTGTCCAATCATGTCCCATACTATACTGCGTCAAAATCATACAGCCTTGTCCCATGTCCCATACAATACTCACTGCTGATCAGAACACTTCCAAGCCTTGTCCATCAGTCCCATACTATACTGCGATCAGACATCTCCGGCCTTGTCATCAGGTCCCATACTATACTGCTACAACAATCTCCAATCCCGATCCATCATGTATCCCATACCACGACACTGCTGACAGCAGCTCAAGCCTTTGTCCATCTGTCCCATACTAGACTGCTGCTCTCATACAATCTCCCGGCCTTGGTCTATCATGTGTCCCGCATACTATAAACTGGCTGATCAGACATCTCCGGCCTTGTCCTCATTCCCATACTATACTGCTGAGCAGACATCTCTGATCGCTTTCCTTGTCCATCATGTCCCCATACTATAACTGCTGATTCATACATCTCCGGCCTTGGTCCATCATGTACCCATACTATACTGCTGAAGCAACCTCTCTGGCCTTGTCCATCATGGTCCCTACTATACGGCTGATCAGACATATCTGGCCTTGTCCATCATGGCATGTCCCATACTATAAAACTGCTGATCAGACCCTCTCTGCCTTGTCCCATCATGTCCCATACTATACTGCTAGATCAGACCTCTCCGGCCCTAGTCCATCATGTCCCATACTACCAAACGCTTATCATTCACCCTCGGGCCTTGTCCTATCATGTCCCATACTATACTGCTGATCAGCACATCTCTAGCCTTGTCCATCATGTCCCAACTAGAACTGCTGTTCAGACATCTCTGGCCTTAGTCCATCATGTCCCATACTCAATCTGCTGATCAGACCTCTCCGGCCCTTATACATTAATCCCATACTATAACTGCTGATCAGACACCTACCTTGTCCCATCATTTCCTCATACTATACTGCTGATGTCAGACAGTACTCTCTGGCCTTGTCCATCATGGTCCCACATACTGCTGATCAGACCTCTCCGTCCTGTTTGTCCTCATGTCCCCATACGATAATCAGTTAAGACATCTCCGGGCCTTGTTCCCTCATTCACAATCCTATACTGCTGTTCAAGACTCCTCCGCCTTGGCTATCATAATCCATACGCGAATACTGCTGTTCAGATACAATCTCCGCCTGTCTATCATGTCCCATACTATACTGTAGTTCGACATCTCCGGCCTTGTCCATCATGTCCCATACTAATACTGCTGATCAAATAATCTCTGAAAAGGGCTGTAGGCACAATTAGGAGGATGACGGGAACATCAAAGTCTATAGATCTAAAGGTTCTATAGATCTTCAGGTCCACCTAATGTGTTGTTTTCTCCATAACTAGCTCTGTATGTAGCAATCATCAAGTGTAACCAATAGAAGCTTTGTGACCTGCTTGTCAGGAAAGGATCAGAGCCTCTGTAGGGAAGTTAAAAGGGACTGTCAGCTAGGAGTCCAGTTATGTCCAGTTCCCACTGGACATAGCTGGATTAACCTCTTACTGACGTGCGACACTCACAAAGTGTATAAACACCACTTCAATTATCAAATGTAAATGTCTGACCAAGTGCTCAAAAAATGTCAAAGGTATCAGGTAGGTACCACTGGTTTATTTGAGCAATTATTCAGAACATGAAAGCAGTACAAAAGGTCAAAAGTCTAAGGTGCTACAATACATTACACAACATGTAAGACTGCAATGCTCCAGTCAGCATGGTATTAGTCGGTCTACAGAGTGGTGGAGTGGTAATGGAGGAGGTGGAGGGCTCCCCATGCGTTCCATCTTCTATTGGAGACTTCCTCAGGGGTAGAAGTGCCCCCTCGAATGCTAAGCTCCCATAAATACCCCTGTCTTACTTACCCCCACGTGTGCACATGCCCGGCTAAGGTAGCGGGCAATACCGCAATCGTGCGGATACAGGTGCCGGAAATGACGTCACGTCGTTTAACATATCGCAATACTTGGTTGCCAAGCAGTGACTACAAACATCTGTTACCAAGGTCTCGCTGTACAAAAGGCGCTACGATCATTCAGGTGTGTATGTAATAAAGCGCAGAGAAGAGCAAGTGCCCAGGACTTCAAAAAGCTGGCAGCACATGGGCACCCCAATCTTGCCGGGGATCATTGCTCCCAGTGACGTCATTGGTGAGCGGTGATCCGTTGCCCAAGAACCCTATCATTATAATGTGCACATTGTAATGAGTGAGGAGGAAAATCCCTATATACTGCCATACTGTAGTATGGCAGTACATGTTAGGATCGATCAAACAACCTAGAGTCAAAGTACCCTAGGGAGTCTGAAAAATTGTAAAAATAAAAAAAGTTAAAAAATATATATATAAAATATATATAATATAAATGAAATTAGTGGAGATACTAATATATAATATATATATATAATATTATAAAATAGACAAACCAACTGGAATTAGTATAGATGAACCTACTGAAGTTTGGCTTAAAAGCATGGGCATGTCACTCCAATATTATATTTTAAACACAGTGAGTGAAAAGCAACATGACTGCATAACTAGGACGTATCGCATAATTAAACACATAAACAAAGACGTCTGCCAGATTTAAATTCGTAGTGGCAGACATATCAAAAGAGCAGCTGTGTAAATTTTAGCATAAAACATAGTGATTGTGCTGATTAGTTGATGTTGTTGAAAATAAAACGCAAGTTTAAATGAATGAAGCTCTTAAACGTTAAATTTTTGGGGCCCTTAGGTCAAGGAATAGACACAGTATACAACTCATTAGAGAACATTGGAGTTGAGCTAGGACGCAAATATATGTACCATTAGAGCGAGGGACATTACAGCACTACTGTAGGAACAACATGAAATCAACCATAAAATGTGATTATCAGGTAAATATTATTTCAACATTAAAAAGTCATATATGGACGTACTCCGTTTGTCCTAAATTGGTACAGGTATTTTAATAGTTAGATGTCTCTCTTTGTTGAGCACCAAGATGGGAGTTGATTTTGTGCAGCTTTCTAGATTTCCCCACAAGGGGGAATTTATTTGCAGTCGATACAGATAAGCCTTTGACAAATGATATCAACCTATGAGCGTTAGCAGAGATATACCCGACATAGCCTCAAACATTTCAAAGGTGGAATGGGGGCATAGGTGAGGCAAAGGCATGCACAGGCCACCGGACAGTTGTAGCGTTAATTGTGAAAAGTAGTAGTGTGTAGGTTAGTATAGTATATATATAGGTTTGGCAGAGGGGTAAGCCTGGGGGCGACAAAGCCTTATGGGGGCCCCATAGCCACACCAAAGCACCGCACAAAGATTTTAATATTGAGGCCATGCAGGATGTTCCAAGTTGCTCCGAGAGGACCTTGAAACCCACAGAATGAAGAGTATCTGCAGTACCCGTGAGAAAGATTTTATCCTAGTGACATATCTAGGAAGTGAATTCCAGACTTGCGTTAGGGGTTAAATATATTCATTACAAGTATCAAGTGGCCAGGGCGGGGCTTGTGTGCGGAATCGCCGACGTGGAGAGCAGGGAGTTAGCAGGAATTTTCGTGTCGCACAACCTGATAAAGTGTGCCGCTGACCTCAGATTGAAAAGAATGTTCTTGGATAAAAAATAGTGTAGGAAATAGATAGAGAATCTGAAGTAAGAGTGATAGGATGAATAGTGTCTAGTGAGAATTTACCCCATTTAACTACAAACACCCTAAGGGTTTAGGCTATGTAGAAGTCGTGTGTTGTTTATAGGATTCTTTCTTTATATCTGAGTAAAATCTACGCCGAATTTACCCGGTATTTGGATAAAAAAAATTGCACTTTCATGAAACATACAAAGATAACACTTGACAAATAAGGTATAAGATGAAAGATGATAGATTTAAATTTTTCTATCATTAGGACTAGACTTATAAAAAATAACAAAGAATGGATTGTTTGTTTTAAATTGTGTAGTTTTTATACACACTTATCAGTTGATGAGTTATGGTTTTGTGTCATAGGATGTAAAAGTAAAAGTTATTAGTTATATCTTTGTCGAAAAATTACTAATTTTTCTACTAAGGCCAAATATTTTATATAGATGTTTGAACAAAGGATGGGAAGATATGTGTTACAGTTAATTGCACTTAAAACTTGGAGCTGGGGCTCCTGGAATGTTGGGGATGGAGAAGAATCACAGTAACTAAGTTAGTCTGATTATGGAGGAGGGGGGGTATCCGCCACCAATGAACATGAAAAGAGAGAATAGCCAATGAATGCCATTCTGGGATATAGGGGTATCCAGTAAAAATGTTGTTTTATGACTAACCCTTTGATTCCCAGACCGTAGCTGTACGCCGCCAGAGGTGAAGGGGTGTATGAAGATGCTCGAAGGGGCGCTGCCACGAAGGCCATGGGACATGAACATGTTTTTTTTCCAATTTTTTTCCCAAGCTCCCAGGCACCGCACGGACTAATAAATATGTGAGAGAGAAAGTAAAATTGTTTATGCACAAGGAATTAAGAGGCACGGTCAAACGAGGGCTCAGTAGACACGGAAAAATGTAAAAGCTATGGATTTTTGAAGGTCGCGAGATCAAGAGTGAGACAGGAGAAAGAAAAAACCAATGGGTCCTTTAAGGGGTCAATATGTGCAATTGGAAGAATTGAGGCAGTTCTGAAGGCAAAAGGGGGTCCAACCAGTTACTAGCATGGTGTACCTAATAAAGTGGCCGGTGTGTGTATATATGTACACCTATTTAAAAAATTTATGATGAAAACTAGCTGATTTGTCACCTACAACACTGTGCAGAATTATATACTTTGCAATTTTAATTACTTACCATATATACTCCAGCAAAACCCGGCCCGAGTATAAGCTGAGGTCCTTAATTTTTACACAAAAAACTGGAAAACCTATCAACTCTAGATATATATATATATATATATATATATATATATATATACATGTACACCTACTAAAAAAATTAATGATGAAAACTAGGCATTTAAACATTTAAATGGATTGATTGGAGCATTTCATTTGTGATGTTCACTACCATCAGCACTTTCTACATTATTATTAGTTTTTTTGTGAGCTATCTTTATGATTTGTCACCTACAACACTGTGCAGAATTATATACTTTGCACTTTTAATTACTTACCATATATACTCCAGCAAAACCCGACCCGAGTATAAGCTGAGGTACTTAATTTTTACACAAAAAAACAGGAAAACCTATCAACTCTAGTATAAACCTAAGGTGGGAAATGCAATGGCCACAGCCTCCACCCAGTATATAGCAAACCTGCCCTCTTCCCCCCTGTATATAGCTAGCCAATTCCCTTCCCCTCCAGAATATAGCCAGCCAGTCCATTGCCCCAATATATAGCCAGCCAGCTCGTACCCCCCAGTATATAGCCACCATACCCATGCCCCTTAGTATATAGCCTGAAAGCCCATGCACCAAGTATTTAGCCTGCCAGTACATGCCCTCATTATATAAAAACCTAATTATATAGAAGTGGCAAAATATATGGCTTGTGCCAGAATTTTTGACTTTTTCATGCTTTTTGTGTCCAAAAACTGCCTTCAAGGTCTAATAAATTCCCCCAATTTCCTGTGATTCTAACAAATTCAACTTTAAGACTTTTTTGCTTAATATTATTTTGCGCTAGAAATCACCATAAAATATGTATATTTTTTACATTATAGTAAACTGTATAGTAATGGGGCACATTTATTAATGTGGGGTGCAAGGTCTATATTTTGGTGCCCGATTTTAGTTGTGTTTTGCACTAAGATATGTGGCACAAGACCTTTATGTATTTGGAGAAAAAAATTAGCATCAGAATGACAAACCACATCCTTTAAGGGGTTTAAAAGTTGGTAGACAGACTTGTTTTTTGTTTGTCTGATTATGTGCCAAAAATTGTCCAAAACAAAGTTTTGAGAAAGTGGAAGTGCAGGAAATGTGTTGGGATTCAAAAACTGCACCCAAATTGGGCAACATAAAAAATGAGTGTTGGAAAACTGAGGTTTTTGTGGTGCAGACACTTGAAACAGGCACTCAAAAAACCCTGGAATTGCCCAACAAAAACAGGTGCAAAAACCATTAATAAATATGCCCTATGTATTTTTCCTATTGAAACCAGGTCCAATTATTTTACAAGAATTTATTTGTGAATTGAATTGGACTAAAATTGTTAGAAATGAAGCCTAGCTAAATTGGTGACATCCATGTTCTTCAATATTAGCCAACATTAAGGGGTTGTTCATTTTTATTCAGGACATTTATGTGTCTTCTCTTGTTTTTTCCCACAAAAGTCTCAAACTCTTTTGTAGCTTCTTCTAGGGTTTCTTTGTGACTTTTTTTTTACCATGATTAGCTCCAAAATTGTGACTTTTTCATACGTTCACATCTGTATTTTAAAGATATATCAGAGGAAAAACTGAAAAATCCCTTGCAGCTAACTTTACTTGGTAAGTAGAAAATTAGGTGCGAATTAATGTGCAAATGTGGCAAAAAAAGTCACAAATACACTAGAAAAAAAACAGAAAACATAAGATAAATGATCTCAACCAAGTCATACACTTTAGTGATGTAAAACAAATTGAAGGGAATTTATTACCTGTGTTGAAGTACACGACTGTGGTGTTTACGACTAACTTTCGACTTCTACACTGTAATAGATTAATGTGGCGCGGCCGGTCAGGGGTTGGCGAAGCCAGCAGGGAGTGGGCTGGCTTTGGACGGCCCCTGCTCACTCTCTGCAGTTGGCAAATTTTCATACGTGAAAATTTGCTAGCCACATTCATTTCTACACCAGGTAGGGCCTGCCATAGAAATAAATGCTATGCAGGCATACATCAGGAGGCTGGAGCACGAGTCCCGGCATATGATAAATAACTCTCAGTATGTCAGTTCCGTGTATCTAGTCTCAGTCCGGTAAACCCTGTATGTCCACAGAACGACTTAACAAACATACAGGTAATTGTAGAAGCATAAGTAATAATAAGAGGTTACCCCTTATATCAATGAAACATTGATCATTAAACTGAATATTTATTATGGGAAAATCCATAGGATAATATATTGTAAAGCAAAGAACTTTACGTAAGAACCATCATTAAGAGAAATGTTGTGAGTTAAACTTAACAAAGTATTTTGTAGTAAACAGTTTTTTAGAAAGCAAGCTTACACACATGGGTTTAGCTAATGAGGAATTAATTGCTTTGACTGGTGATTCAGGAAATTGTAGAGTTCCTCAATGTACTTTGTAATAAAGCAATATTCTTGATATATACTCTTGGTAGTTTTTTTTTTTACATTAGATTGTAGCGTTGGTAACTTCAGAGCACACAATATAACCTTATAATATCACTGTACAAAAGACTGAAAGACGTCTGTCACAGTATAGCAAAAATAGAAATCAGTGTGATGCTTTTCTATATAACAAGTTCTAAAGACTTCATTGTGGAAATAACGTCACAGGAGTTCATGGAGTTTGAGACTTGGATACCAAGTATTTTCTTTGTGTTATTTATTTTACTCCAAGGGAGACTGTTACTGTTGAGAGGCGTTGCAGTTTGGTACATACTGTAATAATAATAAAAAAAGATACAAGTAAATTATACAGGTTAAACAGGGATATTTTTCACTTGCAATATAAAAGAACCTTTGCAATAATACTTGAAATCATTACACCTAATTGAATTGGGATTGGAAATTAATTAACTTTTTAAAATACCATTGGAAAAAAAATACAAAAATTAGTTTTTAACAAACGTTGAAAACCAATTCTTAAAGGGAACCTGTCCCCAATAAGTTAGCCCAATAAATAACTATCCTCCTTAGATAGGGTTGGAAATGTTGTTTAAAGGATTCCATCTTTTATGTGAAAAAATAAATAACAAATTAAAAAAATGCATTTTTAATAAACTTTAAAAATCAAAAATTAACTCCAACTCATGTCTGTTGAGATAATACAGTGACTCACTCGGCCATTGTGCCACAGCGAGAGCCATGGAGCACGAGAGAGGGCCTAGGTAGTGACATAGGACATGGAGACTAGGTGGAGCTATACTCCAGGAGATAGCTCGCTTCATTCTTTTGAGGAAAAAAAAGAAAGGAGAAAACATAATAATGAATCTCTAGAGGTCTTATACTTTGGATAATATATCTCTTTAAAGTGATATCAATAAAAGAAAACAAAACAATGAATATAGATGTATTGATCAAAACAACATCTTTTACATTTAAAAATAGTTTGTTCAGTTGGATTGGGGACCCTGGAACCGCACCGAACTTGAAGGAAATAGAGTATATAATCAAAACTGCATGATAAACATGAATTATACAGGAAACATATAGACCACCTACAAACATTGTTAAAAATCATAAAAATAGTGCTTAAAACATATAGGCGGAATTTAATATGGCTTACAGACTCGATTCTGTTATACACAACGACACTCCCAAATGTAATCCAATAAAATTCACCACCAACTTGATCCAGTGTAGTTGCTGTATTACAACTCTCTACCACCACAACTCTTTTGTCTCCATTGCATAATAGGGACCCTCTTGGTTGTTAAATGTTTTCTAAGGACACTTGTGTTTTGTTTTGGTCTTTCTGTTTTAATGGTAATTAATATTAACAGCTCACCCCCGCCCCTCTCCATAGGAATTAATGGCGCACGGCGCCGTAATACGGGGAAAGATAGGACATGTCCTATCTTTCCCCGGGCTACGGAGCGGTACGGTGCTGCACCGTACCGCTCCCGTACAGGGCCGTGAGCCCATAGAAGTGTATGGGGGACGTATACCGGCCGTATATACGTCGGCCGTATATACGTCCCCCATACTGTAGCGTGAATGTAGCCTAAGACTGACAAACAAGAAATTAAGATAGGTCACACTTGTTAAAATTGTTATTAAATGTTTGCAGTAAACATAAAACATAATATAGGAACAAACTATATTAAAACAGATGCAAAGGTTTCTTCAGTACTTGCAGTATTAGTATATTAGTAAAGATCAGTGGCGTAGCATGACACCAGTGGGCACCTCGGAGAGAACTTTGGATCGGGGGCCTAAATGCCTGACCCTCGCAGCCACCCCTACCGCACAATAACCTTGAACATATACATATATGCTACAAAACATATACACACAACACCCATACTCATATACCATTATATATATTACACTGGTGAGCAGCAGCCCCCCACCTTAAATATGTACCGTCAGCAGCATGCCCCCAATTAATATACATCAGCAGTAGCCCCCCATTATTAAGCATGTCCAGCAGCTCCAAATGTGAAATGGTCCAGCAGCCTTCACTCACTAAGAAAGTCCAGTAGTGTCCCCTCACTAATGAAATGTCAAAGCAGCCTCCTCTTACTAATGAAATGTCTAGGACAGCAACTCCCTTATTAAAGCCAAACCACACTATTCAAATCTACCAAACAGGCCCTGATCATTTGAAAACAATAAACGAAGTTATGCCTCCAGTGCCACACTGTATCAGGTGGCGGTGGGCGGTTGGCGGCCATAATGATGTCATAAAGGTGAGCAGGCAGAGCCAACAAATATGTAACTGCCTGTGCACGTTTTAAACAATTGTATTTGTCTTACATGTCTGAAATGCATGTAATACATCTATGAAAGTATTATACACTATATACACTCAACGGACCACTTATTTAGGTAAAACTGTCCAAAGGCTGATCGTAAACATTATTTTAATCAGCCAATCACATGGCGGCAATCAGTGCATATAGGCATGTGAGACATGGTCAAGACAATCTCCTGCCAGCTCAAACCGAAGCATCAGTATGGGAAGAAAGTGTGATTTGAATGCCTTTGAACGGGCATGGTTTTTGGTGCCAGAAGGGCTGGTCGAGTATTTCAGTAAACTGCTGTGATACTGGGATTTTCCGCACAACCATCTGTAGTGGTTACAGAGAATGGTCCAAAAAAAAAAAAAATCCAGTGAACCGCCGTTTGTGGGCGGAAATGCCGTGATGCCAGAGGTCGAGGAGAATGGGCAGACGGTTCGAGCTGATAGAAAGGCAACAGTGACTCAAATCGCCACCCGTTACAACCAAGGTAGGCAGAAAGAAGCATCTCTGAACGCACAGTACGTGCGAACTTGAGGCAGATGGGCTAAGCAGCAGAAGACCACACCGGGTGCCACTCCTTTAGCTAAGAACAGGAAAATGAGGCTACATTTCACAAGCTCATCGAAAACTTGGACAGTAGAAGATAGAGATGGAAAAAATGTTGCCTGGTATGATGAGTCTCGATTTCTGTTGCGACTTCGGATGGTTAGGGTCAGAATTTGGCGTCAACAACATGAAAGCATGGATCCATCCTGCCTGTATCAACGGTTCAGGCTGGTGGTGGTGGGGTCATGGTGGGGAATAGTTTTGGCAACTTTTTGGGCACCATTGGTACAATTGAGCATCGTTTGCAACGCCACAGCCTTACCTGAGTATTGTTGCTGACCAGTCCATCCCTTTATGACCACAATGTACCCAAAATCGATGGCTATCTTTCAGCAGGATAATGCGCCATGTCATAAAGCTGGAATCATCTCAGATGGTTTCTGAACATGACAATGAGTTCACTGTACTCAAATGGCCTCCACAGTCACTAGATCTCAATCCAATAGAGCATCTTTGGGATGTGGTAGAACGGGAGATTCGCATCATAGATGTGCAAGCCGACAAATATGCGGCAACTGTGTGATGCCATATGTCAATATGGACCAAAATCTCTGAGGAATGATTCCAGCACCTTGTTTGAATCTATGCCACGAAGAATGAGGCGTTTTGTAGCAAAGGGGGTCCAAGCCGTTACTAGCTGGGTACCTAATAAAGTGGCCGGTGAGTTATTATATATATTATATATATATATATATCTAAAATAGACCAACACAACTGGACTTAGATAGATGAAATATGAAGTTTGGATATAAAGCCATCATCACTCCAAATATATTTAAACACAGTGAGTGAAAAGCAAACATGCTGATAAACTGCTACGTAGCATACTTACACACATAACAAAACAGTCTGCCATGATTTACACTTCGTAGGTGGCAGACATCATCAAAAGAGCAGCTGTGTAAATTCTAGCATAAAACCATATGATTGTGCTGTATTAGTTGTGAAACATAAAACGCAAGTTTAAAGAATGCGCTCTTAAACTAAATTGCCTAATGTCAATGAATAAAAACACAGTATAAACTCATTAGAGCAACATTGATTGAGTAGGATAATATATGTAATTATAGCTATGTACAACAGCACAATGTAGGAAACAACATGCAATCAAACATAAAAATGAGATTATCAGGTAAATATTTTCAACATTAAAAGAGTCATAATATGAAGTACATTCGTTTTTCCAAAATTGGTACAGTTATTTACATAGTTAGATGTCTCTTATGTAGACCAAGAGGATTTATTTCTGCAGCTTCTAGATTTCCCCACAAGGGGGAATTTATTTTGCAGTGATACAGATAAGACCTTACAATGTATCAAGAGAGTAGCCATAGACTACCGAAACCTCAAAATTCAAAGGTGAATGTTCACAGGACTGAAGTGCATGCACAGGCCCGGACAGGAGCATTGTGAAAAGTAGTGGATTATAGATATATAAACGGGTGGCGGGCGGTTAGCCTGGGGCCAAGCCTTATAGGGGGCCAATAGCCACCCAAACCACCCACCAAATTTTATATTAAGAGCCATGCAGGAGTGTTTCAATGTCTCCAAGGACCTTGAAACCAAGATTGAAAGTATCCTGCATTCCTAGAAGTTTATTCTAGTATCATATGTAGGAAGTGAATCCCAGACTTGTAGGGGTTAATATTATTACAGCTCGGGCCCATGGCATTCCAATCCGACTGTGAAGGGAAGCAGGAGTGAATTTCAAAACCTGATAAGTGTCCCATAGATGAGTGTTCTTGGAAAAAGTGATAATCCTGATGAAAGGGATAGGATAATGTCATGAGAATTACCCCATTTAACTACAAAGCCCAAGGTAGGCCATGAAGTGTTGTTTATAGATTTTTCTCTTTTATTGAAATCTCGCCAATTACCTATTTGAAAAAATGACACTTTCATGAAACATACAAAGAAAACACTACAAAATAAGTTAATAAAAGTAGATTACTTTTTCTATCATTAGGACTTAGGCTTTAAAAAAAAACAAAATTTTGATTAAATGTTTAGTTAAACTTTATTGTTGATGATTTGGTTTAGAGTCAAAGAAAATGTAAAAGTTATATTTATGTTCAGAAAATTAATTTTATAAGCCAACTATATAATAATGTTTGCAAAATGAAAGTATGTACGTAATTGCACTTAAAACTTGGAGCGGGGTCCTAATGTATTGAGAAACTCACAAGTAACTAAGTTAGTTCTCATTTAAAGGGGTTATCCAGCCACTGAACATATAAAAAAATAGCAATGAATGCCATTTTGGGATATAGGTATCCAGTTAAAAATGTTGTTTTATTACTTAACCCTTTGTTTCCAGCCGTTGCTGTACGCGCCAGAGGTGCAAGGGGTGTATGAAGAGGGCTCACGGGCTGCCACGAACGTCATGGGACAGAACATGTTTTTTTGTCCAATTTTTTTCCAGCTTCCAGGCACGCACTGGAATAATAAATAATGTGAGAGAAAGTAAAATTTGTTATGCACAAAATAAACACGTCAAAAACGCCAGTGACACGGAAAAATGTAAAGCTATGGATTTTGAAGGTCGAGATCAAGAAATAAGCGAAAAAACCCTGGCGTCCTTAAGGGGTCATATGGTGCAATCTGATCAAAGTCTCAGATATTAACGGTTCTATAGATCTTCAGGTCCACCATATGTGTTGTTTTCATAATAACTAGCTACTGTATGTAGCATCATCAAGTGTAACCAATAGAAGCTTTGTGACGCTGGTCGGAAAGGATCAGAGCCTCTGTAGGAGAAGTTAAAAAAGGGACTGTCAGCTAGGAGTCCCAGTTTATGTCCAGTTCCCAAGGAATAGCTGGATTAACCTCTTACTGACGTGCGACACTCACAAAGTGTATAAACACCACTTCAATTATCAAAATGTAAATGGTCTGACCAAGTGCTCAAAAAATGTCAAAGGTATCAGTAGGTACCCTGTTTATTGAGAGCAATATTCAGAACATGAAAGCAGTACAAAGGTCAAAAGTCTAAGGTACATCTGGTGCTCAATACATTAACAACATGTACGACTGCAATGCTCCAGTCAGCATGGTATTAGTCGGTCTACGAGTGGTGGGAGTGGTAATGGAGGAGGTGGAGGGCTCCCCATGCGTTCACTTTATTGGAGACTTCCTCAGGAGGTTAGAAGTGCCCCCTCGAATGCTAAGCTCCCAATAATACCCCTGTCTTACTTACCCCCACGTGGACATGCCCGGCTAAGGTAGCGGGCATACCGCAATGTGCGGAGATACAGGTGCCCGGAAATGACGTCACGTCGTTTAACATATCAGCAATACTTGGTTGCCAAGCATAGTGACTACAAACATCTGTACACAGGTCTCGCTGTACAAAAGGCGCTACGATCATTCAGGTGTATGTAATAAAGCGCAGAGAAGAGCAGTGCCCAGGACTTCAAAAGCTGGCAGCACATGGGCAACCCATCTTGCCGGGGATCATTGCTCCCAGTGACGTCATTGGTGAGCGGTTGATCCGGTGCCAACGAACCCATCATTATAATGTGCACATTGACTGAGTGAGGAGAAAATCCCTCTTTACTGCCTACTGGTAAGTAGGCGTACATGTTCGTGATCGATCAAACAAACCTAGAGTCAAAGTACCCTAGGAAGTCTGAAAAATTGTAAAATAAAAAAAGTTAAAAAAATATATATATAAATATATAATATAAATAAATTATAATAAAAAACCCTAAAAATTCAATCACCCCCTTTCCCTGAGACTGATATGTAATTAATAAACAGTTAAAAGTCATGAATACATATGTGATCGCCAACGTCCGAAAGCCCGATCTATCAAAAAATATAATGTTTTTGCACTGCGTTAAACCCCTATAATGGAAAATAGCGCCCCAAAAGTGAAAATGCCACTTTTTGCCAGTCTAAAAATGATAGCAATGAAAACATCTCAAAAGTCTCAAAAAATGACATGCCCACAGCTCCGTACAAAAAGATAAAAAAAGTTATTGGCATCAGAAGTGGCAAAATTAAAAAAAAAAACATTGTATAGGAGTTTTAATATTGTAAATGTATGAACAACATTATAAAAACATATACAAATTCGGTATCCCTGTAATCATATCAACCAAAGAATAAAGTAGACATGTCATTGGGGAGCACATTGAAAGCTATAAACAAAATCCAAGCCCACAAGAGAAAACGTCGCAAATGCGGTTTTTCACTATTTTTACTGCATTTGGATTTTTTTTCCCGCTTCGCAGTACACAAGCATGGAATATTAAAATACCATCACAAGAAGTGCAATTTGTTAATGCTAGAAAATAAGCCACACACAGCTCTTTCGTGTAGGCCAGGTGTCTTAAGGTGTTAATGGATTAGAACAGCCAAGAAAGCAACCATAGAAAATAAGGTGACTGTACTTTATGCTAGGGAATCTGTAGAATGACACTTCTTAGGGACAGGAAACCACTGGTAGAAACAACACGTGTGAAACCAAAAATTTGTGTGACATTTATAACGGAGTGTTATTTTTTTAATATTATATATATAAAAAGTACATGTGTGTAGAATGAGATTCATAAGGTTATGTGTTTGTATAATGTAGTTGTGTATAACACCACAACCATATGCTATAGTTTTAATTTGGTTTTAGTGAGGGTACCAGTATCCAAACAAATCTTTCCTCTATTTTATTATTTATCATTACATAGCTTAGAGTTTCCTCAGTTACAACACCAATTTTTTCAGGCAGCAGTCTCCTGTCTAATCTAGCCCGGAATTAATTTTGAAGGCCTGGGACACCAGGAGGAAATACCATTTGAACGGAGGTCAGTGAAGAGTTGAACTGAGGTTTGGAACCATGAACTATAGGAATAGTAACTACTTATTTATATATCCACCTTAACCAATGGGGTCAGTTTTAATCTTAAATTATAGATTGTGTTAAAAAACACACACACACAAATATATATATATATATAATATTATATATATATTGAATAATAGAGGAGAGAGAGAGAGAAAGGCCGCATCCCATTTAGAATGATGTGATTCGGATCATGGATATATTTATGTTTCTTGAATAGTTTTTTTCTTGGATTATTTCTTTATGCTTTGTTTCTTTGAGATGTTTTTATTGAGATGCATTTTTATTATCTACTATATTCTTTACTCTTTAACAAATATCTGATCATTGGGGCAATCTTATTTTGTGCATATGTGAGATAATATTAAATATTAATATTAGGAGATTCTAGAGGAGTGAGTATCAATTTATTGCTGATAATTCTTTAAGTCTATGGATACCAGAGTTTATAACTTACTCTTGATTATTCCTTCTATCTGCCCAGTTATTTATGTACTGTGTGTATATACAGTATATATAGTGCAGTTCAAACCGAGCATCAGTATGGGGAAGAAAGGTGATTTGAGTGCCTTTGAACATGCATGGTTGTTGGTGCCAGAAGGGCTGGTTGAGTATTTCAGAAACTGCTGATCTACTGGGATTTTCATGCACAAACATTCTAGGGTTTACAGAGAATGGTCCAAAAAAGAAAAAACATCCAGTGAGCGGCAGTTCTGTGGGTTGAAAGCTATTATGGCCAGAGGTCAGAGGAGAATGGGCAGACTGGTTCGAGCTGATAGAAAGGCAACAGTGACTCAAATCGCCACCCGTTTAACCAAGGTAGGCAGAAGAGCATCTCTGAAACACAGTACGTCGAACTTTTAGGCAGATGGGCTACAGCAGCAGAAGACCACTTGGGTGCCACTCCTTTCAGCTAAGAAAGGAAAAGAGAGGCTACAATTTGCACAAGCTCATTCAAAATTGGAAGTAGAAGATTGGAAAACGTTGCCTGGTTTCTTGAACATGACAATGAGTCCATGTACTCAAATGGCTCCACAGTCACCAAATCTCAATCCAGTAGAGCATTTTGGGATGTGGTGGAACGGGAGATTTGCATCATGGATGTGCAGCCGACAAATCTGCGGCATCTGTGTGATGCCATCATGTCAATATGGACAAAAATCTTGAGGAATGCTTCCAGCACCTTGTTGAACTATGCCATGAAGATTGAGGCGATTCTGAAGGCAAAAGGGGGTCCAACCAGTAATAGCATGGTGTACCTAATAAAGTGGCGGTGTGTGTATATATGTACACTATTTAAAAAATTTATGATGAAAACTAGCTGATTTGTCACCTACAACACGTGCAGAATTATATACTTTGGCAATTTTAATTACTTACCATATATACTCCAGCAAAACCAGGCCCGAGTATAAGCTGAGGTCTTAATTTTTTTTACAAAAAATTGGAAAACCTATCAACTCTAGTATAAACCTAGGAGGAAATGTAATGGCCACAGCCTCCACCCAGTATATGCAAGCCTGCCCTCTCCCCCCTGTATATGCTAGCAATTCCCTTCCCCTCCAGAATATAGCCAGCCGTCATCGCCCAATATATAGCCAGCCAGCTCGTACCCCCACAGTATATAGCACATACCCATGCCCCTTAGTATATAGCCTGAAAGCCCATGCACAAATATTTAGCCTGCCAGTACATGCCCTCATTATAAAAAAAATAATATTATAAAAATGGCAAAATATATTGCTTGTGCCAGATTTGTGACTTTTCATGCTTTATGTGTCCAAAAACTGCCATCAAGTCTAATAAATTCCCCCATTTCCTGTGATTTAACAAATTCAACTTTAAGACTTTTTGCATAATATTATTTTGCGCTTTGAAATCACCATAAATATGTATTTTTTTACATTATAGTAAACTGTATAGTAATGGGGCACATTTATTAAGTGGGGTGCAAGGTCTATATTTGGTGCCCTATTTAGTTGTGTTTGCACTAAGATATGTGGCACAAGGCCTTTATGTATTGGAGAAAAAAAATTGCATCAGAATGACAACCACATCCTTTAAGGGGTTAAAAGTTGGTAGACAGGCTTGTTTTTGTTTGTTGATTATGTGCCAAAAATTGTACAAAACAAAGTTTTGAGAAGAGTGGAAGTGCAGGAAATGTGTTGGGATTCAAAAACTGCACCCAAATGGGAACATAAAAAATGAGTGTTGGAAAACTGAGGTTTTTGTAGCGCAGACACTTGAACAGGCACTCAAAAAACCCCTGGAATTCCCAACAAAACAGGTTCAAAACCACCATTAATAAATAGGCCCTATGTATTTTTCCTATTGAAACCAGGTCTAATTATTTTACAAGAATTTATTTGTGAATTGAATTGGACTAAAATTGGGAAGAAATGAAGCTAGCTTCTAGCAAGATGCACCAAATCAATTACAGTTCATAAATTGGTGACATCCATGTTCTTCATATTAGACAACATTAAGGGGTTGTTCATTTTTATTAGGACATTGTGTGTCTTCTCTTGTTTTTTCCCACAAAAGTCTCACCTTTTGTAGCTTTTTCTAGAGTTTCTTTGTGACTTTTTTTTACCATGATTGCTCCAAAATTGTGACTTTTTCATACTTTCACATCTGTATTTTAAAGATATATCAGAGGCAAAACCGAAAAAAAATTCCCTTGCAGCTAACTTTGCTTGGTAAGTAGAAAATATAGGTGCGAATTAATGTGCAAATGTGGCAAAAAAGTCAAATACACTAAAAAAAAACTTAAGATAAATGATCTCAACAAGTCATACCTTAGAAATGTAAACAAATTGAAGGGAATTTATTACCTGTGTTGAAGTACAACAACTGTGTGTTTACGACTAACTTTCGGCTTCTACACTGTAATAGATTAATGTGGCGCGGCCGGTCAGGGGTGGCGAAGCCAGCAGGGAGTGGGCGGCTTTGGACGGTCCCTGCTCAATCTCTGCAGTTGGCAAATTTTCATACGTGAAAATTGTAGCCGCATTCATTTTCTACACAGGTAGGGCCTGCCATAGAAATAAATGCTATGCAGGCATACATCAGGAGGCTGGAGCACGAGTGCCGGCATATAATAAATAACTCTCAGTATGTCAGTTCCGTGTATCTAGTTTCAGTCCGGTAAACCCTGTATGTCCACAGAACGACAAACATACAGGTAATTGTAGAAAAATAAGTAATAATAAGACGGTACCCCTTATATCAATGAAACATTAATCATTAAACTGAATATTTATTATGGAAAAATCATAGGATAATATATTGTAAAGCAAATAACTTTACGTAAGAACATCATTAAGAGAAAATTGTTGTTGTTAAAATTACAAAGTATTTTGTAGTAAACAGTTTTTTAGAAAGCAAGCTTACACACATGGGTTTAGCTAATGAGGAATTAATTGCTTTGACTGGTGATTCAGGAAATTGTAGTTTGCTGAGGAGGACATTTAGTGAGTTCCTCAATGTACTTTGTAATAAGACTATTCTGATATATACTCTTGGTAGTTTTTTTTTTCTACAAGATTGTAGGTGGTAACTTCAGAGCACAATATAACCTTTAATATCAATGTACAAAAGACTGAAAGACGTCTGTCACAGTATAGCAAAAATAGAATCAGTGTGATGCTTTTCTATATAAAGTTCTAAAGACTTCATTGTGGAAATAACGTCACAGGAGTTCATGGGTTTGGAGATTGGATACCAAGTATTTTCTTTGTGTTATTTATTTTACTCCAAGGGAGACTGTTACTATTGAGAGGGTTCAGTTTGGTAAATATGTAATAAATAAAAAAGATACAAGTAAATTGTACAGGTTAAACAGGGATATTTTCATTTGCATATAAAAAAAACCTTTGCAATAATACTTGAAATCATTACACCTTTGGAAATTGGAAATAATTAACTTTTTAAAATACCATTGGAAAAAAAAATACAAAATAGTTTTTAACAAATTTGAAACCAAAACCAAACCAAATTAAAGGGAACCTGTCCCCATAAGTTAGCCAATAAATAACTATCCTCTTAGATAGGGTTGGAAATGTTGTTTAAAGGATTCATCTTTTATGTAAAAAAATAAAATAACAAATAAAAAAAATAAATTTTAATAAACTTTAAAAAACCAAAAATTAAATCCAACTATGTCTGTTGAGATAATACAGTGACTCACTCGGCCATTGTGCCACAGCGAGAGCCATGGAGCACGAGAGAGGGCCTAGGTAGTGACATGGACATGGAGACTAGGTGGAGCTACTCCAGGAAGATAGCTCGCTTCATTCTTTTGAGAAAAAAAGAAAGGAGAAAACATAATAATGAATCTCTAGAGGTCTTATACTTGGATAATATATCTCTTAAAGCGAATCAATAAAGAAAACAAAACACATGAATATAGATGTATTGATCAAAACAACATCTTTACATTAAAAATAGTTGTTCAGTTGGATTGGGGGCCCGAACCCGCCACAAAACTTGAAGGAAATAGAGTGATATAATCAAAACTGCATGATAAACCTGAATATACAGGAAACATATAGATCCACTACAAAACATTGTTAAAAAAATATAAAAATAGTGCTTAAAACATATAGGCGGAATTTATATGGCTAAGGCTAAATTCACACTGCGGGTGAGCCACGCCGCACCGTAGCACGGCAGGCAGACACGGCATCGCGGGGAGAGGAGAGGATGGTGAGCGCAGCTCACATCCGCCCCTCTGCATAGGAATTAATGGCGCACGGCGCCGTAATACGGGGAAAGATAGCACATGTCCTATCTTTCCCCGGGCTACGGAGCGGTACGGTGCTGCACCGTACCGCTCCCGTACAGGGCCGTGAGCTTATAGAAGTGTATGGGGGACGTATATCGGCTGTATATACGTCGGCCGTATATACGTCCCCGATACTGTAGTGTGAATGTAGCCTTACAGACTCGATTCTGTTATACACAACGACAAAAGTAATCATTTTCATTTTTTGACACTCATATAGTACATCTGTTCACCAAATATTGTCCGACCGTCCACCACATTAATATATGACAAAGTAGAAGCCGACTCCTTGTCAGAAAAAAACAATCGTGTCCTACAACACAGGTAACAAATTCCCCCCATTGAGCAGATAACTTAAAGATTAAGTAATTCATATAATATTCAAGATTCATGACTGATAATAACTCATATACTAATTCATAGAAATGAGATGGTTTAATCATAGCTAGGCCAATGGGTAGATCTACAGCATTGGACAATCGGGCATATGGTAGGATTAAATGGGTTCTCCATGATCAGTCCCATTCAAAGTTAAATCGATAGTTTATAATCCTGACTTTGTTTGTTCTCCTTTGCAATAGAATATTGCGATGACACTCCCAAATGTAATCCAATAAAATTCACCACCAACTTAATCCAGTGTAGTTGCTGTATTACAACTCTCTACCACCACAACTCTTTTGTCTCCATTGCATAATAGGGACCCTTGTGTTTTGTTTTGGTCTTTCTGTTTTAATGGTAATTAATATTAAATTGCCCATGAAAGAAAGGTCTCAAATTTTAAGCCCCTAGTGATGTTTACACAATATAGATGATTTTTTATCCTCTACCTGTTTTAGCTCCTATAATTCCCTGGTCAGTGTAAAATTCCAGGGTGTTGGCGGGGACTCTCTAATCAGACACTTCATGATTCCTCTGTGCAGTGTGCTGACAATAGACTTAGATTATCAGATTACAGAGTTTATCTACACTTTTATTTATCTTATGAACATTCTACTGGTTTCTGACACATAGAAAAAGACACAAGAGATCAGAGTCATGAGATGGATATAAAACACATTGACACGCTCCAGCTCTGATATCTCACCTATAACACACAGTGAAGTTTGGCTCCCTCCCCTGGGATAAAAACCTTATCTTGTCTGTAGCTTGTAGATTAAACTGTGCAAAATAGTGCTTACCAGAAGGAAGTTCCTGTGTCTGAGCTGGTCTTGTAATGCAGGGGGAGGGGCAGGAGGCAGAGAGCACTGCTGTTTGCAGAAAAAAGAAGCTATTCATGAATACGACCATAGTCAGAAGATTTACGGTCACATCCATGGACAACCAAAATTGTAAACTCCAGGACTAATAGAAACAGGTTGGAATTATATCTTTGAAATGCTGTATTTCTGTTAATAACAGTGAATTAGAGAATGTGTTATTTTGTTATCCTGAGTATATTTAAGAACCTTGTCTTTGTGGAAATGCAATTTTTTATGGTCTTGAGACCCTAAATTTATTAGATATTTCTGAGGTGTTGCTTTGGGGAATTTTATTTTCTTTCTTTCTTTCTTTTTTGTGATAAAAATTCTATTAACTTTTTTAAATTTTTCACTTTGGTCTACACTCCGATTTGAAAAAGCAATCATCTTGGAGAACATCTCTTCAGACTTGTGCACTTAAACTTTTAAAACCTTTTAGAAAAATACACTTTTCTAAAAGTGTCCTGACAAAGTCACAATTCCTGGCATATGTCCATGTTTTAGGTGTGCCTTTACATGCATCCACAGGGGTCTCCAATTAACTCCAATTTTGCTTATAAACCAGTCCCATTCAGAAGCTTCCAAAAACATGACATCATCATATGAGCTGCCTCAAATTGTTTAAAGGCATAGTAATCTTAGTGTTTGTAAACTTATTATAGCAAATATAAATAATTTTGGTAACCCTAATTGACCTAAAACTAGAAATGTTTATTCTGATTTCATGTCGGATAATACATTACAGTACCACTGCCACTCCCATGTATATTGTAAAATGCTGTTGCTTCATACTTCTTCAGACATTGTAACCATGATAACAGTTTTTAGGAAGACAAGGCAAAACATGACAAGGATGACAGGACTTCTCATTACCAGCATTTATACTCAAGTATAAGCCAAGTTTTAGCACAAAAATGTGCTGGAAAAATTAAATTCGGCTCAAACTTAAGTCTATAATAAAAATAAAATCAATATTCACCTTTCCGCCGCCTCCCACAGATCCTCTTCTTGCTTTCTGTCAGTGGCCAGTGGCAGGTCCTTGCGTGACGACCCCACACACACTGTCATCAGCCGCTTGCTGACATCATTGCATGTATGCCGGGAGTTACTGGCCCTGCGTGGTGGCAGTGCACACACTATTATGTCAGCAGGCAGTTGACGTCAGTGCGCAAGGTCCTGCCGCTGGCCACAGGAAGCAAAGAGAGGACCTGCAGGGGGCATCAGAAAGGTGAGTACAAAGTTTTTTCTATGTGCCAGGCAGGGGGCTGAGGGGCATGAGGCAGGCTATAAACTGGGGGGCAGGATGCAGGCTATATACTGGAAGGCAGGAGGCAGGCTATATACTAGAGACTGTCTGCCTATATACTGGGGGCAGGATGCAGGCTATATACTGGGGACTGGCTGACTATATTATGAGGGGCAGGGGGCTGGCAAGCTATATACTGGGTGAAGGCTGCTTTTCCCATCCTAGGCTTATACTCGAGTCAATAGGTTTTTTCAGTTTTTTGTGTTAAAATATATATCACTGGTATATAGTAGATGTCAAATGAGACAAATAAAATGATGGATTTTATATAAAGGATGCTGGGTCTTTTTTTTTTACTTTTTCCTATAATAGTTAATTGGCCCGTGCCTCTTGTACACCATGGTGCCACCTATCACCGGTGATGTATGGAGGTATGTGTGACATGATGTCCACACTGTGCTCCTTCCACGGGCTGTGTATTGCCTGCATTTGCCTTATATTGATGCACATTATTGATGCAACGTCATCGTTGGGCCTATGTGTACCAAAAGAGAGCAGAGGTGACGGGAGGGGCCCACAGACAAGGACTGAGGTAAGTATTGCTTCTTTATTATATTTAGAAAACCAGTTAACATCTTAACTGAACAAGACCCAAATGCAACTGTAGGTGAACACGAAGTATGGGTCATAAAGCCATGGAGGGATGAAGCT
The DNA here is from genome assembly GCA_019512145.1 of Engystomops pustulosus. Lineage (NCBI taxonomy): Eukaryota > Metazoa > Chordata > Amphibia > Anura > Leptodactylidae > Engystomops > Engystomops pustulosus. Next base: position 52,650,069 of record CM033645.1, on the reverse strand, counting down.
GCCCAGGCAATTTGATGCACAATATTCTATTTTATACACTATAATTCAGAATATAAAAGGAAATAGTTTTCAACATACAGGTGGTCCCTGACTCTCTGCCCACTCGATCTCTGGTGAAGCTTTCTGGATTTCTAGGTCAAAAGATCCAGGACTTCTGTCTCAGATCTTTTGGAAGGAGCCCCAGATCTTCCCTGGTCAGCAGGACATCTGCCCCGCTGCATGGGCATCCTCCCCTCTCATCACCATCCTTATCCTCAGGACACAGATCGTGATGAGAGCGTATATGTTACTTTCCCCTGAAGGTCCCAGGAGGCTGCAGGACCTGTGATGATGTCATGATCACATGACCTGCAGGGCAAAGTAGTGCACAGAGCTGCATCTGTGATGTGTGGAGGAAGAGATGATAGGGATTAAGGGAAGGGGGAGAACATGGAGGTCTGTGTGGGCACATTACTTACTGGGAGGCTGTGTGGGCACATTAATTACTGGGGGGCTGTGTGGGCACATTACGTACTGGGGGTTACGTGGACACATTACTTACTTGGGGCTATGTGGGGCACATTACTTACTGGGGGTTTGTGTGGGCACATTACTTACTGAGGGGCTGTGTGGGAGACATTACTTACTGGAAGGGCTGTGTGGGGGACATTACTTACTGGGGGGCAGTGTGGGGACATTACTGGGGAGCTGTGTGGGGACATTACTTGGGGGGCTGTTTGGGGACCTTACTTTCTGGGGTCTGTGTGGGGGACATTACTGGGGAGGCTGTGTGGGAGACATTACTAGGGCCTGTGTGGGGAAGATTACTGGGGGGCTGTGTGGGGGATATTACTTGGGGGGGACATTACTGGAGGGGTTGTGTGGGGACATTCCTGGGGGGCTGTGTGGGGGACATTACTTTGGGTAACTGTGTGAGGCACATTCACACATGGCACTAGGACACACCTCGGTTTGATCTCATATATTTTCCAGTGAAACACATGTGATTGGTAACGAGCACCTGGTGTTGTTTAAATGCAAGACAAACGTGTGAACACAGCCTTACAGTATTTAAAGGAGATTGTTTGGGTCAGCAGCAGGATAATGCTGTCAGGGAACTAAGATGTAGGGACAATGAGGAACATATGGCGTGGTGATGCCTAATGGAGAAGACGGAGGGCGCGTTACCTGCAGTCACTGGATGTAACAAGTCAGAATTTCTCCTGTGTTTTCTGTAGCTGTATATACCCTAAGTAAAGTTGTTATTAGCACAACCATATTTGAGGGGCTATGTACAGGAGGGGGCATTACTGAAAGTGTAATACACATGCATTGGGGCCAGTGCCACGGATCTTTGATCACCCTAGCAGGACCCCTGCTGGATGCTTTACTGTAGTCCCAGCCTGCAATGATCGGTTGTAAGGTGTTTGTAGTGAAGATTTATTGATAATCCCTGTTCCCATGACATCACAAAATTCTGAGAAATCAATTGTCACCGAGACAAAAAAAAAATTCATCTGGAGTTACAATTATAGAATATACCAGTTCAAACTCGCGTACAAAATTAACTTGACCAATTGACCAAACAAAACTATCTTGTGCGTAACCCGGGGACTGCCTGTACTTCTATCTTTCAGAGTTTAAAAAAATGATGGGCAATGATCTTGGTTTCCAGACACTGGAACAGGATTTGATCTTTCACTCCTTCGTAAACAGACATATAATCCCTTTCTCGGTCCCTGAACACTCACTTCACGTGGTATCCTTATCATCATTTTGATCTCTGGTGAAAAAATATAAATGATTTTGGAGTTTGTGTATTGACAAGGTCTTACAGGGCCCCTTTAAGGTAGCACAGGGCCCACTTACCTGTGCAGTGTGACAGGCTCCCTTCTGGTTATGTTGAATAAGAAGTACCAGATGTACTTTTATACTGTACTTTATTCAAGACAAACTGTAAAAATAGATTATCATGGTAGTGAACCAGCAGCTATCAAATGTATCTCCAGGATGTTAAATTCCCATAATGCCCACAAGAAATAAATCCTACAATGATCTCCTATAGTACTGTACTAATGTATGCACATTAACCTTTAACATGCAGCAATTAGTCACATCGCTGTGCTATGGAGCCACCTAACATATGGCTAGAGAACCACACACTGTCCCACTTACAGCACTAAGTGTCCCTGATACATTCTGAACACCTGTTGCTCTATTGGGGGCTCCAAATGTCGTATTTGTGAGTAGGAGTTTAACAAATAAAATGTCAATGTTGTATGAATAAATTTCTGTCTACTTAATATCTCTCCCATATTGCAAATAGCAGTGTTTGTGCAGCAGCCACAGCTTCTGCAGAAATGAATGTTCTAATCTTGACTAGCTAAAATATGGGGTTTTAAGGCATAAAGAGACAATACATCGGGGCCACTTAGACTTTAAAGGGTGCTTTACTAGGGCCCTGCACATTTCAGGGGATTTATATAGTCGTCATCCTGTGAAGCATAAAATGTGTGCTAGCAGCTAAGGATAACCTAAGAATGACAATTGCACATTTTAGCTTGGTCATCACTAAGTTACAGTATATATAGACTAGGCAGTCTAGAGATGTGGCAGATTTATCATCTAACACCAGCCAAGGTGATAAGTAAGGGGACTACAAACTTTCTATTGTAACCATATATTCTTTAACTATTAGACAGTTTCAGTAAATTTGCCGAATATGTCTAAATTCATTTTATCATCCAAAGAATATGTTGTATTTGGTAAAAACGTTTCAGCTTTTTCCTTTGTCTCTCTTGCCTGTAACAGCTCCAAATGTTGTATAGCCTATAGCATGTGGGTACATCCGATGCTCACCTACAGCTGCACTCTGCAACTTTGGTCATGCAGTTAGCAAGGTAAGCTTTTTTGGAGGTCAATATGAATTATTATATATTGGCAATAACACAAGGTTAGGTTCACTGAGGAGAACTTATTCATTTCTATTTATGAATCCACTTGCACCAGGATTCTGGGATCATTCACATCAAAAATGCCTTGTTTTCGACCCTTGTACAAATAAAGGGGTGTGGCCTCTCAAAAGGGGCTGTGGCCTCATGGAAACTGTCTGTGTGCCAAAAAAAAAAGATGGTCTGTCAGATTGTGGCACAGAGATTAGACCAACTAATAGATGGTGCAAAGTAGGACTCGGCTGTCTTACTCTACCCCATATTTATCAACAAAGTGATACATTTGGGGCAACAGGAGACTAATCTGACTCTACACTGGAATACCCTGTGACCCATTGATACATTTCCCACATTGAGTTTAATATTTTTCCATTCAGTGCAAGTCACCTGCAGCATATGAATAAATAATTATGTTTTGAATATGAATAATTATGTTTTATAGCAAACTAAATTATGTTTTAATGCTGAACAAAAAGTTTTAAATAGGCAGTTATTTTTTATTTTGTTGTTGTTCAATAAAAGAATTATTAATCATAATAATTATTAAATTACATTCAAATTAGATCCCAAATTCTTAATCAGGTATTGATGTTGTAAATATTTCATAGTGCTATATAATGTGAATTTGATCTGCTATGTTACATAATGTCAAAGTGAAGAAATATTATTGCTCCCATTTCCTTTACTTACCATGTCATGCAATCTTATTGTCTGTGCCGATTAGATGTCACATTACTGCTCACCCTGTGGATATCTAATATTTTATGATTTCATATTAAACAGACCTTAGGTATCCTTTGTTGGATAAGAATGTGGACACATTGACAGCTAGTAACATTCATCAGATTTTTGGGGGATCCTCTAAAATCCTGATACCTACTATTTGTATCATAAGCATGTTGAATGAGTATTATATGTTCACGTGTAGTCTAGATCACAAACTTGTATGGGTCTAGTGTTTGTTCACACTTACATTGGATAATTTGTCCTATGCTGTATGTTCATAGAAGGCTTAAGGAATTAGAAATATTTACCCTTCATGTTATGTTAACCCCATAATCTATTAAAATAAAATTGTTTCACGTGAGTGACCCTTTAAATGTCTGTAAAAGTCTATTTAAAATAACCAAATGTATTTAATTGTACAGTCACATACAATATATTTATTTTTTAGCTGCAGCGTACAATACTTTTAGGTAAAGTTGGGAAATATAATAGTAGATTAACTTGTATTAGCTCATCTACTTTTACACACTGATCTATTTCTGCATTATTCGGTTTTGCTTTAAAGCCCCTTGCTGGATGGATTCATAATACCAAAATTGATATAACTATAGTTTTTGGTGAGATAAGTATGTTCTTAGTTTAGTAAAGTAAGCAGCTACACAGATCACCCCAAATGTTTGCTAGTAAATCATTACTGTCTAAAAGATGGGGTAAGGAAGTATTTTAGTCCATGTAGTCTGGTATCCATTAAACCCTCAAGAATTACTCACACACAGACGTTTGTTTTTCCCCCAAGAGACCTTTAGTTCTAAAAATGGAATCTAATATTTCCATTTTCTTTCTACTATAATATGCGCTTCCATAAGTCTTCTTTCAGACATTCATTGTCTACGTCATCACACTTCCATCATCAGATACATGACTGCCGGTGCTGTAAATAGTCTTACTGATCACTTAAGATGGAACTTATAGAGTCTTTGGGAATTCATTTTCCATTGAATATGCTTGCATATGGAAACAAAGAGCATATTCCAGTGCAGCCCCAAAACTGACTGCTTAAACAAAGATGATGCAAAACCTTATAAATTCTGGCTTCACAAACTTCACACCACACTCCTCCACTGGGAAGAACTCTTCTTACAACATCTATGTGGAACCAGAGAACCTCTATAAATAAGCAACTACATATATTAAAATAGCTTTGATATAATGTATTTAAACAAAAAAGAATGTATTTACAAAAAAATATCCAAAAACATTTTGGCTTTGACAAATACAAAAACTATGGGTGATTATGTGCATAAAAACACTCTTGTCTCATGGTTCCATTTTTAGAAATGAAAAGTTACGTAGCACAAAAAAATGAATTGATCATAGATCTTATTTCTCAAACATTAGACAAAATTGCATTGGATACAAAAATTTATTAACACAAGCTTTGCACACTTTATATAACATTAATCAATTGTTTAGTTCTAGATAGTTATGTAATAATATTCACTTTTATATTAAGAATCTGTTGCACACAAAATATAGACTTACATCTACGTAGATCGATGTAGAAGCGATCCACTTAATTTAGTAAGGCTGTTGGCTTCGCTGTAAATCGTACAAAGGATTGAATGCTAAATAGATGATGCAATAATTACTACACTCAACTGGAAAAGCAACTGAAACCTTACATCATCTATACAACTAACACACAGTATAATCCTATCCACTACAAACAAACACAGAGATGAGACTTAAATACAAGCCGATGTGTTGCAGCATTGTAGGGCCACTAAAAAGCCATCTGTGATTCGTGGCAATTTAAAAGGCGAGGGAAGGCACAAAAGCTGCAAACTGCATCCTGTGTCACACTGCCTGAGGAAAACGCAAAATGAAGGTAATATTGATGTCATGCAGACCAAACTCCTATGTGCAGCTACTGCTTGCAATAGGATCAGCTGGCAGGGGCTGGCCAAGAATGAGACTCTAGTCAAGCTCCTCCGAACCTTCACCTATTCCTGGTCAAACTGGAAGGAAGAAAAAGCTGAAAGGTTTGGTACACTTTCTCTAGCAGCAATCTTGCTCTTGACTTAGACATTGGTGACTCAGATGAAGTTTTCTCTTTAGATAAATTTAGGTGAAAAGGGGAAAAAAAAGTATTTACATTTTCTAGACATCTCCTCCAACATAGGCATGGTCATACGACAGCAAGAGAGACCTCAGTTTCCTTGCGATTCTTTTTTTTTTTTACTTTTTGTTTTCTTTTTTTTTAATCTTTTTTACATTTGTTCGTAAATACTTTTTGAATGCTACACATTATATTATGACAAAACGTTGTTTTATGAAAGTACTTTTACTAAGCAATAAGCCATAATGTAGAAAAATACATTTTTACCTTTTAAAGACTCAAAAAACAAAGAACAAAACTTTAGTAGTAGTGCATAATTATTTAGTAGGAGCTACAACAGGGATTCCTAACTTTACAATAAGAGCTTGCATAAACATAACATGAGGGTGTTTACAATTAGGAGAATAAATGACTTGCGGAATGACAGTACTAAAATGGCGAAAGGGCAAGGAAAAAAATAATATAATATTCTACAAGAAACAGCAAAACAAATACCTAAACTCAGAGCTGAAGAAAATATTTTTGGTAGATTCACATGAAGAAAAGCATGGACAGCACTGGAGAGAAACACATTGTACTTTGTATCACGTTCCAATACCAAGCTGCCCATTGTCAGTTGGGTAATGGACCTATAGAAGAACTTGGATTACGTTTTAGTAAACAGGTCCAAGACCGTAAACTTCATTTTGGGCAGTTCCATATGCTATGTGCTGTGCCTATTTCCATCTTTCATACTTTCACTTGACTAGCGATACTTACTACTAGGACAATGTTTCTATGTGCCTGGTCCAATTAGAAAGTTTAATAAGTGACTCTGAACTTCAACCAAAGTGAAAATTTAATTTGTTTAATAGAGCTGTTGTAGAACTATTTGGAGTCAACATAAATACATAGAAAAGTGGAATTAAAGACAGCACAACATTTGGAAAAATCTAACAAGAGGGGGAGTGGTCCTAAAGAACCAGAGACTATAAAGAGACTATAAGAACCGGTGCTGAGACTCACCGATGGCAGAATCACCTAGAGAGATTCTCCAATATCATAATCCCTTGCACTAGGTCATCAATGTCTATGTCCATCAGCAAAAGGTTAAAAATTAAGGTCTTCAATCCTGTTGCGGATAAAAATACTATCCATTTGATTTTCAAGTTACAAAAATAGGAGCAAAATATTTTAAACAATGATTGTCTTTTTTCTATTTCTTTTTATATAAAAACATAAACAGCTCGTGCGAATTCTTAGATTTGTGCACACATTGTATTTGTTCTTTGTCACTTATATATATATATATTTATATTTATATAGAACATATATAACTTATTAATTGGTCCACAAAGTAGATCTGTGCGTTCTCTAGTGCTTTGTACAAAAGAAAAACAATATTATTATCAAAATATTCATTTAATGGCTTTACTTAATACATAAATACATGTTTGTAGATAACACAGGAGCGATGATTGTTCAGTCAGTTTGGTGATGATTTTTTTTTAGTTTTTTTCGTTTTGTTGGGCTGTATACACAGGTTGGCTGGTTGCTCATCGCTACAAGTATGCTACTCGTCGTCCTTTATTTTTAATTCTTTGTTTATACCTTTTGCCCAGGACTGCTGCCAAGTATTTCTTGACAGCCATTTGTTTTCTGTAGCGGCTGTAGCTGTCAGTAAAGATGCCATCTGAATGTCGTTTTGATAGTGGTTCCGAGTCCTCTTCCAGGCTGCTACTCAATGCACTGCAATGGCAAAAAGCAAGAGTTGCAGTCTAAAGTGGCATCTTTCTACATGCACCGAGCTCTGTTCTCTACCAGGGTGTGTGTCAGAGACGCATGGTGCAAGATACTGAGCATGCTGCACCACTCAGTAGAGCTAACCATGCTCATTTACAATCCATTAGCAGTGGCAACGGCCCCACTGAAGGGTCACCGAACATGTTAGTCATATCATTTCTACGTTCCGATCAATTGAATTTGGCATTAACTTCAGTAATTATTAATGGTCAATTGTTTAGACACCACAATTTTGTCACCTTGTTCTCCAATCTTGAGCTCTCCTTATGACAGCCACCCTGTTAAAGTCAACAGGTGCCAAAAATATGAACATGTGTATGGAATCATTTAATTGCTTGTGTAGTATATAACATGCAGCAAGGAACCAATGAGACATGTTTGCTATAAACAACAATAGGGTACAGATAGTTTAATAATCTGCATTACAGTAGATTAAAAAAAATGGCAAGATGGGAATAATATTCAACGACCCAATAATGTTAAATGGCACCTGTAGCAGTATTAGCTCATGCTGGGGAAAGGGTCTATTACCTAAGGCTCATATACAGTTTTCATGACCAATGGCCAGTTCTAGTTAGTACTTAAAAACACATTCACCTTATTCCATCTAATGTCAAATTACTGAATATTCACAACAATAATTGTCAATCACAATTTCACTTAATTGTACCATTATAGGTAGGTGCTTCTTTATAAGACATCAATATATAAGACATCTATTATGCTCACTACCCCATAACAATATCGGCATCAACAGATACGTAGCAGCAATGTTATTTTCTCCAACCTGAGCAGATTAAAACTGTCCCCAAAAATGGATTGTATGAGGTGTCTATAAAGTCTCAAGAGGGATATGACAAATAGATGTCTTACTCCTTTATCTGTCAAACACTTTGAGCTATCAGCTGCTATCTTGCAGTTATACCATTCATTACTGTGAAGTCAGGAGAAGTTCAGCTTGTAATTAGTTACATATATCATCGTTTTACCCAGAAATATGTTGGCCTCCAAATGATATGTTTGTCAAAGACATTGTCTCGCCTTAGAACAAAGAGAACATAAATTATAATAAGGAGATTCTATTTCATCTCCTCTAACACGTGATCTCTGACAGATGGATAATGTGTGCAGCCAAATACCAAACAATGCCGTGTCTGTATGTGTGTATGTATGTATCTGTGAGCATGAAAGTGTGTTTTAATAATCACGTCATATCAAAAAATACCTTAATGTCAAACCCAATTATAGCAGCATAAATCCTGAACAAAGGAGACAAACATCTGTCTACCCAAGCTCCATTAGGCAACCCTATGCCTTGATCCTTGTGTTGGACAACTCCCAAAGGCCTCTGTCTCATTACCAATCACTACAGGACTGCCCTGCCTTTTGCTACAATAATTGCCTCTAGGGGCTTCCTGTCAACAACATAAAAAGAGTTGTGTTCTTCTTGTGAGATATATAACAGGATATCGACATACTGATTGGGACAAGATCAGCAGTGGCTTGCTAATGTCCCCTAAATTGGAGACATTGCTTATTGCAAGTGCTCCATTGCTCACAGTCATCAGAGAGGTAGAAATCTAAGCCTAAACCCTGCGTAACCATTAAGCAGATTAGAAACATGTAGTGGATAAATGGGAATACTTACTTTGGGCTACACAGCCATATGTAAGTGATGCTCAAATACGAGCACCATCTGCGCATGCCTCATATTGAATATTAATGCTAACACACATTATTATGTTCAGCATTGTGATCTAGTGATTTAAGCCCCTGCTCAAGCCTTAAAACTGGTTTCCCATTTAGCATCTACTTACTGGTAATTTAAAGGCAGATTTAACAAAATCAACAAATGTAACAGCTCTGACACGGGAAGTCACAGGTTTTACTAAGTAAAAAGAGATGCACATAGTGTGCCATTAAAGTCAGATAATTTAAGATGACAGTGTGGAGACAATATATTCATCACATGAATTATTCATTATGAAGATGCGATGAGTTCCCTTGAGCGTTATTAAAATGTTACCCAACCCAGAAATCTATATTGCGAGAGGGCGCACCACTGGTAGATTTTTCAATGGAAAATCAATGACATATTGGACAATAAAAGAAGAGGCTCAACCACAAAAATGTAAATGTAAGAATCCAGGCAAAATAAACAAGGCAGCTTATTATAGCATTATTGGTACGGCACAGCTCCGCAGCCCTGCTAAATGGGGATGCTAAAAAAACAAATATCTTAGTATTTGAAATCCTTAAACTAGATTTGTCTACTGTCTGATGTTTAGTGCTACAGTGTCCATATGTTCCAGTACATAAGGCGGATCTGTTCTTCATAAATATTGATTACAGCCTGAACTTGGACTGATATCTTTGTATTACCTCTATGGATGTGTACAAATACTACGTTTTAAGAGCACAACCTTACCCTAAGCGATTGGCCATCAGAGTATTCAGGTATTTCCTCGCAGACAATTGCCCCAGTAAATTCCTATAGGCTTTGTTTAATAGATCATCAGCATGTCTGACAACAGCAAAGAAAAAAAATAAAAAAAGGAAAGATGATTCCTGGAAATCTGACATCAACATGTGTTGTTTTCAAGCAAGAAGCATTTGTCAATGGAATGTGTGTATGTGAGTCGGGGAGGGGTGGGTGCAGCTGACCCATTACAGCTTCCTGATTATGCCTAGACTAATGTGTCACAGGGTCATGTTTTACTCTAGTCCACATGTTCCTCCTGAAATATCCTTTCCTCCCACATCCACGCTATATATACATACTGTATACGGCTTTCTTTTGTTTGTTAATTTCCCAGGATGCTGCTTAAATACAAGATGCCACCTGATTAGCACTGAATGTTATTAATTTCCATAAATTTCCATTTTCCCTTTAAATGTGCACCTCCTGTTAAATAATTTAGATGCATTGCAGAAGTCGCAATATGGTCTGACATGAAACAGAAGCAGGGTTATTGTGTTTGCAGATTTTATTTTGTTATTTGTGACTATGCAACACATCATTTTAACTAGATTTTATCTCGTTTAGGGAAAAAGTCGGGATTCACCTCTTTTCTGATGGGTAATAAAAGGAGTACATATCATCTAAGACCGAGGTAGGGTTTCCAATACCAATCGGATCGTTATCAAAAGCAAAGTCTGGAAGAGTGTTACCGTCCTCATCATACACTTCATCTTCAAGCCTAATGAGCAGAGAGAAAGAAAGGAGAATGAATTGTAAGCCTCTTAATTAATCAAAAATGCATAATGACCTGATCAGTGCCTTTCGGAGCACTGGCAAAGGATCATTTCTGGTGTCTACATTACTGGTCTTTTTTCTCTGAATATTGTTTGGTGATGAGATGCCAGACGCTGATGGAAAAAGACCCCCTGAGACCCTATCAATCTGTAGGTGGGCGTGAGAGAAATAACAAGAGCAGCCCATCTGTGAGCTGACCTGAGGTTGGGGCTGGGCCAGAGCGAGCTGCCAAATCCTACAATCATTAGTACAGGGAACTGAGAGGAGAGAGAGAGAGGAGGTGGAGGGGAGGAAGGGAAAGATTAGAAAAGGTTGGGGGGGGGGGGATGAGGGAAACAACTTTCCTTTATTGGCAGAACAGCATCATCAAACACACTATCAGCTTCCAAACATTAAATCAGAGCACTAAGCATTGGCCACAAAGCACTGAAAATGCTTACAACTAGCACTACCCAGATCCCCTCTACAGAAGGAGGGGTATATTTGGAAAGACTGGGTCTTGACTTTGTCGGGTTTTGTTTCTTTTCATGCCAAGTTCCTCCTTAAGATTTTTTTTTTTACTTTGTATCTGCCGGGATGTAGGTCACCGTAAGCTATTTTTGTCAGTTTGCTCTGCCAGCATTATTAATAATAGATGTTTCCAAAGTGTTTCACTCTTGCTAAATCTGGATCACAGTTTAGCTGTGTCAGATTCTCTGTACCACAGGCAAATGATCCTGGGTATTATGTAGATTAACATAGCCAAGAACATTGCACACCCAAACAGTTTACGCTGACCACTGCCACTAAACACACAACAAGCACAAACAGTCTCTGGTATTTCATCTGCTCCTAGACTAAAACTCCCATCATTCTAGGCATTGAATGATAGGAGTTGCAACAGCAACAGCTGCCCTGAGAAATACTATTTCTATTTAACAATTCAACAGGGTTATAGCAAGTAAGGAGATGAATACAATAGAATATACATAAAACAACACATGCAAATGATTTATTACTGCTCTTTTTACTTAGTGACCTATTTTCTAATATCTTTGTTTGCACTCCCAAGTGTTTGTTTTCCACTTCGGGGGAACAGTGAATCTACTGAGAGGGGTAAGCAATCTTCAGAGCAAACAATGAATAATTTATAAACCGTAGAAGTGAATTGTGTAAAAAATTCAGAAGCGAAATAATACCAGGTCTGACAAAAGCAATAAAAACATTGATTATTTGGACAACTACTAAAATCTCCTTCTGCTATTTATCAATGTAAAGAATCTAAGGGTGGGACAAGGTGCGTCATGTTCCTTAATGTAAGGTGATGGGAAGGCATTAGTAGGATTTCATTTTTAAAAAAATGTTTGCACTTTTTAAATTTTTTTTTCCCTTTTCGCATAAACTAGTTCAGGTGCCAGTATCTTGAGACCAGCGGCACTATGTGTAAAAATGAAATAATACACTGAAGAAAATTTTATTTATATTAAGGCAAACAGTCTATATTATTTTTACTAAAGCACTGTTGATCCTATAAAATATAATTAGCTCCTATGGGAATTTATGAACTAAAATTATTAGGATAGTAAAGAGTCTTTATGAAAAAAAAATATTTTTTTCATTAGAGTCTGGTTATTTGACGAATCTGCTTGTACAATAGATATCAGGCACCTGTTCCATTGTAAGGAGGGAGACTCTCAGCCAGCAGTCAGAGGCACGAAGCACTGGGGACTCCCCCGACTGTCATGTTCTGTCATTTAAAGATGTACTAAAATTGATCCTAACCCTGATTCTAGTACACAGTGCACAGCAATACGAAACAATCTTCCGCAAAGCTACCTATTTCCATTAGAAACCTATATTTAAAATCCAAAATATAAGAGGGGAATTCCACGAATGTTATAAAGGAAGCCAAATAATGCATTAAATATGTCGAGCATTCTTTATCATTAAATATTATTCTCTTTGAGTCCCTTTGATAAGGTAATGTCTTTGCTTATAGCGCAGACTACTGCATATGAAGACATGTAGTGCAAGTCTACTCCCTTCTCTAGTTTTCTTTGTAGTAAATCAGAAGAAGCAACACATGAAGTATAATGTCAGACTCTTTGCTCCTGTGTAAGATACTGAAATGCTATACAACAAATTAAAGGAGGATTTAAATGACATAACAACAGGTTTAGATGATAATAATTAGTCTGATACTTACCTAAGTGCCGGATACTTGAGCGCAGTAGGTGAGGAGTGGACAGTGCAACGCATAACTCCATACACCAACAGCCAGGCGAAGAGTGCTTTCCTGTACATTGTCATTCTGCGGGAAGACGTGAAGGAAACACTTTCAACAAGCACTTCTCATTAGCTCAGATCGATGTGTGATTTGACCTCAATTAGATCAATGCATATGCAAGTAGGGCAGGCATAATATTTACCAAAATACAATACATTCACCATTCCATTGTCTTACATCTAAAGAGTAGATTCTGTTATAACGGTTCATAGAGTGATGCATGCAAGATTCTTACCATATAAAACAAAAATTCCACTGTGTCACAGAAACAGAGATGTCAGGTCCCAAGTTAAAGCCAAGTGTCTTGCAAGTTTCCGCTCTCTCTTAGAATGTGGACTGCATTGCCTTGTCTGAAAGGTTGAGATTACACAGTAACTGGCTGGTTGCTGCTATATGGACTAAAAGTTTGATGCAAGCCACAATTCCAGGGGAAAAAGAAAGGTGGATTCCGACGGAGATGAAAAAAAAAAGCTGGGGAATAACAAAATAAAGAATAAAATATAACCTCCCTAGCTGAAAAAGTAAATGAAAGAAAAAAAAAAACAAGTTGTAGCTGCTGGGAAGTAAATACGAATGAGATATAAAAAAAGCAGTGAGCCAGGGAGGCAGGGAGAGCCTGGTGCAGCCTGTTATGAGTCTTGGGCTGAGATGCTGACAATGAGATCAGATCTTCTCTAAGATACTTCTCCTGAGGCGTTTCTCTAGCTGCTTTCTTCTCCTTCTTGTGCTGCAATTCAAGTTGACCAGCCCTCCGCTCTTGTATGTATGTACATATATTTATATATATACACACACATGCAGGATAGTTACTGCAAACGCCACTTTAGGAAGAGGTTGCTTTGTAAATGTTTGTCTGCATATTACCTTTAAATACCAGCTATTGTCTGTGATTCGGTGGCGCACGGATTTTTATCCATGGATCAAACAGCTTCCCTTTTTTTCAGAGTGTAAGTCACGTAATGATCCAGTATCAGAAAAGACGTCATCAGGCCAATTCCTCCAGGAACATGATAACAATTCTCATCTTTCCTCACACATCATCCGAACACAGTCATAAGTTTTCTTATAAATATTCTGACATACACATTCCCTTCAGTTTAACTACACATCAATATTTTTTTTCTCTTTTGGCAAAATGTTCCCATTAATTATCTCTGACAGCACAGAGCAAAAGTATCCCGAGTGCATTGTAACTTACAACCAAAAAGGAGAAAACCCATCCACAAAGCTCAAATGCTTATTTACGTAGCACATATATCAATTATATATCTATGAAAACTAAGTATTTATGTGCCAAACTCTCACTATAATGGGTTAAATTGGAACCAGCCATCTGCCAATGCTTCCCTAACATCTCCACAGTCTGATTAAATGCTTAATTTTTTTTAAAGAAGATAATAATTGACAGATTTCACTTATGTCTTGGCTGTAATTAAAGGAGCTGTTCATTTTCTGGTGCTGAAACTGGAGCTGCCTGTGCTCCTTAAGAGATCTATACATTTTACATATGAGATTATATATGTGATTCTAAAAGATGAAATCCTATAAAGAGGTTTCTATTTTCGTAGAAAGAGACTGTTTTATACTATGATCACATTTCTTTACACTTATTGTGTGCGTGGTATACTAGAATGTTCCGTAATACTATGGATTTTTTACTTTGTTTATTTTCCACATCATTATAATTATTAGTGAAATAGTTGGTAACTGCCCACAGTAAGGTACATTATAGATTTTATTGGGGCACTTTGGGGAATCCCCTATTAAGCAGCCTGAGGATTAAATATCACTATCTTCTTTCTTTTTTTTTTCCCTTTTTTTTCATTTACAGAAAATGACGTGAGATCATCACAATTACGTGGGTAGCCCACCAAGATCCTCCCTAGACAATATGCCTAGAGCAGGCTGTTCCGGAGTAAATAATACTGTATTACACAGACATTTACAAGAATATGGAATGCCATCACCATCCATTTAAAAGAGGTTTTTTTTCCCTATTGGATCTAACTCATACATCACTAGAGAATATCTACTAAAACGTCACCCACATTACAGTAGGTTTAACAGATAAGACTACCTTAGGATGTAACGTAATTAAAGTAGATCCACGGTGATGAATAATAGTCTGAAGGCCAAAGACAATACCATTTTTCTAAATAAAAAAAACTAATTGGCAAAAAGGTCAGATAATTATATTAATCCTAGAAATGAGCACTTATAACTCAACGTTACATAAACATTGTAAATTAAGTTTAAGAGAGAAGCTTAACTTTTCAGGTGATTTCTGAAATGTCTGCCGTGCTTACGTCTATGGCGAATAAGAACTGATTAAAGAGCGCCACCATGTGGCTCTTTTTTAGTTACACACCAGAGTATGAAGGGAAAAAAGTAAGGACCTATTGTCAGACACTAGAATACGAGTCCATTCATAAATTTGTGGAGAAATGCCTGCAACGTACTTCTGCTGCTTTTCGGTTTTCTATTCAACTTCTGGAGACGCGTAGTAAAGTTATACACATCAATAGATGTACGAATAAACTTACTGTAATACATAAAAAATAGCAGGACACATACAAAAGTAGTGTTTCTTTATCGACCCAGCAAAATACTGACCTTTGTAAAGATGCCAATGACATGTAATGGATTAATAACTGAGATGGAGAGTCTACATGAGGGGGCAACACAAAATTGTTAGAAATTTGAATTGTGCTATACAATGAACAAACAAATAGTAATAATACGAATATTAATGATGGACTCCTATGACTATTCCGATTTTAGATTCAAACACTTCTAAAACATAGCTACTGGATTTTCCAGAGACATGTGTAGAATTATCAATAGGTTTTTCATTTGTCATACAAAATAGATAGCAATATACTTTTATACCGATGAATCCAAGGCTCTTATATCAGATTTGATGATTATTGAAGCTCCTCAATGAATATTCATGTGTAATAGGTGGCGCAATCAATATATAAGACTTAAAAGACGTCACAATGTTATGTGCCATGCATGAATAACTTTCGCAGAGAGGACGGCATAAAGTCTGCATTCAGTGTGTATATGAGCATAAAAAGTCTAAATACCCTGGTTTAATTTGACATTTGACATTTTATGTGTGTTTTTTAACCTTTTTCTATAAGCAATAGCTGGTATCAATTTCCCAGTGAGACCTACTTTATGCTGGCAATAGTATATAGAATCACAAGGATATCTAGACCCTTTAATGGAACATGAAACCTAGAAACAAATGATACGTATAAACACATCTGGAGAATTTTGTACATGTTTTATCATTTCTTTTCAAAATCAAACAGGATAAATCAGGGACGCTTACTCATAGATCCAGGCTCTGTGACCGTGGTAATCTTCTTATATTTGTTATCCATTGCCTCCTTTCTTCTAAAATCAACGTATTACTTTTTAAGGCTTCTAATTATGCTAATGAGTCTGAGGTGCTATGGGGAGTCACCAGATCTTCACAGGCTGCTACACTGTGCAGTACTTCACCCCATCCACAGTGTTAGATGACAACTGGAAGAAGGAGGAGCGAAGCACAGAGGGAGCAAAGGCCTCTGGAGGGCGAGACAGTAGCAGCCTGTGAGCTATAGCATTGAGTGGCTCTGGTAACATTACCATAATATTAAAAGATGATTTTAGAAGGAAAGAGGCTATGGATAACAAACATAAGAAGATTACCACATTGACAGCCTTGTGAATCATGCTGTAATTTTATGGCAAATTTCATTTAACTAGTTAATGGATGAAAGGAATGAGGTTTAGAAAAGAGGTGACATTATTTATGTCCCTTACTGGAGAACAACGGGGGACTTTTGCTGCAGACAGATACAGAAGGAGGAGAAAGGTAGAGATGACAAAGCTCCTGGAGCATAATGATAAGGTGTCTTTAGAGGGTACTTTGAAATATATACGACAAATGAAAGTGTTTTTGCCATCTAAAATATATAGATGACCTATTGATTAAATAGGCCCTCAATATCAGTCCATTTGGGGTACATTCCCAGACCCTCAAAGGTTTACAGATTCTCTGCAGCTGATGCACTGAGAATGAAACATGAATCAGACAGCTCCATTTGAAGTGTTATATTAGAGAATAAGACATACCGTTACTCACACAATGCAGATGTGTGGGCATCTACAAAAGCACTCCCAGGTTGTAACAAAACCACAAGGGCAACCTTTTATTCTAGAGTCTGAATACTCTGTTTTATCTACATCCACATCTACTTACACATATACAATATATAGAGTAGATACGTCCTACTACCACTCATTCAATGATTAGTCATAAGTAATTCTTTATCAACTTTCTACTAAACATACAATGACATAAATTACGTGCATTCCCCTAAAAAGGTATGGACCCCAATAATGCATACTAGTAAATAGAAGCACTTTTATTAATATAGCATAGGACTGAGAAATGTATATAAAATCTATGATTCTTCAGATAGTGAACATACTATAATGAGGGTATGTACAAATCTACAGTGATCATTTTTTTATCCCTCTTTTGTTTTTTTTTCATTGTTTTTCTAACCCTATAAATTGTTTAGCAGTAATGTCTGGATCATCCTTTTAGTGAGTAATTCCTTACGAGAAATGTGATCTCAGCACAGCCATCAGTGTGAGACATGTTAGCATAAAGGATATTGACATTCATTATGACTTTGGGTTAGAGGTATCCAGTCCAATTCATTGCTCTTTATTTTCAAATTATTAGTGATTTTCTTTTAAAATTTGTGTAGTAAGAATAAATAGGTAGACTTTTACATCTATATTTCTATCTATCCGTGTCTGACTTGACATTTACCTCAGTTTATGATGTTATGATGCATAAGCCATGTCTTGGATCCATATTTTCTTTCTCAATTTAGGTCTAAAATAGATCTTCACAGCACAGTGCTTCATTGACTCCTGCAAATGTCTTGTCATTGTCTGCCGAAGTCAGTAACAAAAATGTACAATATCAGATAATATATAAAAGAGTTATCAGGATATTTGAGCTTGTACAATGTATACAATAACCTCCACTAAATGCAGACATACTCACATCAAACTAAACATGGGAGACTTGATTTTGTTTCGTACGTATTGACACCTACTGGGGTAAGATTGCCAACAATACTAACATTATTATGTCCAAAGAACAAGTCCAGGGGTATGAAACAAAGGATTTTATTATGCATTAGGACATTGATAAATTAAAACAATACTTCCCAATGATACTGTAATGTTGGAAGCAGCAGTAGGATCCCCTGACATAGCACACCCAGTAACACACAATCCAATATGTCTCCCCGCGATTGTTCAGATTAAAAATGTGTAACTAAAAGCTCACAGTGCTTTCGTACAGCACACTGAAAGTAGTCTGTGTCCATCTAACTAGTATGAAACAAGAATCAGCACACTAACAAGACTGTCAAAAGAAGAAACGGTACCTAGAACAGTTCCTCAATGCTGTGCTTTCAGTTACTATAGAGATACACTATGGAGCCAACAGTTAAGTGAAGTGGTAGCTCCCAGTTAACAACTCATTGTTAAGGTTACCTAACTCAAATACCAGGGTCATATATTATATGTGTGTATGGCAGCTATATAATACATAAGCCAGTTCTAGAAGGGGTGCCCAAAAGCCACCACCTACTGATCACATGGGGACGTGGCATCACAGGAAACTGGTTAAAGGTATGTTATTTTTCCAAACCCTTTGGTTTAAAGGTACGCAAGATAAATATCCAACAGGCCTCTCATTGCAAGACACTCTTCTTCCATTCATACCCTTTTGGGGCGATCCCTTAAAGTTTGATATAGGACACTCCCACATGTGTCATGCTACAGGAGTGTCCTCTTTTTGTGTTATTGATGTGGTCCAGTAAATCTCTACAGAATTCCCATATATTTTTTTCCCCACATACTGGGCTTTGGATACGCTTGTGGTCAGATAGATGCTTTCTACAGTTAATAAAACAGCCATTCTGATGAGTATTACCTATGGCACTTCACCCAAAGATTTTGGAGACCCTGATGGCTTTACTTGCTTTACATGATCCACATCTGTAGATGCCCATCAACCCCATACAAGGCCAACTCTGTCTTGACTGTGCACCAACGTGTCTCTCAAGTTTGATCCATTGCAAGAGATAATAGGAGGGCCATTGTTCATTCTATCTCCAACATCTTAGTCTATTAGAAAAATGTCCAAAAAATGTCTGCAATCCCCTTTAGATTTCTTGATGTTCTGCATCATTGGAAACCAGAATTCAGACTGTTCTTCCATTGGCCCTTCTCTGGATTTTCAAAAATTGTTTTTTTCTTACTGGTGAGCTCTTTTTAATGTTCAGTTCCTATGACCACATTCTCTGATTCTCACTCTGAAGACCAATTGCCTCTCTCTGATATTCATACAAATTGTAGCATTTATGCTGTACCCAGAATTATTGAATGTTTTTTAAAAATGGTTTAGTATCAGCTGCCCCACCTTAATAGATTTTCCATTGCTGTTGGTTTTACTAAACAGCCTCATGATCAGACAAATCAAGAAATGTGATCAGACATTCTTGTATCTCGTGGGGTAGGAATAGTCTAAAATCAAATCAATAACATTCAGAGAAACTGGCAAACAGTTGACAGTGCTAACCCAGAGAATTTAGAACATCTTCAATTACCTTAGCCATATAATTATTGACCAGGTCCACTGTACCGATTAATAATAATAATAATCTTTATTTATATGGCACCATCATATTCCGTAGCGCTTTACAAATCATAGGGGACAAATAGAACTATAATATTACATTACAGAGTACAAACATTCGTATGGAAGTTTCCTCTCTTAACACTATCTCCTTTTTAGCCCAGATAAAAGTTATTATCCATGGGGGCACAAGTGTTGCCCATACCCATGCCTGCGAGCTGGTGTAAAAGTTTTGATTGAAGAAGAATGCCCGATGGATGGAATTTTTATATAAAATAGCATTCTGGAGGACGCTTTGGATGCCCGAAAAATGGTTCTTCCTTTAAAAGGTAGCCCTATTGTGGTATTCAGGAAATGAAAAGGAGAATTATTTTTCATCAATGACATAGTTATTTTTGACATATAACTCCAAATTCAATATTCAAAGATGTGTTATTAGATTCCACATAGTTTTTTTTGTACAAGAGTATGATCTCTCCCCCTTAGCCCTCTTTACATCTGCATTACTGTAGGTCTCATTACTTCACAATGTGTGGCCCACACTCTTCCCCTGTGTTCTAATGGATTTATCAGAATTTATTCTAATAATGGAATATAACGTTGACAGATGTAAAAAGAAAAATCTTAGATGTAACATGGCAGAAATGTTCCCTCCTAAAGATATAAATGTCTTATATGGTAGCACTGTATGCTATATGTCATTAACAAGATATCTTGTTAATAAGATGCAATTCTTGATACCAATAAGGAAATGATCTTCTCAAATGTTTTTTACAGTCATAATACTTTGCTAATGGAAATATATGTGCTCTTAATCCTCCTTGGTGTGCTTTTGATATCAAATCAGAGATAAAGGCAATCCTGATGCAATTGTTTTCATTGTGACTCTGTAATATGGAACTATAAAAGCAGAAACTTTAAGGTACTTATGGAAGAATAGACAATGTTTAACATGGCATACAGGCACCATACACAAAACACTGTATAAACATAATAAAGACCTATTATTAAAGAGGTTTTCCGAGATCAGGCTATTGATGACCTAGATGGTAGGTGCTGAGGCCTCAATAATGTATATTTTTGTCTCACTTCTTAGGACGGAGTATTGCAGCTTTACATGCATCACTGTTAGGTAGATATACAAAGATAGACATTGAAGAGCCTACTATACTCCCATCAGCACTGTAGTTAGGGTTTCCCAAACTTGGACCTTATCGGGTTCCTTAATTTCTGATTCCAGTAATCTCCTTTAATCACCTATACTACTTTCTCCATTATAGGAATTACCAATAGGTAAGGATCCAAACTTGCCAAAAAGAAAATTAATGTTACCCTGCTTGTTGTTAACCGGCTTGATGTTACCCCAACACCTTTGGTCCCACCGGATATACCGAGAGGCTATGGGGCCAGACTGAGGAGCCATACAATTATGTGCTAGGCCCTGCCTGCTGTAGATTTGCACTATAAACTGTCCCAATCTACACCCCCCCATGACCACATGGCATGGAGGTGGTGTAAGGGGCATTGCAACTTTATAAAGGTTTATAAATCTTCCCTTGGTTTTTTTTATAGAATGTGAGTATAATATGGCAATGTATCATGTTTCAGAATTTTTAGATGTTTTGCTTTCAGCATTAATTTGGTTGAAATGAATATTCACTGAACACATTATTAATTTTCTTGAGAAAAAAAAAATAGATGTAAACAGAGGTGGGCTTGATTGTTTTTGACATTCCTGTTGAAGATGAAAGGCTTTTGCACCTGTTGTGTATAATAAATTACATTCTGACATTTCTCCTACTCTTGTAGGATTACCTGCCCTAAGAATTTAATTCTTTGTAAATGGCTTATGAATAATTTATATTTTATGGTACATATCTTACTCAGACTCGTCAGAAGGTCAATATAAGTGATAAAAGGTGTTAGGTTTTAGTTCTCTATGTACATATTTAATGAAATGGCTAATGGCAAAAGGCTAAGAAAATCAATCATAAGTAAGAACCCATGAAAGCCTATGAATAAAATAAGGGACAGTGTTTCCCTCTTTGTCCAAAAATAGAATAAGTTCATCACATCTGATTATTATTAATGCAGTGGTCAGACTTACCATAAATGAACATTTTAATAACGATTATACAATATTTCTCTTCTAAGACGGAAAGTGAATGGATAACTATATTTGCAGGTTGACCTTCAGTTTTCTTAGCCTTGTATAAACTCTATAGAAGCCTATGTAATAATTGATCATTAATTAAATAAATGCTCATTTAATGATACCAGCCATACATTTACCACATATTATTATTGCATTCATCGATGCATCATATATGTCAGTGATGGCAAACCTTTTAGACACCGAGTGTCCAAACTACATCCAAAACCAATATATTTTTCGCAATGTGCCGATGCGACAATTTAAACAGTAACTTATTACTCCCTGCTCTGTCACATGTTTAAATTGTATAGGCACCTGAGGACACCAATACAGTAGAAAGAAGGAGAAGAAGTTTGGATTATCATTGTAGCTTCCTTCCAGGTTCTTGGACCTCCTAGTACTGCAAGAGGCCTTGAGTCCTGTCTGGTGAACTCTGCGTGGGGTGATGGCATGAGTGCCCATAGAGAGGGCTCTGAGTGCCACATCTGGGACCTGTGCCATAGGTCCGCCATCACTGATATATGTTAACCACCATCTATCCAGCCTCACAGTTTAAAGTGAAGCCGTCTTAATGAAAATGCATTACAATCTGCAGGCAACATATTATGGAACAGGAAGACTGAGAAGACTAAATATAAGTTTTGTGGGGAAATGTTCAACTTAACTTGCAATTTTTTTATTTATTAATCTGCCTTTTTTAATGCATAGGGGGCATCCTATCAGTGATTGACAGTATTCCCTGTATCTATTAAGTGTTTCCGACAGAATGCAAAGCATTTTCAGGGTGATGGATTTGTTTAACAAGTGTAGGAAATTAGCCACAATGACGCTTCTGTTTATTTAACATCATCAGTTCATGTATCTAACCTAAACTTGTGAGGCTCAAAATGTGAGACCTGCCTCAGTGGTTAAGGGCACCAGGTGTTGGTGGACAGACTCTTTTAACATAAGTGGTTTATACTGCTAATGCAATTCTCAGGATAGTGAAAATCCTGGTATACTGTATCTATATAATTGACTTTGGTTGTGCCTATTTTAATGTTCTACTAGGTCCAAGAGACACATTTATCACATTCAAGATTAATGTCATTGATTTAGAATTTTGGCATGCACTTCAATCTCTGGTGCGGTTCAAGTACTTTCATGATCTGGATGATAGGGTATCAAGAGCAAGTAACTGAGAAGGTGTAGACTACAGTTTCACTGATGGACTGATGATATGCATGTACATTACTTTATACGGCATGCAACTATTTAGCATAAAACTAGATAATAATTTTTATATATCTATTGTCACATCTTGATGAGACTCCATGGTCTCATCTTTGGAAGCTTGTAGTTTCATAGCAGTATAGGATCATGAAGAGGAAGGGAAGCAGGAATGTTTGTGATCATTGCTAATAACCAGTGCCAGATAGAGACAACGAGAGTGCATTAAAAGGAAGGTAAGATGTTGTAATCACTGTACAATGAGGAATAGAGATCACAGAGAGTAGATATTTAGGTTTTACTAGTCATATTCAGTGTGAGTGGTAAACACTACTTAAGTAGTTTGTACTTAGACATGGATGGTTTAACAGACTGTTTAGCAATGCTCATTTGCAGTGTTTCTATGGAGAGACTTTTTTTTACTAAAAGTATTCCTAATCATGGATAACATTTTAAAACATTTTACACACAGTACAGAAAACTGATGCAGCAAACATTAAACTTACAGATACCATATTACAAAGTACTGAAAATATCAGGGGCAATTGCAACCATGATAATAATTAGTAGGTTGTCTTTAAGTGAATGATGTGTGTTTCTTGTCAGGAGAGGGGAGCGGAAGAGTCAGCCTTATAATAAACCCTCTACAATCTCTGCTTCTTGACAACCACCCTAGGTGACAGTCCCCAAATGTGTGACATTCCCAAGGTCAGCAAGTCAAGTGAATCTGAGACAGTGGGGGAATTTAACATGGCTTAAAGGGGCTTTATCATGAAAGAAATTTCTTGAATCTTAACCTCCTAGTGATGTTAACATAATAAAGATAATTTTTAACACTTTACTTCACAATTTTACTCAGTTTTATTGCTGTTTTAGCTTCTATCACTCAGTGATGGTCATTGTAAGATTTCCTAATGTAGGTGGGGACTCTCTAAGCAGACACTTAATGATCCATCCACAATGTGGTTAGATTATCAGGGTACAATGCTTATATACACTTTCATTTACCTTCTGAACATTGTACTAATATCTGACACATAGAAAGAGAGATGAGACATATCTGAGATGATGAGATCCATGACAAGCATATTACACACAATGTTAGCTCTCCTACATCTCTGCTATTCCACAACACACTAAATATTCTGTACCCCCCCCCCCCCCCGATAAATAGCTTATCTGTCTGTAGCTTGTAGTTCTCATCATGCAGCTGCTGCCAGTAGGATGTCAAAGTATGTGTCAGTGTGAGCTCCATCCTAGAGTTCAGGGAGCAGAGACAGAGGAACAAGCTTTGTGAAGCCTCAGGCAAGATTGCTGCCGACGCTAAAGTCAGAAGTTACAGGGTCGTGTCTCTGGGCAACTGGAATTGTGTACACCAGGACCTATAGAGACAGGTTGGAATTAAATCTGAAATGCTGTAGAAAATGTGTTATTTTGTTATCCTTAGTACATTTAAGAAACTTGTCTTCGTGGGAATACCCCTTGAGTGTCCCAATTCTGATGTAAAACAACCATGCACCAAAAATAGTATTACTTTTTTGATGTGTGTATAGTACTGCCATGTTCCAAATATATTACATCTATGCTACACGTCGATCTATTACAGCGTAGAAGCCAGCAGCTAGTCGGAAACACCACAATCATGTCTCACAACACAGTTAATAAATTCCCTCAAGTATGTCAGAGTAAAAACCAATGTCACAACCAGATTATGGCACAGCACAAAAGCAGGAGGGAAGGGCTGCTAGTAAGACAGATCATAAGTAGGGAAACTAGAATAGATAAAGCAAAATTAACACATGGGTAGATAAAAGAATAACTGGCATCGAAATCTATCCCCAGGAAAGTTTTATATCTGGCTAATGAACTGATGTATCCCACAAATTAAACTAATCACCCTATCTCCAGCTCTTGTGATAATAGCGGCTGAAAATCTCCTTAACTCCTCTGTGTCAATGCTATGCAGGGCCGCATACATAGCCTGCATTAGATTCACTTTTAAGGGCCTGCGTAAGATGTGAAGTAAAAGGTGCTCAATGGTTGGACCCTCTAGCAATGAGATACTTATAGTGGGATACCTCCTTTTATTTGTATTAAATTTGAGTATAAAACAAGAAGTTAGTTATTCAAACGGTCAAGAACTTTTTTAAGTCAGCAATTGTTAAGTTTCCACTGGAAAAAAATGCTATATATTCAACCTCAAGCTTTTCCTCCTCAAATCTGCTTGCTGGATTTCTGACCTGTTTTTGCATTTTTTTTCATCTACAAGATTGTTAAAATATAACAAGTAATCCCCATCCCCAGAAAAAAATAGGGAGTTCAAAAATGTCATCATTATAGTTCAGTTCTTCTGCTTTTCTCCTCACACTTGCCAGTTGTATGTGTCATTTCAGTTATGTGTCCATTCTTTTTATTCTTTCAACCACAATGGCCTCTTAAATACTGATGCCCAATTCATCTGACCTTTTGCTAACTTTGACTCCTTTCCTCCAGGCGATATTTTTTAACTAAATTCACTAGAGTCTGTCCAAGCTGGCTGTCAATGTTCTTGTGTAATAATCAGTTCATATATCATCCTGAACTCTCCACGGGTCACTTGGAGTAGGAATTGTCTATACTTGTTAATTAACATTTATTTGTAAAACTGGAACTTGTACATGTTTTCACAGACAACAGGGTCAAGATTACGATGTCAGTGATGGGAAGTAAGAAAATGCTTTCAAGCTGTCACTAAAAATAGTGTGATTTTGTTTCTTTTCTTTTTTGTGTGTTTGTGGGGTGATAGATGTAGAAGTAATTTAAGTGACATGTATTCCCATATCAAGTTACAGATGTAAGATTCTTACTTAGTTTTTTTTATACTCTATGTTCTTTTTTCATAGATAAATACGCCCAAAAAATTGAACATTACCAAAAAAATACTTAGGTATGAAATAAAACCTTTAATATATTCACAGATTTGATCATTTGTCTATTTCTCCCATCTATATTTTTAATTCCTACTTCCCAATCCAAAAGTAGGAAAAAAAACACTTACAGCCATGCTTGCAAATTATAATATTTATACTACCTTTGCCAGAAATTTTATAATATCCACTTCGACACGGACCAATGCACTTCTCCAGTTCTAAGCCAATGGAATCTTTCCTATACAAAATATGGGGCATAGCTAGGTCATATGAATCCTATTAATAACCAAATATTCAAAATTTTTCTAAGAATAAGGATGAATAGTTCAAGGTGTAAAAAACAATCTAAATATTTCACTCAATATATATTTTTGACCAAATCTAAAACTATGAGGGCTTTTCAAAATAATCTTTCCAAATACTCCCAAGTAGTAAATACACCTTTTGCATCAATTTACTTGAGGGAGTAGAATTCTTTCTATCAAGGTGTTTTTTTAGATAAAAGGGGAGAAATTTTGATGCAGAAGAAAAAAATATTCAAAGATAAAAAATAAAGATTTACAAATCTTCCAATATTTATAACTTTTAATGCCCCAACATGTTTGAATATTTTTACATCTAATGTAATTCCTCAATAAAAGGCTTTTTCACAATTTATAATAAGCCCAAATTATCTGTCAAATGTATCCAATGATTCCATTGCCAATAAATAGAACTATTTCTTAAACATAAAGTGAGATTTTTCACTGACCATAAAACACTGAATATTATGTTCCTATCTAATACTAAAAATCCATAACTTGCAAAAAAAAGATAACCTTGTCATCCTGTTATTCTTGCTTATCTTTTCACGGCTACCTTTGGGGAAAGAAAAGATTTATGTAAACCCTATCATGTTTATTTTTGCCAGGGGGCTATTATAAACCACCCTTACGCACGTACAAATGTCCAGGTAAAACTAAATTGTCCTTTTATAGCATTGTCTAATGTTAACCACAACAAATAACTGTATCCAATAAGAATCTTCCCTCACAGATAAGGTCTGCAGATAAGGTCTGTAGATGTATCCAAAATTACTGTACAGTATGACCATTACCTTGTTTAAATTTATTTGAAATTGGGGGTGGGGGGGCAGCCAATCCTTGTTTGTTAGGAAAAGACATTGAAATAAAAAGACATTTTTCAGTATTATTCCCTTTCAATCAGCACCCAAACTCCATTATCTTATTAATAAACTCAGTTTCCTAAACATTTTCCTTCATAGAAGATAATTGAAGTAGATGTTAAAAAAAAATCTTGAACTTGAGTTTCTTACCGTTCTCTTGTGGCCATTAAAGATTACTTATAAATGTTATAAAAACATTTGAAAGAAATTAAAGATATAAAAGTGAAGGCATAAAACTAAGGAAACTAAACTTCAAAAATTCTTATAACCATATGTTCACTTAATAATCTGTTCTCTTGTGTTTCTTTACCTGTCCAATATATAACAAGGCAATGAATATGCTGCTTTCAGTCTCCTACCTGGAAGTGAGGGAAGTGAGCACAGCAGACAAGACTTCTCACTTGTAAGTCAGAAGCAAAAAAAACATTGCCTAAAATATGTGGCATATTTATAGGGCATCTCGTAGTGTGCTAGGCTATAATGAAAAGCAATGCTTGTGGTAACACCTAATTGTGGGTCTATGACATAGTAGGAAATAGCGTATGGCCAGTCTCACTCACCCTCAAAAGTGATGTACATATCCCAGTCCAGTATGTAATATGTGTGAGATTGATTTATCTTGTTGACCTTCATATGGGACATAGGAGGTATTTGGGTCCCTTCATGCACCATGATCTAGGTGAGACTGCCTCCTCTACACTCCCTGTAGACCCTGGACCTCCTGCCTGAAAGCTAACTAGATGTTCCTGGCTTTATAATTTAGGTGAATTTATTCTTTGTGCAGGTTAAACCCCTCTATTTTATTGAAGGAAATCTAATATTAAAATCAAGCATGATAAACCAGGCCCATTTAATCATAGAGTCAGAAACAGTGAGTGTGGTAATATCCTTATATTTTTATGCATGTCCTCCTTCCTTTTAAAATCAACTTTTGCTAATGAGCCAACACTTCTCTGTAGGCGTTATCAGAGCCCCATTGTTCTGCAGAATCACGGGTTGTTATACTCTCCCTCCCCCCAAGATCCCTCAGCAGAGCAAGTTTAAGGATACAGTGGAGAGGGGAAGTGCTCATTGCACTGTGTAAGAGCCTATGAAGCTACAGTGGAAAGGGGCTGTGGTAATATCCCCCAGAGTCCTTCTGGTTTATATTTAAAGTCGATTTTATAGGGAAGGAGGCCATGGATAACAATCATAAGAATATTACCACAGTCACCATGTCTGGATCTATGAGTAAGTGTTGATTTACTTTAATCTTTTTCAGCTGCTTGCCAAGTCTTAATAATGACCATCGGTTAATCTTTTTCATTTGTTATATTTAGTTTCACAATAAACAACAATACGGGCAAATATTATAAGCTTTTAATGCCGACGTCTCCTTTTTAATAATACACAATAAAAAATATATATTATCGTGTGTATGTTTTTGTATATGGTCTTCACACTGTAATCCCAGCAGAGGGACTTGAGTGGAGAGCAAAGGTGGCAAGTGCATTATGCAGAGTGCAATCATCACACGATAGGTGCCAAGATTGTATCCTAAGTCCTTCATCCTCAGAGAGCACAGCTGTATATAATCTCAGGAAAACAAATATGACAATACATCACTAGTAGCTCTTTCATGTAGTTTCTGGAGAGGAGGTAACTCGCTCAGCGCTTGAAGTGTTACCTGCTGTTCACGGATTAGCCCCAATTGCTTTTGTGATTTCAAAGAAAATATTTTTTCCTTGATTGTAGAACAGCATCAAGTGTCTACAAACATTGTTCCTGCTGTGATATGGTGGTCTAAAAGCTACAGAAGCTACTAATAGCTTGACCATCAATACCAACAATTACAATATTTATTACCATTATTAGTAATAATATTGTATTATTTCTTTCATTGATCATCATCACCACCAGGTTACTAGGTTTCCCTGGAGCGGGATGATCAGTCTTATAAGGAGTGTGTGCATACATCATGGGAAATAAGAGCTCATGGCACACTGCATCAGTTCTCTTACAGCAAGCGCTCACAATGAGGGAGCGTAATATACAAGTTCTCACATCACACTATGTTGTTGTCTAGGCAACTGGGATTTTAATATGGCAAACATTTTTTTTTACAGAATTAAGTAGAGTAGAATTATATTACAGAGACTAATCTTGGCGTAAAGATACAGTTGTTGTTATATAGAAGGAAGACGGAGGATTTTGACATCAGCATTACCTCCATCAAATACACATGTAATGTAGGAATAGGAGGACTATTGTATTATAAATACACAATATTCAACGAGTTCTAACAATGGAGGATAAGAAAATGAATGTATTATATATTCTATAGAGTATATAGAAGAAAGGCTAGATTGAAAGTTTTCTGAATATTTGAGCATTTTTATGTCACCAACTCAGGACCTGAGCAGACACTAAAGCTACTGAGTCTCTGCAGTTTTATATAACAGAGACATAGCAGTTGTGCCAGTGATAAGAGAG
The DNA here is from genome assembly GCA_019512145.1 of Engystomops pustulosus. NCBI lineage: Eukaryota > Metazoa > Chordata > Amphibia > Anura > Leptodactylidae > Engystomops > Engystomops pustulosus. Next base: position 52,620,359 of record CM033645.1, on the reverse strand, counting down.
ATTTCTGATCACACACCATGAAACCCTCATAAGTTGACATAGGGATTTTCTATATATTGCAATAAAATAATTTTGTAGTCTATGGTATAAACTATCACTTTAAAAGGTAACATAAAAAGGCAAAAACACACACACCACCACATATATATATATATATATAATATAATATATATATATATATATATGTATAAATCATATGCTAAAAATTATCAAGAAATAAGCAGAAAAATAAATAAACAAATAACTAAACTATAAACCATCATGGGGATTTATCATGACTCTGCGCACCAACCGCCATGGCGCAGAGAGCCCTGGAAATAATCGCAATGCTAGCTATTGCTAGCTTTTGTGATTATTATCCCCAATCCGCCAACCTAAACTCCAGTGGAGGCAGAAGGGGTGTGGAAGGGGGTGGACGGCCGGACCGGAGCGGGGGGGGGGGGGGGGGCGCGGCCGGACAGGAGTGGCCGTGCGGGGCGTTACTGTCCCCCACACCTGCGCAGCACTCGCTCCGCGAACTTTCATACGTGAAAAGTCTCCCGGCTGTTAGAAGCCTCTTGATGTATCGGGTTCAAATTTGCAGCGGCGGGGCGACATACGCTGGCGCCACTAGCGCCAGCGTATGATTAAATATCCCCATGTGACTGTGTAGTATCCATATAAATAATTAGTCTAGTTACAAAATTGGGGGGAATTTATTAAGACTGATTGTATTGAATTCTCCCTCACGAGTTGCGGTCTGCTGCGGATTTACTACAGGGCGCGTGTGAAGGTGAAGTCCGCTGCCGGAATGAAATTTCCATGTAGTCACCACGCTATTGAATACGACGATCATTGCCCCACGGCTCGCTCCTTGTTACACCTCTGGAGTATTTGCAAGAAAAAAATTCAAAAATTTGGAAATGGGGGCTTTTTAATACTCGTCAGTTGATTCGGTTTACCAAAAAAAAAAGGGGAAACAAAACTGGCGGAATGTCACATCGCCCCCAAGTGTGTACACACCGATGACCACACTGCCATCCTTTTCAACAAACCAAAACTCTTGTAGAAAAATGCTCTTCAAAGTTACAATTTTGAAAAAATGCCGAGTAGTTAACTAGAGCAATGTGTCAAAAAATTCCATGGGGACCCTTTTTGATAATGAGAAATAGGGAATCCACCAAGCCTCTTGTAAGCAATTCAGTTTGTGTGAAACATAGCTATAAGATTCTATGGGACGGATGGAATAGGGCTCTGAGTCCTGTGGAGCTCCGTCATGCAAACACTATTATCCAATCACGGGCACGATGGACCCTATCTTCATGCTCAATGGGGATCACACCCCCAGTGGCCATATATTGACAAACACCGATTCCTAGGGGTGTAGTTCAATTATGCACAGAAAAACAGGGAATGTGATGTGTTTACAGATAGTACATGAAGATATTATTTCAATCCATTTGAAACCAGCTACTCTAAAATACACAAATGGCTTACTGTCTTAGGACTTCCAAGAACGACTTTTCTTGAACATATCTAACCCACCATAATGACAATCTCCAGGTCTATGTCATCCTGTTGAATAGGTTGAAAGAGTTATTGTTTGCCTATTGGTTCAATCTAATTACATTTCCCATCAGTTTCGGTTGGGATAGAAAAATCCTGATGTGCACTCAGAAGAATGTTGAGTTCAGGATGAGGCAGAAGATGCCTCATAAAATACACGTACCCTTTGCAGAGGGAGCTGCATAATTAATGTTTTCATTGCCTGTAAAGAAAGATAACCCGGCAATCGCAAGAAAGCCCGGCAGAGTGAGAAGGCGAGAATGACAGGCGTTAAACAGATTTGGCTGTCAGCTGTATTTGTGTTTTTTTTATGATTCAAATCCCGCTGGAATTCGCTGCAGGTTTTCTAACAGGTTTTTAGTAGACAAGTCACATCTTATTGTTTCTTTGTACTCCTCAGGATTGTTCTCACAACCGAGTTTATCCAATGAGTTTAGAGCAAGAAAAACTTAGTTTCCCTCATAAACTTATGTTTTTCATATTCATATACAAGGGGCTGAATTGCAACCATCCATAATCCCAGGGGGCATACTTACTAGTGTGTAGCAACCATAGCAACTTCTCATGGGCCTGCAGTTTCAGTGGCACCGTCCATTCTACCTGACACACTACAAGAGTGGAGGAAGTCACCAGTATATATATTTTGCTGCACATATACAGCATAATGTGTAAAATATGTTTTGTGAAAGATTTGTTTGATATATGCTGTATTTGTGATGGGTATATGCGTTTGTGATAAGGTCTATGGTGTGTGTATAATACGGTAACATGTATATACAGCTGTCGTTGTATATGGCCACTGTTATGTGGTGTGTGTGTATGATATATCTATACAGGAGTGTATAAATGTTTGATCGGTATACAAATGCATATTTTTAGTGGGAAGGGGGCGGCCCCATTCAAACAAACGTTATGGGACCTTGCTCTGCTAGTTAGCCCCTGTCTGGAGCGTGGGGCAACTTTTGATATTGTTATAACATTTGATATATCTTGGGGGGTCAGCAAAAGGGTGACGTTATGTAGTGTGTGAAGGATCGTATTCTTAGTTCCTCCACCATAGGCATCCAGCAAGTAGATGAACAGTTTGACAGTTTTTGTATCTGGATTTAAGAAGAGCTACACTGGATTTTAGTACATTTGGAAATTTTAAGTCAAACTTAAATATTTTGTTGGGTAAAAGAGAAGAAGGCGAGTAAGAAAGCATAATATCTTTGGATAGAATCAGATGAGGATGGTCTATAGATAATTTAAAAAAAAACAGTAGAAAGACTGCAGCACAAGATGAAGTGGAAGACCACACAGCAACATTTCTATCACATTGTAGTCTTATACAAACTTACACTTAACAACGCTGATTATTATTTTTTTTTCTATGCAGTATTTGTACTGTAATCTTAGGCACTACTTTTTTGTCTACTACAAATTTCTCCTTTTAAGTTGGTCCTCCAACAATACCAAATTGACTAATCTAACATATATTACTCGAGTAAAGCCTAACTGAGATAAGCAGAGCCCTTTTTTAACACAAAAAACTGGAAAATCCTATTGCCTCGAGTATCAGCCAAGATGGAAATGCATGTGTCCACAGCCCCCCAGTATATAGCCTGCCTGCCCCCGAGTATATACCTGCCGCCCCCCCCCCCAGTAAATGCCCAGCCAGCCCCTGTAGTATATGGCCAGCCACTGCAGTATATAACCTGCCAGCCCCTATAGTATATAGCCCTCTAGCCCCTGTGGTATATAGCCAACAAGCCCCTGTAGTATATCGCCAGCCAGCCCCCCCTGTTTGTATTAGCAGCCCACCACCCTGTAGTATATAGCCAGCCAGCCCCCGTAGTATATAGTCCTGCCAGCTCCCTGTGCCACATACCTAGCGCAGCCCCTTGTATAATATAGCCTGCCAGCTCCCTGTAGTATATAGCCTGCCAGCTCCCTGTAGTATATAGCCTACCAGCCCCTGTAGTATATAGCCTACCAGCCCCTGTAGTTTATAGCCAACCACCCCCTGTAGTATATAGCCAGCCAGTCCCCTAGTATACATCCAGCCCCTCTAGTACATAGCCTGCCAGCCCCTCTAGTATATAGCCTTCCAGCCTCACCCCCAGTATATAGCCTGCAGCCCCTTCCCCCAATATAATGTCTGTAGGGAAAAAAGTGTACTCACCTCCCAACGACCCCGCAGCTCCGTGTCCGTGTCCATCGCTGCTTGCTGGCATCCTGTGGTGTGCCGATGCCGAATGTCAGCGTGCGGCTGATGTCACCATGCCTGCCCACGCAGGGACACAGAGCCGATGCCGGAGCCACAATGGATAGAAGAGGACCCGTCGGGGGGGACGTCGGAAGGAGAGTACACATTTTGTTTATTGCTTGACTCAAGTATAAGCTGAGTTAGGGTTTTTCAGCATATTTTTGAGTATACACGGTATATTGATAAGAATATTGAATTCCATGTAAAAGTGTCATCCAGTCTTTTATCAATTGGTGGTACAATAATTTGTAATAGTACTTGCCATGGACCGCAGTTTGTAGCTGTCATTAATGGGTAAACGCTGCTCATGCCCAGATGAAAACAGAAAATGACTGTCCGGATAGTCGGCTCATCTTCTTGTCTGTAAAAACAATGACCTTTCCTTACTTATTGACTTATAGGTACATAAATGTTGCTCGTGTTATGCTTTATGCATTAATTTTGGCAATATAAATAAGGGAAATACTCAATGAATACTACTAACCATTGTGTGAACTCGGCCTAAAAGTTTGATTGTTTTACTTTTCTTTTAATTAAATGTATTAATATTTATGCCAAATTCATTTTTATGCTAGTCAAAATCATGATTCATAACTTCTTATTTTGTTGATATGTTCTTAAAAATTGGATTATGGATTTGATTAGTGACTTTCAGAAACCCTTGACGAGAAGAAAACCAGTTTTGCTGACAAGATATTGATTTTATCGGTCTAAAATAAACACTCAATGTTCAGGAAATGCATGAAGAGAACCCATAAGGAAACAGTACAGCACAGTAAACACAACTGTCTTCAATTTTATAGTTTTAAAAACACTTTCTAAAACTTTACTTAGCTGAAATCTGGATAGGGAGCTGAGTCTACCACTGAGGCTACACTATCCGATGGTATAGGAAGAAGGGATAAAGACAATTAAAACGGGGGCTCTGTCCTTGTGCGTTACAGCAATAAAAAGGCAGACAATCAAGTTTTCAGTAAGTGGACTTATTCCAGTACACTAATATTAGTCCATATAAAGTAAAACGTGGCAGACAATCAAGTTTTCAGCAATCCTTCTTGTTCCCGGTTGACCGGAAGATGATTACTTAATAGATAAAACTGAAAAGGCTTCCGGAACCAAAACGCGTCATCCTGGAAAGTCCTGGACCAAAACACGTTGTTTTTAATGAATAAACTGTAACCTATTTGACTACATAACACTGGATGAAGTAAGTTCCTTGAGCACCGGAGTACCACGGAAGCATTTTCTGATTTATTTTAAACTTTACTTTAATTTTTTCAGTTCAGTAAAAATTTTTTAAAAGTTTAAAAAATAAAAAAGAACTTATAAACATCTCTTTCACCATTCCCATTAGGGCGCTGCCCAACAAGCAAGACTCTGCTTTTATACAGGGGCTAAAGGTTCCATCCCAAACATTCCCACACGCCTGGTAAAGTTTTAGTTTCAGGCTAAAGCAGGCATGCAGCTGTGATCGGGACATGCAACGTTTCGACATGCTCGAGAAAGACGCCATGTCGAAACGTTCCATGTTTCTGTAAATGAAGAGTCAATCTTTGTTTTCACTGAATAACTAAGGATTGCTGCTGCTTCTCTTCATACTGTGTGCATTTTAAGTCACTTAAACAGGCTGTTAACAGTTGTCTTAGACAATATAGAATTCATATCCTGAAGAACCTCTGAAACAGGAACAAAACAAATGTTTATCTACACTTTCTATTCAGAAAAGTCATTAGCAAGAAGAAATTGTTAGTAATGTAACATATTGACATGTCATTTTCTTCAATTATCTCATATCAGTAATGGAGGATGAGTTTTAGTCATTTGAACGGAAACATATTAAGTCTGTCTGGCTCACTACCTTACGGGCAGTACTTCATTAATTAGGCAATGTAAAAGCTGCCACTCAATATCAACAAGAACGAATACAACACAATCAACAGAAATGGAACTTGATTATATTAGGTTTATTTCCAACAAAATAGATTAAAGTCTCCTAAAATCTCTATATTCCCCGAGTAAAATAACTGCACAATTAAATAAAACTATAAAAAGAAGGAAGGCCATTTATTTCCAGATCCATTCGTACAATACACTCACTGCCGTACTGTTGAAAGTATAAAATCCTACCCAAATCCTACACAAACAATTCTCATTCCTAAAGAATGTATCCATCTAACACTTATAATACCAGTAAATACATTGGAGTACATTTACTAAGGGTCCGAACACCGCGTTTTCGTCGGGTTTCCTGACTTTTTACAGTTTTGACCTTAATTGCCCCGGTTTTTTGGCACACGCAATCGGATTGTGGCGCATCGGCGTTGGCTTGCATGCAACACAAATCGGGGGCCGTGGACAGCGGACAACCCGACTGATTCGGACAAACCGCGTAATTTAAAAACTAAATTGTGTCGCAAGATCAGCACTCACATGCACCGGGAAGAAGAAGGTGAACTCCGGCGGACCTCAGCGGGGGAAGCGACGGATGCAGGAAATCGAGCGTACAATCTTAGTGAATCACGGAAGATCCGAATCCTTGTCGGACAACACACAGCGAGGATTGCGACAGGGCGGGTGAGTAAATGTGCCCCATTGTTGTAAATTGAATTGTATTGATTAAGGACTGATGATTTCAATTTACCATATTTTTGGGACTATAAGACACACTTTTCAGCAAGAAAATTCTTAAAAGTCTAAAAAGTGCATGGCTCTTATAGTCCAAAGTCTGGAGGATCCAGCACTGCCAGACCTACCTTACCGCTGTGCAAGAGATTGGGTTAAATGCTAACAATAACCCCTCAGTAATGTTTATACAATGAAGATAATATTTAACCCCCTTACTTTACATTTTTATTGCTGTTTTAGCTCCTATCACTCAGTTATGGTCAGTGTAAGATTCCAGAGTGATGGTGGCAAACACTTTATGATCCCTCTGTGCTATGAGATACTGTGCGCTGACAATGTGGTTAGATCAGGGTACAGGGTTTATATATTTCATTTAGCTTCTAAATATTGTACTAGTAATTGACACATAGAAAAAGAGATGAGACAGATCAGAGATGAGAGATGATGAGATCCATAAGATGGATATAACACACAATGACACACTTCAGCTTTGCTACATCTCTTCTACATCTGAGCTATAAAACACACAGTCCCCTGCTACAAAGACCTTATCATGCCTGTAGCTTGTAGATTTAGTCTCCTCACAATGTGTTGGTTGCTGGCGGGATGTCTGTGGGAGCTTCTCTTGGAATGCAGGGGGGGGGGGCTGGAATAGGGAAAAAGTAGAAGGAAGATTTACGATCTTATCCAAAATTGTGTACACCAGGAGTGATTTTGGAATTATATCTGTGAAATGCTATATCCTTGTTAATAATTAGATAATGTGTTATTTCGTTATTCTGAGTATATTTAAGAATCTTGTCTTCATGGGAAAAACCCTTGAATAAATGTTTATGTTTAATACAGCAGCTAAAAAGTACATGGATGATTTCAGTCTATACAAGTCACTGCACTGGTTGCCCAACACCGTCTAAATACAATTTAAACCATCATCCACACTGACTGTGTATGTTCTTTCTGTACATCCTTTGACATGCTTTTCCTATTATTAACCTTTACTCTTTGTGGGGATTTTCTTTTATGCTCAACTGGTACCTGTTCGCTACATAAAGAGAGAAACTTACACCTATGGACTTGAATGAACCGTGGACTATTCCTGTTGGTTTGTTTGTGCTTTTGTTTCTGTGTATGAAAATGGAAAATTTGTTGGCAATGTTAATAAAAAAATCTGATTAAAAAAACCCTTGTCCACCATCTCCCACATCCACAGTGCTGCATCATCCTATCACTCCTCCATCAACTCAACTTACCACCTTAACCTCATTCTTTGATCTGACATTTTAGATTAATATCTTCTTTACTTGGTACCACCTTTCACTCACTTCTCAATGACTTCTCCCCAGCTGCACCAATTCTCTATAATGCAATACCCTGCAGATATTACAGATAAATATACAACTACCTCAGTCTCAAACATGGAAGGCCTATCCCATTCCCTAACTCATGTCACTATCATTCTACTAACCCCCACTTTTTACTCTTTTCTTCCACGTACTTACTTATAGACAGCAGATGGTGGCTGGCTCATGCAGCATTATTTCTTTTCCTACCTTATAACCATTGTTCAAGCTCTCTCAACTCTGTGTCAGCCCTTCTTCCTTATAAATTGTAAGCTCTTGCGAGCAGGACCATCATTCTATTGATTTAACTGATGACCATTGTCTTATTTTAGGTATTGATGGGCAAAAATGTATGCCTGGTGAGAGTCCCCACTGCTATCATCCAGCAGGCAACAAACATAATCTATGGTACAAAAGGTACCTAGCACATAAACTACAATTTATCAATTCTTTTGATGATTGCTATGGGCAGAAAATGTTAAAGGAGATGGCTTAGATATTCAGTTTTAATGTATTGAGATTGAGATAAGAATCAGGGAACAGGAGTCATTATTAAAATAACCAAATTATTTTTAGATTTCTGGATATTCATGGTTTGACGTTTCTCTATAGATTGCTTTATCTCTATTAATAGTTTCCATGCTGCATATTGATAGTTCCATGCAGTACTTGTTCCATCTTAGTAAATCTACTGGGAGATTGCATTGATAATGTAAATAGATTATTATTAATAAATAAACTGCAGCTTCTTAAATTGATGGACTACATAGTGGACATGTTAAATCTACAAACTATATAATATTGATCTTGTATGTGCTATACTAACTGGGATATCAGACTTCATTCTTTGCAAGTTCACTTCATAGAAATCTATAAGTATTTCCATTTTCATGTGTAGAACCATTTTCTTTTATCTCCTAATATTCCCACAAAGGCAAGATTCTTAAATATACACACTCCTCTAATCACTGTTATTACTAATATACAGCATTTCACAGATATAAGTCCAACTTGTCTCTATCAGTCCTGTGAATACATTTTTAGTTGCCCACTATTTGACCCTAAATCAGAGCATTGAGTTGTCTGTGCAACCTGTCTTTAGTGAAAATTTGGTCCCTGGTGACAGGTTCCCTTTAAGTCAGGGACTACCTGTATCTGTGTATGAGGAGGAGATTTGCCATATTGCTTTGAGGTTTCCTGAATGTTTCCGATTCGCCCTGAATTGCATAGGGGTTTTTGGTGGACGCAATCGAATCAGCTTCCATGCGACACAAATCGAGGCCGTGACCGCCAGACAACCCGACTGATTCGTACACAAAATTGTGTCGCACTTACATGCACTGGGAAGGAGATGGTGAGCTCCGGCGGACCTGAGCGGGGGAGCGGCACATGCAGGATGGGACAACGCACCTCGGGGATTGCGATGGGACGGGCAAGTTAATGTGCCCCATTCTGTTTATGTCCACACAATGTTAACACAATTAATTTAGATTGTGGTAACATTGCATACATCTAAAAGCAATGTTATAACTCAATGCAATTAGAGCCATTTCCCCGCACAGCTGTTGAATTGGATTTTAAGACACAATGTAAAGGCCACGTGTGACTGCACCCTGTAAACATCACTTATTTCCCTGCAACCTGAGATTTGCTCTCATCAGACACCATCATGACTGTTAGATTTTGCTACCTCTATTTTACCCATAATGCTACAAGAGATAATCCCATGATCAGCTAGTGACTGTATGATCTCTAACTGCTGTGTGACTTTATTTTCCTACAAAATGTTAGGACACCAGAGTTATCAGTAGGCTACAACGTCATCTCTCTTGCTATTACTGTATGACAGAACTTTTCACATCATCATCTGTAGCTATAATATGTTTTGTGCTCCTCTCTGTGGAGAGTCAGTTTGGTATAGTCCATCAGCAGGAACTGAGAGACCTCTGGCCAGCTACACAAACCCCCTGGTCACTGAGATCACATAGCCTAAGGCCCTTTTCACTCAGCTGTTGTGAGGACATATATCAGGCTGCAAGTTTGCCGCCAGAAATACGTCCCCATAGATGACTACGGTGCAATCTGGGCGCGCATACAGCTGTGTGAAAGCAGCCTAAGGAAAATTCGGATAGGAAGAAACAACTAAGGGCTCATTCACACGCCCGTCTGTGGGTATGTATATGCAGCCCCATATACATCCCCATAAGCAGCAATGGCGGTCCGGTGGTGGTTCCGCGCTGTACACCAGGAAAAGATAGAGCATGCTCTATCCTTTTTCGTGTGTGGCCCTGTGAAGGTACCCTAAATAAGGTAATATTCCCTGTATAATGGAGAAGGAAGGATATAAGAAAAGTAGAAGTGAAATCACAAGTGTTTCTTTAACCCCTTCACGACGCAGCCATTTTGACGTTTAGAGCTCATCCCCATTTTTTGTATTCTGACTTGCGTGGCTTTATATGGTTATAACTTTTGAACACTGTTAATTAACAAAGCGATTATGAGATTTTCTTTTCTTCACATGTTGTACTTCATTTTAGTCGTAAATTTTGTCTGATAAGTTTTGCGTTTATTTAAAAAAAAAAAAAGAAAAACTTATTAGCCATTTTCAAAATTCTAAATCATCGCGTTTTCAAGCAGATAGTTTTACCACCTAAATTAGTTGCTGTATAACATTTTCCATATATCTGCTTTACATTTTTAGAATTTTTGAAATGTCTGGATAATTTATTTTTATGTCACGCAGTTTACAAATCGAATGTCAGTTTTCTGTATTTTCAGAATTTACTATTTTGGGGATCATTACTGTGTTTAAATGTATGATATTAAAAACCCCTTATATATCAACCCATTTTTAAATATGCATCCCTCAAACTATCAGAATCAGCTTTTAGGAAGATCATTACCCCCTTGAGATCTTCATACTAATTAAATTCAAATGAAGATGAAATTCAGGATGGTCAAATTTTGTCGGTTATACGTTCATTTCCAAAAGATAAAAAGAAAAAACCCATCTTAAAATTTGTTATGCAATCTCACCCGAGTACAGAGACCCCCTACATGTGGCCGGTACTTGTTTTATGGGTGCACAGAGAGGCGCAGAAGGGAAGGAGAGCCCTGGAGCTGCCAGGATTTCCTCATTGGTCCCTTTTGAAGGCTATAAAATTTTATTTTTTCATTATTGGGGCCATGTGACAGCATTTTTTTTGCGGGATGAGATGTATTTTTTAGTGTTACCATATTGGCGTTGGTATCCCCTATTATTGAAAATTTTTGAACTTTCAGTTCTGTACTGGATTTTTCACTTTTTTTTTTTGGTGTTCACCATATAGCCTAATGAACATGCTATTTTTATTCTATGGGTCAATACAATTACAGGGATACCATATTTAGATATTTTCTCTTACGTTTTATTAAATTTTTGCATCAATGTTTTCCAAGTGGCATAACATTTTTACTTTTGTGGCTATGGAGCTGTTTGATGGCTTGTTTTTTGCAGGACATGTTGTACTTTGCAACAGTATCATTCTGGAGTACATATGTTTTTTGGTCACCTTTTATTGTATTTTTTGTGGGAAGAAATATGTAAAAATCAGAATTTTTGGTGGGGTTTTTTTCTACGGTGTTCATCAAGCGGGATCAATAATGATCTTTTTTAAATCAACAGGTCGTTACAGACGCGGTGATGCAATATATGTGGGGTTTGTGTTACTATTTAGACTTTTTTGTGTTATATGTCTATTTATATGTTTATGGGGCTTGTGGACATTTTTTTAAATTTATTTTTATTTAACAACAATTTTTTTTTACATTTTTATTAGTTTCACCATGGGGGAAATCATCTGATTGCTTGTACATGATAATACCCTGCAATACTGATGCATTGCAGGTTATTAGCTCTGTCAGCCTAAAGCACATGCTTTAAGACCCCATCATAGATGGAATCTTACAGGCACTGCCTGTGGACAACCCATGGGCCCTGTTCAGACCTCAGACCTCGGCTGCCATGAGAACGAGCAGCCCCCACTTCCCCCCCCCCCAAGAGGGGGTAGGTCAATCATGGGGGAGAGACCCTTGTTAGCCAAGTAAATGCTGCAATCGCGCCATTTAACAGGTTAAATACCCGACTGTGGGTGTTGCACTGAGATGTCAGCTATAAGTTACAGCTGACACGCAGTGTATTCTCAAAATTGAAGCTGGGACGATATATCGGACGCTGAGTGCTAAGTTACAGCACTCAGCATCTGATATATCAGAAATCACAGTACGCCAGCGGGGAGGCGGGGAAACGTGCACCGGAGCGAGGAGACCACCAGTGGAATGAGGAGAGGTAAGCAGAGCTGCTGCAGGGAGCGGGGGCAGAGGGAGGCACACAGGTACGCCTGTGACCCGGGAGATGGGTCGCAGGAGAACCCGTGACAGCCATCCTTTTCAATGGCAGTATTGTGCAATATAACTTACCATACTGTACCGTGAGCAAGACAGTAGCTTTATAGAGAGCCAGAAGATGGCAGCCGCTACTCAAAAACTTACATATAGGGTGTGGTCATGATACAACACTAGACTTACCAGATAAGGAAAAGAAAAGTGTAACTCAAGAGACACACACCATACATAAACACAAGATGTAGAGTAAAAATACTTTATTGAATACTGGGAACAAACATTACAGGGGGTTAAAATAATTAAATTGTTTAAAAAAGTAAATAAAACGATGAAGTGAGCCTGTGAGACTACATCTCACCAACCACCATACCCACTCAACATGGTGGGATCTGTATCTCACTGAGAAACATGATAAATGTTAAAAATATATATGATAACATAATAAATGCATGCAAATATTCATACTAAATATCCTACTAAAGGGAACCAAAGACCATACAAAGTCCATATGACAATGTGAAGGTCCAATACATCCTCACATAACTAGAACAATGCATGCTGAACAACAACAAACCTACATTGGTGGTCCCAGTGGGTTACAATTCAGGCGATTTAGGATATAGCCCGGAGCCCAAGCCTTCTAGGGGGCCCATGGCCACCCAAACCATTCACCACAGTCTATACTGAGAAATCCTCATACATCTGTTCATGCTCTCAATGCACATGTACACAAGAGCCATTTCAGGACCTTTGAAGGTCCCCCAACGGTCCTGAAACCACAGATTGAAAGAAGCTTGATTCTATATCATGTACAGGAAGTGAATTCCAGACTTGTAGGGGCTATACAATACATATAGCCCAGCGCCCATGGCAGTCTTAATCCACCCTGGGTGGTCCAGGGTGACGATATGTCCCAAAATTGCCAGTGGATAGGGTGATTGGAGGGCTGTAGCCTCACTGCAATGCCCCATTTTGTGTAATTCACTTGTTGTAAACTTTTGAATTTTAACCCCTATAGTGTTTTTTTTGAGTGTTCAATAAAGTATTTGTCCTCTACTTGTGTTTTTCATGGTGTGCATCTCTTGGGTTATACTTTTCTTTCCCTCTTTTGGTAGACTTTATTTAAGAATGTATATTTACTTGTGTGTATGACCCTTACAGTATATTATTTGCAGCCCTAAGAAGAGGTGGGTAGAAGACTGATGGAAGAAGGTGCAAAGCCTGATCTCTTAAAAGCTGTAATGAATAATCAATTAGAACTCATTGTTCAATTTGTGGTTAGTCTAGCCTATTTCCCCACTTCCTGAAAAGACACAGAATTCTGAGATACTGGAAATTGGGCTTTTTAATGGAAGGAAGGAAAAAAGAATGAACAACATTAGCATAAGATGCTTGTGAATTTCATCCTTAATGAGATAAGTGTAACACACTGTCACTACACCGCTTGCCGCAATACTGCTATTAAGTGCGGGACGCAAATGATACACATTCAGTAGTAGCTGTCAATATTTCCTCCTTCGTAAATCTATAGTATAGTGGATTTGTTGCATCAAGTCTATAATAAAACACTAAGTAAAATACACACAAGGGGTTTGACATATCTCCGAGTGAAAAGAAACACAATTATGTCTAATGTAAGTAATAAATCTAGAATATACTACAGACACTGTCAGTGACAGAATCTTTAAGTGGAAGATGCTCTCAACAAATAAACACTCGAAACCTTCTCAATAAATATCTGTGACAATTGTGTGATGCAAGGAATAAAAATAGACTTTATTGTTATTGTAATCCGGAGAGAATGAAACATGCAGATTACGGAAATTAAACCCTCAGCGTGAGCACGGACAGGCAATAGTAAGATGAGGTGGACACAGATCTATTCATCTCTACTGCTGAGAAAACTAGAAAGAATTACATTACTATATATGAACTCCACAGTATGGGGGAATACATCATAAAATCAGCTGTACCGATGCCTCATATCAGACTATTATAAATATGGGTGGGGTCGAATGAAGACTTTCCAGGACATCTGTAGTCTTAAGGAATATGTAGAATGACACATATTAATATTAAAGAAAATCTATATAAATAACAGTGACCTAGCAATGTGAAGCCTGAGTATTATGAGAGAGGGGTCTCCCGGCCCCTATTATCCACATCACAAGATCTCGTCACTGCTGAGCTGAGCTGATAACTTCAGCCTTATAAAAGCAGATTATACTCTTAAATGTGCTTCAATTGTATGCCGTCCCTGAAATATCTGTGGTAGTAGTGTGTTCCCAGTATGGTTATGAAAGGAAATCTAGCATGGATAAACACCTACTCATAGACCCAGGCACTGCGACTGTGGTAACCTTCTTAGATTTGTTATCCATGGCCTCTTTCCTTCTAAAATCAGGTTTTAAAATTATACTAGCCTGAGGGGCTACCCTTGCTGCTCTGTGATCTGGCTTTAGAGACTGTTAAGAGGAAGGCTCAATCTAAGGCTCTTTTGTTATTGAACCTGAATTTGATCTATGGCTACATTTAAATCAAGTTTTAAAAGAATCAAAGCTACTTGATTAAATAATGCATGGTGCATGACTTATTTTCATTGAATTCCTAGAACCTTTCTAGAACCTAAAGTCATGATCTTCCCCTCAGGCCCTGCACCATGCATTATTTAAGAAAATAGCTTTGACTGGAGTGTTCATACAGTGTTGAATAGCAGCCCTGGAGATTTCATTATAATAATTAATTCCTTAATTTATATAGCGCACAGAGATTACGCAGCTCTGCACAGAGCTTGCCATATAAGTCCCTGTCCCCAATGGGGCTCACAATCTAATCAACCTACCAGTATGTTTTAGAGTTTGGGAGGAAACCGAAGGAGCCAGAGGAAACCCACACAAACACAGAGAACATACAAACTGGGATGGTGTCAGGATTCGGGATCCTCTGGACCACCACGGGAGATGCTATTAGCCGACACCCGGGACAGGAATCTAAGTGGCACCTGGTCTTCACCAGAGAGCGCTGCAAAGCGGGATGGTCTTGCTGCCGCGGGATACCACCAGGTCATTCCACGGTTGCGACTAGCTCGCGGCAGCCAAGGTCAAGGTTCCTTAGCAGGAGACAATCTCGTGGTCAGGTTCAGGCACAGGGTCAGGGCAGGCGGCAGAGATGCAACGTCAAGTCCAATCCGGGGTCAGCAACGTGACAGATGGGACTTGAGCCCAGGCTGTAGTGCTAATCACTGCGTTGAGATTTGTGTAACCATATCTATGCGTGTGTTGTTATTAGCAGCAGAAGTGTGGAAAAAATATATAACTGTGGGCACAGATCACTTTTAGCTTTAGGTTGAGGACACACAGGTCGGAATCACTGCAAAAAAACTTGCAGCAGAATCTGTGGCTAAGCTTCTCTCACCAGATTAACGCAGCGCAAAAATGTCCTTTTTAGAGTCATTTATTGCTTGAGATGTGTCACTTTTGGATGCTGAAGGGGGGGGGACATCACTTCGTAAGCCACTATATTCAGTTCTAAATAAGCTTCTGCCAAACTATGAGTAAAAGGTATTGGCAAAAATGGTCAAGACAAAAAGGTAGCAAAACCCAGTACCATAATGCGGGCCCAGACATCTATAACTGCTCATCCATCAAAGTATCAAAGTACACAAACTGTTGACTTACCATTTTAAAGCAACACATTGGATAACAAACTGCAGTGATGCAGCCCTATAAAGTCTAGTATTTTCCTGTTCACAAAAAGAATAAAATATTTTAGTTAATATACGGTGTAAGCTGTAATAACGGTGACTGCACAATTCTTTCATTAAACTTATTTTGTCAGTACAGCTTCAGTAACAGAAGGAACACTGTAGGAGGTACATCACTACATTCCCAGTAAAGTCCAGTAACAAATGCTTGATCCAGTTCTTTCGTTCTATGTGAACATTTTGCATCGTGACATGAAATAAGAACATAGTAGCTGGGCAGCACTTGATTGACTGATGCCAGCACTGACTATTGGAAAACACTGCTCCATGATATTTCATAGTTATCATAACTGAGCATTACATTTCAATTGTGCTTATAATTGTGGTTTACCAATACATTTGGACGGCATGGTGGCTGAGTGGGTAGCACTTCTGCCTTGCAGTGCTGGGGTCCTGGGTTTTAATCCCACCCAGGTCAAGATCAGCAAAGAGTTTGTATGTTCTATCCATGTTTGCGTAGGTTTCCTCTGGGTCCTCCAGTTTCCTCCTACACTGCAAAATACATACTGTTAGGTTGTTTAGATTGTGGGCCCCATTGGAGAAAGGGACCAATTTGCCATACTTTGTGCTGCGTAATCATTACATAATAAATGTCCACAGGATAGGTCTGATCATGCTCTATTCAATATTATTGAACTAATGGTAGAGCATTCTACAGCAAGATATGCTGTGCAAGCATGGCCGGCTCCAGGTTTTAGTGGGCCCCTGGGCGATAGAGCCTCAGTGGGCCCCTTAACAGTGAACTTATTAAAAAAACAGAAATTTAAAATACCAAAACACATACGCACAGCTGTACAGCATATATACACACACATCCAGTATATACAACATATACGCACAGCTATACAGCATATATATACACAAATATCCAGTATATACAACACATACGCACAGCTATACAGCATATATACACACACATCCAGTATATACAGCACATATGCACAGATATGCAGCATATATACATACACATCCAGTATATACAGCACATGCACACAGATATACAGCATATAAACACACACATCCAGTATATACAGCACATATACACACACATCCAGGATATACAGCATACACACTGGTATACAGCATATATACACACACATCCAGTATATACAGCATACATACGCACAAATATACATGCATTTACATATGTATCAATTCTACTCACCCCAACTGGATGTCACTCGGTCAGGCCTTGGTGTCAGGTGAAGTGGACCACGTTGGAGAGAGCGGTCGGGTTGGATATCAGGCGCGCAGGCAGGGCCGGACGCAAGGCTCGCAGGCCGGGTCAAGCATGAGGCGGCAGACGGGGCTGGATGCGAGATGCTCTGCCGGAAGGCGCGCGGGCGGCCCGGGTAGCGCAGGGCGGGCCGGGGAGCGCAGGGCGGGTCGGCAACATACGAGGTGGGTGGGGCGGGGCTGCTAAGTTCCTTCAGCAGCAGTCAGGGGAGGTAAAGGGACGGGCCAGGAGTGGATGGTGAATTATACTTTGCCCCTGGGCCCGTCCCACGACCTCCTCGCCCACCTCCTGCAATCAGCTGCGAACCTGGGCCCCGTAGTACGGCGCCACATCGTCGTTGTGGGCCCCTTTGGAGCTCTGCATGTGCAAGCATGTTCACCATTTTAGAGGCACTTGTAGGTCCTTGGTGTTACCAACAGTTAAACCCTTAAAATCATTACTTCCTTCCATGGAGAAATGTAATCTGTAGAAATGTTCCTTTAAAAAGTTATGTGACTCATCGTGGGGTTGTGTAGAGGGGACCCACAAAATCAGGAAAGGATTTCATGCCCTGGCGATAAGCTGCTGCTTCTCATGGTGGAAAACCCCTAAAAAACAACTAACAGAATGTATTTTATAGGTTAAATAAAATATAGAGAAGCATAAGGCCTTTTCATTGTCATATAGACTTAATTTAAAGCAGAGGTGCACAACCTTTTTCAGTCCAAGGTCTGCATTGTCATACCACTACCCTTCAGAGAGGCACACTATTATATCCCAAAACACACCAATAAACAAAGTACAAAAACACTACCCCCCTAGGTACAAGAATATAACTACTATAATACTGCCCCTATGTACAAGAATATAACTACTATAATACTGCCCCCTATGTACAGGAATATAACTACTATAATACTGCCCCCTATGTACAAGAATATAACTACTATAACACTGCCCCCTATGTACAAGAATATAACTACTATAATACTGCCCACGATGTACAATAATATCAATACAATAATACTGCATGGATGCAAGAGGGAGGGGGTAACAGGAAAGAGCTAGCAGAGCAGAGAGGAGATGAGAATATGATGATGATGAAAAAAGGACTTGCACCCATAACTCTATGCAGTTTGCTTGCAGGGAGGCAGGTAAAGTTTTACATACTTTTAAAAGTGAGTGGAAGAAGTCATTTTAATTATAAAAACAGATTGGAAATTAGAATTAAATGAAGTATATGGGAGCCTGTTTCTCACAGAGAGGGTCACAGGTGTGCCCGTGATACGTGACATGTATCATGGGCACACCCGTGACCCTCTCCGTGGCTCTGCCTCTTCCCCAGGCCCGCACTTACCTCTCCACAATCCGGCTCTGGTGCGGAGTAGGCCGTGCTCGTCCCCGCTTCCTAGTGCGTACAGGTGCCAGCACTCGGAGCTTTAAAGGGCCAGCGCACAGGTGATTGGCGCTGGTCATTTCCGGTCTGCTATATAATCTGGCAGCTCCCATCATTCCCCGACGGATCTTCAAGCCTTTTCCTGTGAAGTGAAAGCCCTCCTGCGTTCCACTGTTCCTGTGCTCCTGAGTGTTCCCGTGTTCCGTTCCTGTGTTCCAGTTCCTGCTCCTGTGTTCCCGTGCTCCTGCTCCTGTGTTCTGGTGCGGGCTCTGGTGAAGACCAAATGCCATTTGGTACTAGCCGTACCACCTCCCGCGGTGGTCCAGAGCGTCCACAGACCCAGAACCCTGACACTGTTATTGAAAATGTATAATCCTGATGACAAGTTCCCTTTAAGAACTTTTATTTAACATAAAGGCATCTATTAGAAATACTTTATATTTTGTTTGCTTAAAACTGTTTAATTTCATAAACTGGTAGCAAATTTACACAAATATCACAACACTGTAAACTGTACACATATGTTTCTTTCTAAAACTTTATTTGGATTTGTGGGTATTTGCCAGCTAGGGAAGGAATAAAACTTGGAGCTGTGCTTAGAGAGAACGCTTTCATCCTATCTGATGACACACAGCGTCCTGTGAGAGGTGACACCAGACATATTTATTTCCACTGAAGATATCAGATACATCTCCATTATTAAAATAATGTATGAGGGACTTCATTTATAAATTAATTACAGACATTATCCCGTTTGGCAATCTTTCTGATGACTCCCCAGTGCTCATATCACAACTGTCAAACAGAAAATATCATAAGCAGCATGTACAGTATTAAAGCCATTCTCATTAAACACAAAGGACTAAACCTAAAAGGCTCTACATTCTGCCTCACTATGTGCCATGCAATGTTCATTTAGGTCAGGAATCGCAGGGTGAGAATTCTTTGAAGGTGGCACTTTTGACATCTCATAATAGTCTGAGATGTTCTTTGTTTTGTATTCTCTATGTACACTACGATTTCAGGTCCCTTATTAAATGTAAAACTTGTAACTACTGTTAAGATAATAGTAAACTTTGTATTACACTACTTTTATAAAAAATATGTTCCTGTGTCCATCTTTTTGCCCAGCTTTTCCCTTTTTTTTAAGCAGTTTGTGTAAAAAACAGCTTTTTCTCCTGTATCCACTGACAGCTAAAAGATACAGGAATGTGATAAATGTCTAATGGCTTAACTCTTCACACAGAGTCACTGGATAGTGTTATCTCCTGATGAAGAGAATTAGGAGAAAGAAGGGGCAAAAATGGTACAGAGAAGCTGTTTTACTTAAAGAAACCAACCACGAGAAACCTTAACAGAAGTAAATCTGATGGTAGATTCCTCTTGCAACTGCCCTAATCTGTAATTTAATAATCCTGTACCTAACCTAACTTGTTAAAAACTGTATTCTAGTAATATGTAAATTAACTTCAGAGGCTATTTGGGCGGGTACTAGCCTGGCCGGCAATGGGAGCTTAGGCTTGTACACGGCCCAGTAGCCTCTGCAGTTAATTTACATATTACTAAAATAAATCTTTTGACCAGTTAGGTTAGGTTCCAGGATTATTAAATTACAGATTAGGGCAGAGACAGGCAGGAGGAATCTACCATCAGATCTACTTCTGATAGTAGATTCCTCATGGTAGGTTTCCTTTAATGAAGTATATGACAAAGTTTACTATTATCACCTGCTCTATTAATTTCAGAAAAATAAAAAGCTGCTTTAAAGGTTTGGGTTATAAAGTCTATTAATAACTGATCCTGTACTTCATTAGTGTTGCTCAGCTTCCCCCTCCATTCCATTTCTCCTCAAACCGTAAATCATGACAGGCAAACCCTAAATATCGCTAAATAAGGCACTGTCAATGTCTTCCAACGCCTACCCTATGTCTACATCAGTAGTTTATAAAACAAGTTTTTAAACATTATTTTTGGGAATATTTACACATTTTGTTTGTTTTTTATTACACAAATATTATACATAAAGAACTCTCCCATAGGTCTTAATTGCCAATCTATTGGCAATGAAACATATCAGTGGGGAACTGAAATAGAAATAATACCAATATATAAAGGGGGAGATTTACTTAAAGTAGTACAAGAAACGAGACACTGGCACACATATATAAATGGCCCTGCACCAGTTTTCTGTCCGACTTTGCATGTCCTTTTCAGTGCAAACTGGTTGCACATGTATTTATAAAGCTGCTCAATACCCGACACAGCACAAAAATCTGCACTGAAAGGGGCGTTCCGATACACAGTCTGACCGTGCGCCACATTTACATGAAGTGTTGGATAGAATTGTGTTGCATGCTCTATGGTAAAGGTGTGCCAAAAAATTGGTTTACTCTGTCGAGGCAGAAAAAGAAGCACCAGATTCATAAGGAATGTGCGCCACAATTCATGAATTTCACAGGCAAACTGCACCTAGTGTGTTTGCACTGTTTTTGTTAAAGTTGGGCCAATGTGCAGTTTGCCGGAGGAGTGTGCAGAGTGCACCAGATTAATTAAAACTGGCGCATGGTCTTCATTAATCTGGTGCTCCCTACACTGCTCGGCTGACAGAATTTTAGAACAAGTCAGTAATAAATGTGTGCCATCTCCAACTTAGCACTAAGAGTTAATTCAGTAATCTTTATTTTTCTTTTTTGACTGAAGCGCAACTGTGATGGCAGTATGTATGCCTTTGGCTGAAACTGTGATGGAGGTATTTATGCCTTTTTAATGATTACCACAAAAACTTGATCAACACAAAAATATGTAAGTCATGAAGTATAGAACCAAATCTTTATTGATACACAGATAAAAACACATACACATAAGACAAAAAAAGCATGGGCTACAACTAATTAAAAGTGTGTGTGTCCAAAGTGTTGGCACATATAAGCCAAGAGGTAGGTCACACAATCAATTATACAGTTAATAAAATATGCGGTTAATAAAATTTAAATAGCAACAAAAGTCCCACTGCAGTGTGTTGCGATGAACTCTCACACACGCAACGCCTGCAGCCGGAACGCCCGGCCCGAACGCTGCACCGCGGGAGTGAACTCAGCTTGTCAGTTCACTCCCGGTGTGCAGCGTTCGGGCCCATGCGTTCCCAGCAGCATGCGTTGCGAGTGTGATGCGAGTTCATCGCATCACACTCGCAAGTGTGGAACGGGCCTAACTGGGTGACCTGTATGGTCATAACCCAGAAGGACTTAAGATACCATACCAGGGAAAAACCACATTCCGTATACCCCGACACATGTTTCGTTATGGTGATCAAGACTCCCCTTGATAAAGCGCCATAGCGAAACACGTGTTTCGCTATGAAAGTATGAAAGAATGCCACATTACAGAAAACCCATTGAGGGGGCTTTGAGATGTAGTATACAGGGGCACTAGGTATAATGGATGGGGGTAGGATGGAGGGTAAACAGACAAGACAGGACGGTGAGCCCTAGGCACCAGCCCCTTGAAAGCCCTGCTTGCTTATCCTAAACAATACAAGACAGTCCCTTCTTAGGCCAAAGTGAGATGGGAAACAAGACAAACACATAAATCAAGCAAATAGTTGACAACCCGGATCACAGTAAAGATAGCGATATAAAGCAGATTCGGGGAACAAAGGGATAGTCACAAAATAATGGCCAAAATCGGAAAAGCAGAGATTTGGATAACAGAGCAAAACAGAATACCAAGCAGGTAACTTTAAAATGAGGTTAAAATGAGCACAGAATATTTACCATGATCAGGAACTCTGCCCCAGGTGGTAGGAGCAGCCTCTATCAGTCACATGGTGTTAATTATTGCTGGTCCATCACGTCTGCAGAGAGACAGATGTGATGAATTCACTTAGCAGCAGTAAGTGGGCCATTGTTCACACTGCCAGATAAAAATGAACCA
This sequence comes from Engystomops pustulosus, assembly GCA_019512145.1. Lineage (NCBI taxonomy): Eukaryota > Metazoa > Chordata > Amphibia > Anura > Leptodactylidae > Engystomops > Engystomops pustulosus. Next base: position 52,597,910 of record CM033645.1, on the reverse strand, counting down.
GAGGGAAATTCAATGTCTTCTCGGCCTAGTAGTACGAATGGAGGAAAACGATGACACGGGCAAACACTGGGTGAGTGATTTCTAACTCAATTCTTCATCTCACATTTCCCGAACCAATTTTTAAATCCGAGCTCTTAAATATGACATCCTCTGAAATGTTGGTATTCAAATTGAGAGGCAAAGCAAGTTCTGAGAATAATGGAAACCTTTCAACTATGGCTTTCTATACAGATAAATCATCTGGCAGTAGTGTACTTTCTGAGTCCTCTCACGTATTCTGTTAAGTTTGTACATAGATAGAGAGAAAATGTTGCATAGTTCTTGCTACAAATTCGGTACTGCATGTAGTAATATTCAATGTATTATGCATAAAAATGTTACATAGTTTACAAACTGAATCAATAAAGCTATTTCTAAAAGCATGACCTGAGAAAATGACTTACCTCCCACTAAATGAGACACAGTTATCATGAAGAGTAAACAGTTTCATAAGTTATTATTAAAACATCTGCTCAATAAAATATAAAATATACATCCAAAGTGTGGAAACATGAATAATAATGCAGAAAGAAATATCTGATTTTCAGTGAGGCTGCAGTATATTACAAAAAAGCACAGTAGAAGAAAAGCAGGGGTTTCCATTACTGTTTGTCTGTGAAATTTTCTTGAAGAATTTTTGAGGTTTACTGTCACAAATCAATCTATAGATCCACTGCCCAGGGCCACATTGACATTTACACTTACCTGGGTCCTCTACTCCTACTCTGCTACTCAGTGAAGTCAACATTGTACTGGTACAAGCACACTGAAGCGAAGGTGTATCACAAGGGCCACCATCAGAGGGGGTTTAGTATGACTGTGTTCAGGGGGCCCCGAGGAGGAGAAGGGGCCCTAAGTCACAGGAAACACTCCAACCTTCACAGGTGTAGGGAACTCACTCTGCACACAGGGCGGGATTATCACTCTGTTGGTGGCCCACAAAATTTGTCAACTTCGTAGTGGGGGCCCTGTGTACCACACTGTCTAAATTGAAGCAGCACAGGCACCAACAGTGGCAGAGATTGGTCCTATGCAGCTAATCAGTTCCATCTCTAGGGAAGTAAATATGAGGAATATGCAAAAACTTTGTGCATGTACAGAAAAGTAATGTTGCTTTTTTGCGTGAACCTTTAAAATAAATCTGAATCTGACTGTGGCCTCGATGCTTCTAAAATCAACTTTTAAAATTATCCTAATGAGCCAAAAGGGTTGTTAGAGATCAGGGTAGTCTGCAAGTTTCAGTAGGCCCCTAGGGCCTAGTTTATAATACCAAACAGTCCCCTTATGTGGTTATTTTATATACAGCCCCCATTATGGTTATTTTATATAAAGACCCCCTCACCCTCTATAGATTCATTATTTACAGCTTCTCTCACCCTTCACTGTGTCACCCTCCTTCCTGCTCCCTCATGGCTTTCTCCTTCCTCTGCCCTGTGTAATGTAGGTGCAGCAGAGGAAGTTTCAGCACATAGCAAGGCTACATTCACAGGACAGTGTGCCTGCCGTATAATTTTACAGCAGACACACGTCGATGCCCGGGAGAGAGGGAGTGCTGTTAACCCCTGCCCCTCTTGAAAGCGATGTATGGCGTGGCACCGTATTACGGGGAAAGATAGGGCATGTTTCTCCCAGCAGTGCCGTGCGCCCATTGCCGTCTCAGGGTGACGTATACGCCCCCCAATATACGCCCCCCATAATGCCTCCATGTAGCCTAAGAGTGGGGAAGTGCTGCTGTACACTGTAACAGCCTGGGGTTCTGCTGCACAAAAGAGCTCTGGTAATACCACCAGAGCCCTCTTAACTCATTAGCATAATGTAAGTTGATGTTAGAAGGAAGGAGGCCATGGATAACAAATATTAGAAGATTACCATCCTCTATTTTGAAGGTAGATATTATTTAAACTAATTATGGGAAGTACCATAAATAATATGATATATTTATTACTATTTCATGTTTTATACATATATTTGTCCATTGCTGAAGAGGAATATAGGATCACTGCCTAAACAGTGAAATAGAGACATTTCTTATTGTAATCTTTTGTTTAGATATTAAAATAAAGTAGATAAAGTAGATTTATCTATCTGACCCTTATCCTCACAGCAATGGCACAGTAACAGCATATAACTACACATACAGAAATGACCTATGACATCAGCAGTCAGACATGATTTGTTTTCCTATATGTATACCTACTGAGTTCAACCCTGTGGGAGATCTCAGGAGCTTCCAGACATGCCAAGTCTTCATAGCTATTAAAACCAGAGTATATTTACCTTCTATTATGAAAAAATAATGGATATAAATACAAAATTAGTTCAGGCACAATTACTACCCTTAAAAAGATTTATTTTATTAAGAGAGATATAGGGTAACATTTCTTGAACAAATCTCCACTTTAGGTTTATGTTACATATGGCATAGTTATATTACATGTATTTATCTTTTATGGAGATTTAACATTTCCTCATACAAATCTCTACTATAAGACCATATTGCAAAGGTAATATTGTAATAATGTTTCATGTACATATATTTTTAAAAATACATACACATATCCCTATATAACTTATTGCACTTGTACACAAAGTATCTTTGTTTTATCGTGCCAATAATTATGCGGGTATTGGACTCAACATAATAATGTGTTTACTTTCCAAATTGTAGCTTTTATATAATCAACACATCATATTAGGAATTGTTTGGTCTTTAGATATTGGCAGAGCTACCTTTGTGTTCAAATTTTTCCACAAAATAGTCCATAGTTCAATCCAATCGTTGTTCAAATGGGGCACATTTACTTACCCGTCCGCTGGAGTTCACAGAAAGTGCATTGTCCGACGATAATGCACTGTGCCACGATTCACTAAGACCGTGCGCCAGATATCCTGCATGTGTTGCTTCCCCGCTCAGGTCCGCTGGAGTTCACCTCCTTCTTCCTGGTGCATGTAAGTGCATTGTCTTGCGACACAATTTGAATCTTAAATCCCGCAAACAGTCCGATGAGAGTGAGATCCGCGACCCTTAGTAAATACGCCCCAATATGTCCAATTCAATGTTCTAGGCGGTTGCATCATATGTAAAAAAGATGAATATTGCTCACCTTGCTTATTCCGTTTGGTTGATATGCAAGGCTTACCTCTGCAGTGTTAGATTAGATGCGGGTATCCATCTCTTATAATCTGTATCATATTTCATAAATCACTAAGATGTGTAATAGTTACTAGCACAAATAAATATGAATTTATGTTTCATGGTGATCTCTGGATACGTAAAACTAGCATAGTGAGGACACCAAAAGAGCAATCCGGGTTCAGTTTACTCGTCTTTTAGTGGTTACTTGTCTGCACTACAAGCTCTGCTAATCTAAACCTGACTGGGGTTCCTTGGCCAACCAGATAGCTCAATAGACCCTAACAGCCTCCAAATTGGGGTGTCTTCACCCTTAGGGCCCAGTAATGTTTAAGAGCCTGAGCCAACCATAAAATCCCTTGATGCTCTGGTGGGCCAGACCGACACTGCTCACAGACCAACCCAACAGTGTTTCCCAAAGTAATCTTTTCACCTGCCCACAGGCATAACTATACTAAGGCACAACCTCAGCAGACCCATCTTATACCATATGAAAAGATTGCGTACCAATGGATGAACTGGATCGGCGCCAGAGGGAAGGGAGGTGGTCTTAAGGAAGTGAAGTAGGGGATCACACTTGAGTCAGTAATAATAATAACAAGCATCATTATTTATATAGGGCCATCAAATTCCGTAGCGCTTTACAAGTCTACATACCATAATGGGTTTTTAAGAAACTACATGTTTCAGAGGTAAACTACCTCCTTTATCAAATAGTGGGGAACATTTACCTACCCGTCCACTGGAGTTCACAGAAAGTGCATTGTCCGACAATAATGCACTGTGCCGCGATTCACTAAGATCGTGCGCCCGAAATCCTGCATGTGTCGCTTCAACGCTCAGGTCCGAAGGAGATCACCATCTTTTTCATGGTGCATGTAAGTGCATTATCTTGCAACACAATTTCAAACTGAATCCCGCGCTCAGTCCGGATCAGTCGGATCGTCTGACAGCCCATCCCCCGATTTCTGTCATATGAAAGCCAACACAGATGCACCAAAATATGATCGTGTGTGACACAATCTCCTGTTAAATATCTGTCACAGCCGTGCAAAACCCAAAAACGTCGAAAAGTTCGAACAAAGTGCGTCCGTGGACTCAGTGGGGGTCATTTACTAAGGGCCCAATTCGCGTTTTCCCGACGTGTTACCCAAATATTTCCGATTTGCGCCGATTTCCCCTGAATTTCCCCGTGATTTTGGCGCACGCGATCGGATTGTGGCGCATCGGCGCTGGCATGCATGCGACGGAAATCGGGGGCGTGGCCGAACGAAAACCCGTCAGATTCGGAAAAACCGCCGCATTTTTTTAAAAAAAGTGTTGCGGAGCTTGCACTTACCTTCACTAGGAATAGGCCGGTGAACTCTTCAGCGCAGCAGCGCCACCTGGTGGACGTCGGAGGAACTACCTTAATAAATCCCGTCCGGACCCGAATCCACCGCAGAGAACGCGCCGCTGGATCGCGAACGGACCGGGTAAGTAAATCTGCCCCAGAGTCTCTAATGACCAATAATGCCGCTTCTGATGAAGGAGGTAGTTCATGTAAAACATGTAATCATTTAACAAAGTCCGATTATACCGGCTGAAGTGTAGACCCCCTACTTCACTTACTGAGGAGCCTTTTTCATATTATACACCTAGATTTCAACTATAAAAGCACTATCTTAACCCTTTCAGGACCTCGCCCTTTTTTGTTTTTTCATTTTCATTTTTCACTCCCCATGATCAAAAATCTATAACTTTTTTATTTTTACATGTACAGAGCTGTGTGATGGCTTGTTTTCTGCGTAACAAATTGCACTTCATAGAGATGGTATTTATTATTCCATGCCGTGTACTGGTAAGCAGGAAAAAAATTCCAAATGCAGTGAAATTGGTAAAAAAACGCATTTGTGCCGTTTTCTTGTGGGCTTGGATCTTACGGCTTTCACTGTGCGCCCCAAATGACATGTCTACTTCATTCTTTGGGTCGGTACGATTAAGGGGATACCAAATTTGTATAGGTTTTATAATGTTTTCATACATTTCTAAAAATGAAAACGCCCTGTACAAAAATTTTTTGGGGGATTTTGCCATCTTCGGGCGCTAATAACTTTTATGGATGACTGCCTCTTGGTGTTGACTGGCACACGGGAGTCAGCCAGTGGGGGTCATTTACTAAGGGCCGATTCGCGTTTTCCCGACGTGTTACCCGAATATTTCCAGTTTTGCCCGGATTGTACCTGAATTGCCCCAGGATTTTGGCGCACGCGATCGGATTGTGGCGCATCGGCGCTGGCATGCATGCGACGGAAATCGGGGGCGTGGCCGAACGAAAACCCGACGTATTCGGAAAAACCGCCGCATTTAAAAACCGAAAATGTGTCGCTTGGGAAGCGCTTACCTTCACCTGGTCCAGCTCGGTGTATTCCGGCGCATTCAGATGATTTTCAGCGCAGCAGCGCCACCTGGTGGACAGCGGAGGAACTACCTTCATAAATCCCGTCCGGACCCGAATCCTGTTCAGAGAACGCGCTGCTGGATCGCGAATGGGCCGGGTAAGTAAATCTGCCCCAGTGAAAGGAGGTGAGCAAGAAGCGCTGAAATGATTTCCTATGTGAACAAAAGGTTGACGGTATATTTAGTTGATAACACATGGTGGCGACATAGTGACCAAGTTCCATAACGTATCTGGTGAAACACCCGAAAAATGAGCCTGACATAGCTCGTTTGCTAAGGGGACGACATGTGGAGGCAGCTATGGAGACGACTTTTGGAGGCAGCTATAGGAACGACGTGCACCCGAGGTGAACGTAAGGAGGTGAGAAAAGAGGAGTGAAAAGATAGATTTTAGAGGTAAAAGGTTATAGTAGTAGATTAAAGTTGCTGCAGTTAAAACGATGTTAGTTAGATCTTGGGATGGAGCTGGCGGTCCGATGTCCAAGAACATGCCTCTCGGCTCCTCTCCACTCAAAATGGACCTGGGGGACCGAAGCGTTTACTTTGAAAAAATTAGCATTTTCAAAGCAGGCGGGGTTGTTTGAATACTTCATCTAGGAATAATGGAATAGCATTGCGGTTCTATTTTTATTTTTTTCAGAAATGGTTCCATGATTAAGAGCGACAGTATGAGGCATCCATATTGTGGCGCTATGATTGAAACTTTAGGTCTCCAGCATGGCGGCGATAGATGGGCTGAGTTCCATTACGTATCTGGCAATACACCCGAAAATTCTGCCTGACACAGCTCGTTTGCTAAGGGGACATATGGAGGCAGCTATGTGGACGACGTGTGGAGGCAGCGGCCGCAGCCTCAGGCTGGCGATTGTCCAGGTGACATAACCAGAGTGTACTCGGACTACAAACAGCATTTCTAAAAACCTTTTGTGTAAGATCAACTGTAGCACTGTTCTTATAAGTATTTGGCCTGGTTATGGCGGAGGGGAACGTAAAGAGATGCGCATGTAGCGCTGAAATAATATCCCTCATAGATAAAAATTTGGCGGTATGTTTTGTGGATAACACAGCAGGGTGGCGACAAAGTTAACAAGTTTGATGTGGAAGCCCTTAAAACAACCCAAAATTTTGCCGGACACAGCTCTTATGCTAAGGGAGGAGGCAGCTATGAGGATGATGTGTGGAGCCATGTGGGGGGGGAGATGCGCACTCATCCAGCTTTGTATGCATTGTGAAAATGAGTGACCCATATAAAACGGCAGAAAATCACAGCCGGTAAAACACCCAAAAATGCAGCCGGACACAGCTCATTTGCTAAGGGGACGACGTGTGGAGGCAGGTATTGAGACGACGTGTGGAGGTAGCAATGGAGACAACGTGTGAAGGCAATAATGGAGACAAGGTGTTGAGGCAGCTATAAGGACCACGTGTGGAGGCTGCTATAAAGACGACGAGGCTACTATGGAGGCAATTAAATTTGGATAGTGCCTGTATGTGGCAGTCCAAAAAAGTTTTCAAAACAGAGGAGCGGGTAGGTTGCCTTCCAGAAAAATGATCACCCACAGACTGCGACCGGTGGAAAACCTGGGCATCGGGAAAGAGCTCAGCAGCAACCTGAGAAGTGGTTTGTGACTCTGGGAAGGGTCCAGAAAACAGTTCCTCAGAGTATGCCAGATGAAATTCCAAATTTTCCTGGGATCGGGCAGACTGGGGGGAAGGAGGTTGAGGTGGAGGAGCTGGAGGAGTGCTCACTTGGGTAACATGGGTGGACTGCGTGGAAGACTGACTGGTGGACAAATGGCTTGAAGCATTGTCCACAATTCACGACATCACCTGTTCGCACTGTTGTGGCCTCATGAAGCTAGGGAGTGTAGCTCTGCAGCCTTCCCCTGCTCCCTCATCAGCAGGTAGTGTGTCACCCCGCCCAGTACCACGGCCTCTGACCCCTGCCGTAATTGGATGCCCACGCCCTCGTCCTCAACATTTTCCAAAGTCTATTGATAATTATTTTTTTTTTGGTTTTATAGAAATCAGACAGCAACCTCAGAAGATGATTGCTATGGCTAGTTTCTAACCAACACTGACAGCACACAAAATGATTTTGTGCTGTGACTGTCACTTTAACTTTTGAAAAATGCTAATGTAGCCCTAACAAGGGCTGTTGGGTTCTTGTAGAATCACTCCTGCCTAACAGTAATCTAATAGAACACCCTAACGCTATCTCTGACCAGCAGCAGCTCTATTCCTAACGGCATCCAGACAGAGAATGATCCGAGCAGCGCGGGCAGCGGCTAGTATATTCCAGGGTCACCTGATCAGGCCAGCCAACCACTGCTATCGACATGTAAGTGTACCACGTGATGCTGGGTGTACTGCAGAGTCTCCTGGCTTGTGATTGGCTCTGTTTCTGGATGCCAAAAATCAGTACGCCGGGAGATGCCATTTTCTCGAGCTGGCGAAATAATCGTCTGGGCCACGAGCAGTTGCGAGTACGCTAATGCTCAAACGAGCATCAAGCTCGGACGAGTATGCTCGCTCATCTCTAGTAAATAATTATTTATGTAAACATAATTGTGAGATGAAGAGATGATTTTTATTCGTTTTTTTTTCGCAAAGTTTGTAAATTTGCTACAAATTGCAAACCCCATTGTTGATTCTGATTTTTCTTTTTCATAGTTGGTGCTATTTTGTTCCCTAAATTAGGGGTCCCTGGGGTTGTCTGTTTGGAAGCAATGTCCCAATTGTCTTATCGTCCTGTAAAAAATGTTAATCTTGTTGAATCTGTTAAATTTGTTGAATCTGTTAAATTTGTTAATATTTCGTATATAAAGGAAAACTATTTTTGTTGTATCTACTTCTTTTTTGGTGGCAGGTGTATTCTCCCACTCCCCCCTTAAAGGGGTATTCCCATTTCAGAGAATACATTTTATTGTTTGAATTACAAAAGGTTATACAATTTTCCAATATACTTTCTGTATAATTCCTTGTGGTTTTCTAGATCTCTGCTTGCTGTCATTCGATAGAGAGCTTCTATGTTTACTTCCAGTGGGCAGATATCTGATCATGGTCACACAGGTGCACGGCTCATTATATCTCACACCTCTGGTTACTCTATCTCACACCTCTGGTTATGATATCAGGAGCTTTGCACTTGTGTGACCATGGTCAGATTTCTATCCACTTGAAGTCCATTTATAACAGCCAGCAGAGATATAGAAAACTGTGAGGAATTGATACAGAAAGTACATTTGAGAAATTTTAACAGTTTTCATCATACAAACAATAGCATTAATTTGTCAAAATGGGAATACCCAATACCCCTTTCTAGGTAATATTTGTTTTGAAATTGTTCTGTGAATATATGTGCTTCCCTCTCAAATCTTTTGTCATGGTAGAGTAGTGCTAAACCTTCTGTATTGCTCATATGGCACATCAAGCAACCATCTAGAGAGATGACAACTATCAAAAAGTATAAATCCATTTCTTGCTCTTGATTTAGGATACGTGCTACTGATTAATTGTGCTCCCTTTGGATGTATTTGTAGATCTAAGAAATCAATCTTTATCTTACAGATTTATGGCATTTTGTCAAGTTAATGGAAAAAACTGTTAAAGGAAACCTACCAGTTCAAATGGCAGGGGTAAGCTGTAAATACCAAGCACCAGCTCAGAGTGAGCTGGTGCCGGTGCTTACTTTCGTTAGTGTTATTAACCGCTGTATCGCGGTTTTAACACTTTTTATAGTTTATAGCTGAAGCTGCTTCGTCGCTGCGCGCGACCGTGCGCACGCGACATCTCCGGCACTTCCTATGTAGGAAGCAGCTACAGCTATAAACTTTAAAAAGTGTTAAAACAGTGATACAGCGGTTAATAACACTAACGAAAGTAAGTACCGGCACCAGCTCACCCTGGTAGGTTTCCTTTAAGTTCTTCTTGTGAGTGGTCCCAAATTAAAACAATATCATCTATATACCTCGCCAGAAGACCAGGCAGCACACAGTTTTGGAATAATGCTAAGCTCCTATGAATAGATTGCACAAACCTGGTCCCCATGGCAGTCCCTGAACACTGAAGATAATCTGCATTAAAATAAAAATAGTAAAATAGTAAAAATAAATAGTAAAAATAAATTTAGTAATGTCTTCCAAAATGAAGTTAATGTGAGACATGTGTAAACTGGAATCTTTTAATAAATGGGTCTTCTATTGCCTTTGATAAAAATATATTAACAATTAATAAAATAATAGACATGTAGTTATGACCTGCATTGTCATTGTCACTCACTTTCATGTAGTATATGACACATCAGATATGACCACTTTCTTTATAATTACATTTCTTTTCCTTGAAGGATTCTCCTCAGGGTTTTCTCCAGATCTTCAGCTTAGCTCTGCTTAATTTTAGAGTTTAAGTTACATGAACATCACCTGTACAAGCAGTTTTAAGCAGCAGATATGTAAAGTGCTTATGGGCTGCCTTTGTTTTTTATCATTTCAAATAGGGGATACAGGCTATATATATTGTATCCAAAGTCTCTTATCCTATTAACCACATTTCTGAACTGCACTTTGAAGGATCTTAAAGGGGGTTGTTGGCCACTTTGCTTCAAGTTTTGTAATTTGTGGGGAAGGAGGATTATAGGTAAGTCTCACATATATATAATTAGATCTACACTACTTTCCATATATGTATAGTAAAGTAGTAAAGCCCCTGGTTCAGAAATGTCTTTTACCATATCATCTGCCATTCCAGTGCATAACATTGCAGGAGATGGATGAACTGTTCACATCCAATTTACCTTTTTAGACCTTAAGAGAGTATTTGTAAATACAATTTATTGGTAAATAATATAATATCCTGCCTTCCACACATGGGAGAAAAACATAAAGTTGCCAATTCCTTAAAAGTTTTACCACTAAGGACAATTAAAATAAGGATAGAAAGAGGGTAATAGTAATGTAACTTTAAAGTGACCAGTTACAGTGGATAATGGAAAAAGCTCAACTATGGCTGTATTCAGATACCTCTGCAGGTCCTCTGCTAATGGTAGCAGCAGCTCCCATGGCTCCGTTGTGGAGCTGAAGTCAGATCTCCCCTGGACCAATCCCTGACCTCAGTGGTGAACCCCACAAATATGGGATGTGCCCCAGCATCAAGGTAGAAGCCAGAGGTCATAGAAGGCAGATCAGAGTCGAGTAAAGCTGCAGTCATAGTTTTACAAAGGAGCCGTGGTCACAGCATAGAAATTAAAATAGTGACAGAATCACACAATTTTGTACTCCAGTAAAATACAGGTATTTAAAGATATTGCATGAAATGTTCCATTGTACTTAAGGAATGTAAATCCAAAGATGTTGTAGTCTTAAATAAGGCATAACCAAACACTTACAGTATAATTAACAAATAATAATAACAGCATCTCCTCGTGTTTTCTACCTATAGTACATAAGAATTGTGGCCACTTAATAACATAACAATTGTAAGAATTAGGATATATCATGACTATTTGTATTTCATGCTTTGCAGTACAATTTATTCCCACTCTCTGTACCTCCGTATAGAATAGCGAAACATTTTCAATTACTCTAACTTTGTTAGTTTCCATAGCAACAACGGTTACACCGTTGGGTTGAGTGTTTTGCTTCCTTCAGCTCTTGCACCTTGATCCCTGCGAGACACTATAAATTAAGGACAAGTATATTTTAGCAGAATTTTCTTTTACTGAATAATATATTTAATATTCAATAATATTTATGCTTGGGAGCTTGTTTAGCTCAAGCAACAAAATGCATGCAGAATTTTCTTCTCTTACTAACCCTAATAATTATGTTTGTCATCTGTCACATCTGTATTTTGTGGTCTATATAGTGGAGCCAAAGATAATCTATGTCATACCAATAAAAACAGGAGGACGTAATAAAAATACAAAGTACAGTCATTCACCCACAAAATGCAAAGTGCATAGAATAAACAAAGTTGGGTCAAAACAAAGACAAAAAATGAGTAACAATATACAGAAGGGTAACCAAGTTCTGGGGTGGGGATTGCATTTTGGGCACTTACTTTCTGCTAACTCAGTAACTGCAGATATCTGGTATTAACATCAGTACAGTGTTAGAAATTACATAGGTGTTTTTTCAGAGCTCGACCTTGGCCCCTTAGTTTCAATAAAAAGGAATCTTATTAGATCAGCACACCAGGACATTTTGGACAATTAAATGCTTTAAAGGGAACCTGTCATCAGGAGACCCCTTCTTAGCACAGCCTCGTCCCCATAGAGCAGTGGTGGCGAACCTATGGCACTGGTGTGCCAGTGGGCACCCGGGCCATCGCCCCAGCACACCAGGCAGGACTCAAAGAATCTTCCTGCAGTTCCAAGCAACTTAAAAGATGCTGCCTTCAGTCATATTTTGATACTTCGCTACTTGGGACTGTAGGAAGAGGTAGAATGCGTAGACAGGGCCAAATTATCTTTGGAGGACCTCCTGCTGGCCCCACGATTTTCAGAAGGACACTGGCAAGAAGCTAAAATGATGTAAATTTTCCATCTTTCTACTGTGTTGCTGTCCTCAGGAGGCCTATATGATTGAAAGTTGTTGAACAGGGAGCAATAAGTTACTGCTTTAATTTTTAGTTGGCACCTCACGATAAATAAGGGGGGTTTTGGGTTGCAGTTTGGGCACTCGCCGCTAAAGGTTCGCCATCACTGCCATAGAGCATTGTACATACACTGCCAAACATTTTTTGCATGAAAAATTGGTTTTACAGAACAAAACATAAGTTATATGTTACCTTAGAATGACATGTGGTGAAAGAATACCTGACTTAACTGGCACATACAGATCCATGATCTCAACCCTATAAAACACCTTAGAAATGACATAGAATAAGTGTTTAAAGCATGGAGGTCTCCTCTAACGTTGGTATCTGACCTCATAAACATTCTTCTGGTCGAATGGGCAAAACCTCTCACAGACTCCAAATTCTCGTAGATAGTCTCTCGAGGGATTGGCAGGGAAGTTGTTCCAAACATCTTTGAGAACTAACCATACATGTTCTGTTGATGTAGGAGTGTTTAAATCTGTCTCTTTCAATATGTTATCTAGACAGTCTTTGTGATGTTGGTCAGAGGGCCATATCATCACTTTCTGAACTCCTTCTTCTTCAGTTCCTGGTGAAATTGGCTGTTTGCATTGGGTCATTGTCAGGATGCAAAATCAATTTGTATAAATTCTAGTGACACTATGATGAGATGGGAGCTGACACTGCCGCTGGCTCTACAGACCTAGAGGTCACTTCATCACCAGGACTGTAGGGGTTAATCAGAGCTGCTGGGTCTGATCAGACCATGTCCAGCTCTGACCCAACAATGTAAAAAAGAAAAAATGTGGGAATGCCCCCCAAGGGCAACACAAAAAAATTACATATTAATAAATATTTAAAAATACACATTAATATTCACCAGTGAAATAAAATAAATACCCAGTTTGCCACAGACTACAGATATTATATATCAAAATGAGAATCAAACCCTAGGGAATTAATCTGCAATGGTTATTTTTATTTATTGTAAAGCTGAAGAAAATACTATAGATCACAAATACATTCCAGTTTTTGTAACTTTACCCTTTTTTTTTCTATTAACTAACCCTATGTGTAACATAAAAATGCAACACAAATTTTGATGGCATTGCTCAAAAAAAGAAAATTATGTCCTTTAAACCAATAAGTATGAAAATTTGTTAAAAATGGTCCAGTTATTAAAGACCTTGCCACAAAGGGGTTAATGTAATTTATAAGTAATTTATTTTGGCCTTAGTTTTAAATAAAACATTTCATCATGAGTCTATTAATAATTCTAGGACACCTCATGCTGGGGAATAAATAATAAGACTTGTATAAGAAAAGCCAATCAACTATTTGCTGATCCTGTCGGTTTCATTACTATTTAAGAGTATTATATTTATTTATAGAAATACTGTTTCCCATAATAAATTATTTAAATAGTCACAACTACAGAGTAGGGTGTATTTTTAGTTCTTGCAAAAAACAAGCCCTCGTCAGCTCCATGGATTGATAAAATGAATGAGTTTGATAAGATATTTTTAGTGTGTAACTTTAGTTAAACATTAGAAAAAAATATATCTTAGGCTTCTTCCCATTTGTACAAAACACGTTCATGTACTCAAGAATGCTACGTCAAACATGTTATTTATACTGTACAATGACAAAGGCTTAATTTTATATTATTTTTATAATAATAAAATAAAAAATATAAATTTGTTATTATTTTTGGCTTAAAAAGAACATAGAACAGTGATGGCCAACCTATGACACGCGTGTCAGTGCTGACACGCATAGCCATTTTCAGTGACACGCGGCCGCCAGAGAGTTAAGTTTCATCCTCGGCTCCTACACGGCCAGGTGCAGGAGTCTGAGAAATTGTCCAGCACATTGCCAATAAATGAGGATGTGGAAATCCCCATATACTGCCATACTGTTTTAGCATGGTAGGATCAATCACACAACCTAGGATTAAAGTACCCTAGAAGTTAAATAATTATACATATTGTTATTTAAATTAAATATCACAAATTATGTTTTTTTTTTTTTGTCAAGGTGACACACCACCGAGTTATGCTCGGTTTTTTGGCAAATTTTGACACACCAGCTCAAAAGGTTGGCCACACTGACATAGAACATAGTATAAGTTTGTGACACTATAAAAAAACACAACTTGGAACAAGCATTCAACCAGCTACATTAAAGGAAAAAGTTATGGTTTTTAAAACCTAAAGGCCAAAACGGACTGCAACTGCATCCTGGGTTATGAAAAGGTTTTTTTTCTTTTTTTCAATAAGCATTATAAAGCATATAATTTTTTTTTTTAAATTATAGTGTTGGTCTTGTTTTTAATGGTGGTGAAAATCTGCCAAATTTGTCGCTTCTGTTAGGTTTTATTTTTTTTGTTTGTTTGTCTCATTTGGGTTTAGTATGATTGCAGAAATTCTGAATTTATTTTTTTAAAGTTGTTCTAATTTTAAGAAATAAAAGCACTTTTAAAGGATATCTACCACCTGGATTAATGATTGCAAACCAAGCACATACATGCTGGTGTGTGCCCCCTCTGGCAGGATACCACTCTTCATCAAGCTTTCTACACCCTTGCTTTCAAGAAAAAAGTGAGCCTGATAGACTCCATGCTTCATTAACATCTATGTAGCTCAGAACCCCTCAGGCTCATTTGCATAGTTTTAAAAGCCTTTTAAAATAAAGCATGAGAAGCTAAAAGAAGAACAGACCCGCCAGAGTGGACACACTCCAGCATGTAAGTGTGCTTGGTTAACAATCCTTAATCATGGTGGTAAATGTCCTTTAGAAAATCAATCTATTTTGTTTCTTCCTACAGTATATAATGTTGTAATTTATCTATTGTATGAGTTGGGAGTAAATGATGCATATTAAATCTACAAAATTATTTGAACAAAACAGTTGCATTTTTCCTAAATCCCCTAATGGAGCATCAATGGCAATAGGTCTCATGTGCCTACAATGTGGCCTTAATTGGCCAAAGTCTCCATGACCTTTGAACAGACATTTTATATAATAGGGCTCCTTAATGGGGGCCTCTCGATCATAAAGGGGTTATGGTAATTGACATTTAGGGTTATAGATTTTTGAAAGACTGATGCATTTTCATATTCCCAGAATCTAATAGGAGCTCTGAAGTATGCTCTGTTTGACACAGGCTTACCGGTAACACCCGCGATCGGTGCTAGCACCGATCGCGGGTGCTTTCACCGCGATCGCCTCCGGCAATGCTGCCGGAGGCTTCAAAAAGATGGCGCCGCATGGGCGCCGCCATCTTGGCGCGGATCTCCGCTCCCCGATGACGTCACGGGGAGCGGTGATCCGTTGCCATGACAGCATCGGGCCTCACGAAGGCCCGAAGCTGTCTTGTTTTAACCTATTCATTACAATGTGCTATCAGCACATTGTAATGAATGAGGAGTAAAATCCCCATATACTGCCATATTGCAGTATGGCAGTATATGGTAGGATCGATCAGACAACCTAGGGTTAAAGGCTGGTGTTTCCATCCTTTTCTGAGGTTCCCAGGTGTTTGGCCAAGCTTCCCTGTGCAGAGCCTTGGTCCCCTTGAAAAATGCTCGAGTCTCCCATTGACTTCAATGGGGCTCGTTACTCGAAACGAGCACTCGAGCATCGGGAAAAGTTCGTCTCGAATAACGAGTACCCGAGCATTTTAGTGCTCGCTCATCTCTAGTCTTGTTTTTTAATGGTGGTGAAAATCTGCAAATTTGTCGCTTCTGTTAGGTTTTATTTTTTTGTTTGTTTGTCTCATTTTGGGTTTAGTATGATTGCAGAAATTCTGAATTTATATATTTTTTTATAAGTTGTTCTAATTTTAAGAAATAAAAGCACTTTTAAAGGATATCTACCACCTGGATTAATGATTGCAAACCAAGCACACTTACATGCTGGTGTGTGCCCCCTCTGGCAGGATCTACTCTTCATCAAGCTTTCTATACCCTTGTTTTCAAGAAAAAAAAGTGAGCCTGATGAGCTCCATGCTCCATTAACCCCTAGGCGCACCTGGACGTTATAGTACGTCCCCGGGGCTAGATGCTTAGCGCACGGGGACGTTCTATAACGTCCTGCTTCTGGCACCGGCTCACGAACGGAGCCGGTACCCAGGTTTTGGCGATTTTACAAAAAATGTGAAAAATGGCACCCAAATTCTGAGCCTCATAACATTCTAGTAAAATATGTGGAATCTTAAAAAACCATGCCAACATAAAGCAGACATTTGGGAAATGTAAGTTATGAATTTATTTGGGTGCTATGACTTTCTGAATCAAAAGTAGAGAATTTAGAACGTTGAAAATAAAGAATTTTTCAAAATTTTTGCCAAATTTTGTTTTTTTTCATAACTAAACGCAAAAGATTTCATCCAAATTTTTAAACTAATTTGAAGTACAATGTGTCACGAGAAAACAATCTCAAAATCCCCTGGATATCTCACAGCGTTCCCACGCTATAACCACTTATAGTGACACAGGCCAGATTTGAAAAATGGGGCTGCGTCCTTTAGGCCAAAAGATGCTGTGTCCCGTAGGGGTTAACAGCTATGTAGCTCAGAACCCCTCAGGCTCATTTGCATAGTTTTAAAAGCCTTTTAAAAATAAAGCATGAGAAGCTAAAAGAAGAACATACCCTGCCAGAGTGGACACACTCCAGCATGTAAGTGTGCTTGGTTAACAATCCTTAATCATGGTGGTAGATGTCCTTTAGAAAATCAATCTATTTTGTTTCTTCCTTTACAGATATATAATGTTGTAATTTATCTATTGTATGAGGTGTGAGTAAATGATGCATATTAAAAAATCTACAAAATTAGTTGAACAAAATAGTTGCATTTTTCCTAGAATCCCCTAATGGAGCATCAATGGCAATAGGTCTCCATGTGCCTACAATGTGGCCTTAATTGGCAAAGTCTCCATGACCTTTGAACAGACATTTTAATATAAAATAGGGCTCCTTAATGGGAGCCTCTCGGATCACAAAGGGGTTATGGTAATTGACATTTAGGGTTAATAGATTTATAAAAGACTGATGCATTTTCAATATTCCCAGAATCTAATAGGAGTCTCTGAAGTATGCTCTGTTTGACACATTGTGGCATATGTCACATATTGACACCTATTATGAAAACATGTTTGTACTTCTTTCCTTCTGTATTGAACACCATTGTCAACTTTTTCAAAAAAGTGAAAAAAAAAGTAGTAAAAGAAACCTCTAGTGTCCCTCCTTGACCATTGTGAATGTTGGAGGTTACATTTAATTGTGTGATCATTCAAGCTGAACAGAAATATATTGAAATAAACTGTCAACTTATTGAGATACTTCAACAAGCATCGGATTTACTCTGAGAACTAATCACCTGTTTCTCATTAGGAATAATAATTCATTTCCTGAAGTGTGTAAACTAGCCACTTAATATTCTTTTTAATTATAGGGATGGTTAAACTTAAGCCCTATCGTATTCTCAGCAATATCTTCCTGCAGATAAAACAGGCCTACATTTACAGGTCCACAAATTAATATCCTTATAAAAATATAATTAGAACTGAGTCTATTAGAACTGGCTCTGGATCGAACAATTAATTGCCCAATTTGCTTTGTCTTCTCCCGGTTTTGTGTATGACACAGAGGGATTTGTATCAGAGTATCTTGAATAAAAACAATTAATGAAAGCTTAATTTGTTTTCTAGTACAGGTTGAAGAAAAAAAACAATTCATACGACTGGTTGCTATGGACAACTGCCGTAGATTGGGTCATGCCCTTGAAAACATTAAAAGGATATCTATCTGAAAAATGAAGCATGATAAAGGACACTTACTCATAGATACAGACACTGTGACTGTGGTTATCTTCTTAGATTTGTTATCCATGGCCTCCTACCTTCTAAAAGCATAATTTAAAATTATGATATTGAGTAAGAAGGGGTCTGGTGGGGTTTTACCAGAGTCTATCTATGCAATAGCTTCACAGACTGTTACACTCTGCAGGAGCCCTTCCCACTGTGTGAAATAAGTGCCAAGGGGGGGGGGGGTGAGACAGTGTAAAAGCCTGTGAAGCTAGAGCACAGAGAGGCTCTTGTAACACCCCCCACAAGGCACAGGCACAGAGTAAGTGCCCTGGTTTATAGAGATGGATTTTTATGGCCTTTAACCCCTTCTCGACTGTGACCGTTTTGGTTTTCGTGTTTCTTCTCTCCTTTAACCTCTTCACGCTCCGTGACGGATATATCCACCATGGAGCTGTGAAGGTTGTATGAAGAAGGCTCACGGGCTGAGCCTTCTTCATACAGAGATGGGCTTTGCTGCATATCGCAGCAAAGACCCATCGCTATCACCCGCGGTCGGTGCTTGAACCGATCGCTGGTGTTAACCTTTTCTTTGCCGCCGGCAAAGTCGCTGGCGGCACTTTAAATTTTACCTCCGATCGCCGCTCCCCCTAAACGTCATCGGGGGGTGGCGATCGGTTGCCATGGTAGCCTCGGGTCTTCGTTAGCGAAAATACCCTGCGTCCTTAAGGGGTTAAAATCCATACCTTTTTTTATACTTCTGTGTGTGGAGCTGCTTGAGGGCTTGTTTTCTGTGTAACAAATTGTACTTCCTAGTAACAGTATTAAAGGGAACCTGTCACCATATTTTTTCACAAATACAGCTAGTGGCTGGTTCCTAGAGAGTCCTACTAACTAAATGACACTCTTCTTTTAGCTAAAAATTGTTTACCTTACATCCCTATAATATCAACTTTGTAATCTTGTTTCGCATATAGCCATATCTAAAATGAGTCAAGGGGGCTTGGCACAGAGTATATGGAGGTGTAAAAGTCCATTGAGGCATGCTGTTTGGAAATGTTTGAAGGCAAAAGCACTAGATGATGTCACCCTGGTAACACAACATTAATTGCTGATGCTGAGAAGTAATGGGAGTAATGCTTGTGAAAAACATGGTGACCATTTCCTTTTAAATATTCCAGGCTGTGTAATGGGAAAAAAAATTTCAAAAAACACTTTTGAAACATTTCTTGTGGGTTCTGTTTTGACACCTCTCCATTATTCTTTGGGTAGGTTCGATCACAGGGATACCATATTTATATAGGTTTTATTAGGTTTTAATAGATTTAAAAAAAAAATGAAAACATTTTTGTACCCAAATAAAATTCTCTGACACTAATAACTTTTTGGTGTACCAAGCTGTATAATGCATATTTTTTGCAGTACGAGCTAGTGTCTTCACCTTTTGAACACTTACTATTAAGCTTCTTTAAACTTCTTTGTTTTGCAAAATGGTGTTTCGGATATTTGGGGAATATTTTTCCTATGGGGTTCACCATTGCAAATAACAATTTTTATATTTTGAAAGATCAGGAATTTGGTTAAATATACATTTTTAATTAAACTCCCCTTTTCCTAGAACTGATATGAAAATAAATAAATATCAGTTCTAGGAAAAGGGGAGTTTAAACCCTAGGGAGTCTGAAAAATAGTTAAAGTAAAAGTAAAAAAAAGTTAAAAAAAAAAAAAATTATATTAAAAAAACCTAAAAATTCAAATCACCCCCCTTTCCCTAGAACTGATATTAATTTTTTCTCTGCATGTATATATATATATATATATGTAACCCTCACCTCCCTTCCTGGGTACTTTAACTCTAGGGGATCTGATCATTTTTACCATATACTGCAATATAGATGTATCAGAGTATATGCCAATTTTGTTGTCATGGAGACCGACTGCCAGCATGTTAGTGAGTTGCCTGTGAAATATAACAGGTTAACACCTGCAATCTGTGCCAGAACTGTGGGTGTTAATGCTGGGTGTTTGCTGCATAAAACAGCAAACATCCAGTATGTTTGAAGAGCCTTCTTTAAACACATATAATGGCACTATGTTGTACTATTCTGCCACCTGTCGTTATGGTGTAAATACCTTCGCTGACCTTCCTTTAAGTAAGTAAGATTTTTCTTTAGAAAATTGTTGTACAGGACCTGGTACAATAAACTTTGCAGAGAGCAAATCACAATAGAAAACTGTAATGTGCAGACACTGAACAAGCATGAATGAGCTCACAATCTGCAGAATAGTAAATAGCACCCACTTATAAGAGAGATGTCTTTCTGTAGATCTTCTGGTAGATATAGTTTTGTCTACTGCAACTAAAACCAACAGTCTCTTCTGTCAACAAGCTAGTCTTGTGGTGTCTAAACCAACACTTACGTAAGGTCTCCTTGATGGCACATTACCCACCGTCTCAAAGTCCCACTGCAACTCCCAGAATTGGGCTCTTATAGATCCTAAGATTCTTTCTGCTCGCGTACAACCAATAAAACCGACTTTGCTTGCCAGTGACTGTGCACAGAGTTCTCCATAGATCAGAGAACAAGGAGTAAGAGGAGGAGTTGTCAAAACACAAAACCCTAACAGTTGTAAGGCTTACAGAGAACATTAGGATGTTAGGATATTTCATTGTATAAAAGCATTGGGCTTTTTAATATGGTCTTTAAGTATACAAGCCCTGCAGGAAATGTGCTAGAGTTCTTTACTTAAAGTAAGAGATGTGCTGAATTTTCAATGTTTGAAGTCATGACATTACTTTTGCTGATTTATTTTGGTTTTGAATAGATTAAAGCCTCGCTGCTTCCCCTCCAGTAAAGAAATGGTAAATAAATTGGATCATTGAAATTTTCATGAGCTGCTGACCTATGAACTGTTTTGTAGTGAAAAGGTTGATTATTCTATTCAGAGGCATGCATCAAAAACCTTAATTAACACATTGGCACCAGCTG
The DNA here is from genome assembly GCA_019512145.1 of Engystomops pustulosus. Classification (NCBI taxonomy): domain Eukaryota; kingdom Metazoa; phylum Chordata; class Amphibia; order Anura; family Leptodactylidae; genus Engystomops; species Engystomops pustulosus. The sequence goes on along the minus strand of CM033645.1, from coordinate 52,576,923 downwards.
AATGGTTTATTGAGCATCCTTCCACTCCGAGAAGCAAAACCACAATAACGGCATTTAGTACAAAAGTAATTCCTCCCCATGCTAAGTGGATGTGATGAACATTCTGTCTTGTCTCCTGAGATGATTTCTTAAAAATGAATGGATTGGACGTGTTTCAGTGAAAAAGCATCGATCTCATAGTCCTTCCACTTAATTACATCAATGTTTACATAAACAAGAACCAGCACCAAATGAAATATGGAACGTCTTTATTATTTCTAAAATACTTTGGTGTGATACATGTATGCTACTAGTTTTTACCAATACTAAGCTCAGGGAACTGCTGCACTTTTGGCCGACTGTTGATTTATATCTGTGTCCCCCAATATGTTATAATCCCCTTGAAATCTTTGATTTACATTCTGAGCATTACCAATTATGAAAAACATTTAATCTCGGCAAGCTTTTATCGTACAGGCATAAAACGTGTTTACAATACTGTAGGTTTAATATTGTGCTCCAGTTAATTTATTGGTATATTTATTGCCAATAGGGGCTCAATTTTTTTCAAATTAAATTAAATAGAAATCTGTCATAGCGCAGGTCAATAAGGTATGAATATTCATTATGGGCTTATGAGTCCTACTCCATGATTGAAAGCTGTGTAGGCACAATCATACAAGGAAAGTTACCTGTAATGGTGACAGTTAACTCATGGTGAACAAACAAGACAGTGAACCCTAAAACTTCAGCCCCCCAAACGGATTTGTCTGCCTGCCTCTGTTTATCCTAGGCGATACGGGACAACCACAAAGACAGTCCCTCCCTGCACCAAAGTGTGGACATATAATAAGACAAGGAAATAACACAAAGGGGGGGGGTCGATAATCCAGGTCCATTTGAGAAGGCATAAAAAGTAAAGAATCATTTACATATGAAAATAGTCAGGAACGTTAGGCAAATGTAAAAAAAAAAAAAAAAAAATAGCAAGCAAGGTACAGACAAACAAACTAGCAAGACAAACTTTTGACCAGCAATGGATGATGGCACACATAGAGTTTTTATTAGGGCTCATTCACACTGCCGTCTGCGGGGCCGTACATGCGGCCGCAAATTTGCGGCCGCATGTACGTCCCCATAGACGGCAATAGCGGCACGGCGGGGATCCGGTGCCACACATGTGTGGCACCGATCCGGGCCGCACACCGCAAAAAGATAGAGCAAGCTCTATCTTTCGGCGGATGTGCGGCCGTGTGCCGCTATTTCCTATGGAGGGAGGAGGGGTCACCTCCTCCTCACCTCCAGCACACGGCGGTATGCCCGCACGGCGGGCATACCGCGTGTGAATGTACCCTTAGTGTGTGACATATGCTCCAGGTTAAAGGGGCAAATCTCTGAAGGTGTGAGCGTTATCACTTGATGGTTCAGAGTAAGGATTACAGAAAGCCAGCAGCAGAGCAAATAGAGCACTGTTCACACTGCCGACTGAAAAGCATCAGATAGAATCCAGCTTCTGCTCAGCCTGACACTACTGCAGAAACCCAGACATAGATTGGAACACAACCGCTGGACAAAACACAATTTAAATTGGAAAAGTGGACATGTGTAACAAACTTTATCAATTGGTTTCTTCTGCTTTCTAACATGTTTCTGTGTCCCCGTGATGTATCACATTTACTTATTACATAAATGAACCCCTTTAGCTTTTCCAGGTTTTTTTGTTTCTGGTTTTTACTCTACTCCTTCCACAAACCATATCATTTTGATTTTTCAGTGTATACAGCTGTATAAGGTCTTGCTATCTGCGAAACAAAGTGTACTTCTTAGTAGCACCATTTAATATGCTGCGCCATGTACTGGGAAGCTCCAAAAATTTGTGGTGGGGTTGGCAACAAAATGCAGTTGTGCCAGGAGATGTACAGGAGCACAAAGGTGGAGGCCAAGAGTTAAGGACTAAGCAGCACAAACAAGTCACATTGTTTTTTGAAATGGATCTAAATCAAAGCCCAACCCCTGGGACTACAATGGGGATTCTTCAGGGTGTAAGGTAAGTTATATACCCACAATTGTGTATTTGTAATGCATATTCTTAGAGAAAGCAGAAAGTATATTTGCACTGCAGCTGTAATGGGCTTTTGCAGCCAGTCTTTAGTGAAAATAAGATTCCTTTTAAATAAAAAGATTGTGGTAGGTCCCATGAAACACACTTATCTCCTATCCACATGTGCTCTAGTCACTTCTATGCTAGGACAGTGATTTTGTGAAGCCCTGTAGTAGGCTCATCACACATATTCACAAGGAGGACTTAGCTGGACTTTTTGATCTCCTTCTCTCAAATGCTGGATCACTCAACAGTCATACCCCCAACAATCTGGCATCCACTTTCCAATGTAAAGCTGAGTAAAATAAGTGCTTTATATTGGACGACCACCATAGTCATACCCCCAACAATCTGACAACCACTTTCCAATGTAAAGCTGAGTAAAATAAGTGCTTTATATTGGACGACCACCATAGGATGTAACAATATGCCACAAATTGCATGAAATTCTGGTAAAAAAATAAGAACCTAGTAGATGATATCAATATAGACTCAATTATAGACTCAATAGTCATATTTCCCTATGATGCAAGGACTCCCATTCACTACACTGTGTTCAGTCCGTGAGATTGGACCATCATAGGAGTCCAAACTGTGTATGCATTCATTCTTCGATTTTTTTTTTATTTATAATTTTTAATGCTTATTTAATAAAAGTATTCTTTTATTGAATACATTTCCAACGCTGGCGTTGCTCTTATATTTTCTTGGTTTGTTGTTAACAACATAGGGGTTCATTTTCACCAGATCATTCACCTGTAGCCACTAGATGAAATAATCTTCTTAAGTTTTCTTGCTGTCTGCAAACACCACTATAGGCAGCATATGCTTTTCATATATTATGAATACAAAAAAAGTTAACATCACCTATTGAAAGGATTTTTGCCATAAAATTGTGTTTAACATTAACCAGCTGATTGTATAAAGCTACAAAAGTTCTAGTATCCTGAAAGAAGAAAAACATTCTTACGCATATTTGAATGACATAAATAAATTTACTTACCATATATACTCGAGTATAAGCCGACCCAAGTATAAGCCAAGGCCCCTAATTTTACCACAAAAATCTGGGAAAACCTATTGACTCGAGTATAAGCCAAGGGTGAGAAATGCATTGGTCACAGCCTCCCCAGTACATAGCCTGCCGGACCCTCCCCCATAGTATATAGCCAGCACCTGCCCCCCAGTATATAGCCTGCCAGCCCATATCCCCCAGTATGTAGCCAGCCCCCTGCCCCAGTATATAGCCAGCCCCCTGCCCCAGTATATAGCCAGCCCCCTGCCCCAGTATATAGCCAGCAGTGGGGGGAAGCCAGAAGGTAAGTTTTGATATATTTTTTTACTCAAGTATAAGCCGAGTTTGGGTTTTCAGCACATTTTTTTGTGCTGAAAAACTAGGCTTATACTCGAGTATATATGGTATTTCAATTCTGTCAAAATATGAGTAGCAATAAGCTGAAATCATTTTATGCTACAATGAAAGAAAACCTTGGAATGCGATTTTGCTTTCTGTGGTTTAGTTTGATATCCAAACAAAAAATGAACATTAAGAAAAATTTGTGTTACTGAAGAAAATGCAAATCACTTGATCTCACTGATAAAATCAAAAGTATTTCCTTCACTTCTTATAATCCACTCCTAACTGGCCCTTTGATATTGCTGAGATTCATTGAGAATATTAATATTCCGAAATTTATTACGGCTAACTACATATCCAGGAATAATGAGCACTTTTAGTATAAAAAGAAAAAAAAACATTTTATTTAAAGTCCTAAATTGGGAACTACACAGACTGCTTACGTCTTTGTATGTGCTGGATCAGACAGCAGGTCATTATGAGGTTTTACTGAATAATTATCAGACTTTTACCAAGCGATTTAGCTATTGTTTTATTTCCATAAATATGGCTGATTTTCCCAGAAAAACAATTAAAATCTGGGTTTTTACAAAAGTGTGAAATAAACAATTTTACAATGAGAAAATGTGCATAAGTGTCTGTGCTTACATTCTTTTTTATCTTCTGTGTATAGAACCTTGACCAATCCAAGTCTATAGGGAAGAGCATATGTTCATTTTTAATGGATTTTGTCATTTCCATTTTACTAAATAGCACATTGTACCTTTTTTTGCTCAGAAATTAGCCCATTAAAGTCTGTAGGTGATGTGAGAAAACAAATGTGAAACTGTTGAAATACTAAAGATAAAAATAGAGACACATAGATGCAATATGGATAGTTCAATACAAATTCGGCCCTCGGAGTTCTGTCCATTAAAAATATGGGCAGAACACTGAAGATAAAAGCGGGTGGTGCATCAGTCCTATGGTTCACATTTGTGTTGTGTCTTAGATCCTATTGAAAACCACAATGCAGATAGAGACTCATAGTGGGACATGTATCTTTATTTCTGCTAGTCAAATGGTCTAATTTTTGAAACTTTTGGCGTTTTTGCGACTTTTCACAGTGACTTTTGCTGTCGTTTTCTTGTACACCTTGGTCTGCACCTTGTGCAGTGCCTTATATATCTTTATTTTCCAGATGTTCTGTGCGACTTTTCATTTATGTATAATTTTTTTTTGCTTATTTTTGCAACTTTTTAGCTGCAAATCTGCACCAGGTCCAGGGCAGGTGCAAAGGAAGGATTTTTTTCAGGGACCCTATTTTAACATGCAAATTGGAATTATTTCACATGCCTTAAATGTTTGCAATTTTGCACAGTAACCAGTTTTTTGAAAATTCCGAAAATGTAACATTTACATTTTTTTTTTATTTATTGGTTACTTTTAAGGGTGAGGTCACATGTTGCATTTTAATTTGCGTTTTGAAACACATTACAATAGCTGAGGAAAGGTGATTTGCCTAATTACATTACTGTTAACATTTGCGTTTACAAAACGCAATATAAAAGTGATGTTAACGTATTTTTCCCTTTTGCCCTTTCTGTTTCAAAATAACACATTCTCTAATTCACTGTTATTAACAAAAATACAGCATTTCACAGATATAATTCCAACCTGTCCTTATCAATCCTGGTGTACACAATTTTGGTTACCCCTAGAAACGACCCTGGATCTTCTGAGTTTAGGGGGCGACAGGCATCTTGTTTTTCTGTCTTCCTGCCAGCAAACAACACAGGTAAGGAGAGTAATGCTACAAACTACAGACAGATAAGATCTGTATCTGGAGGGGGGGTATATAGCAGAACTGTGTTTTCTAGGTGAGTTAGCAGAGCTGAGGGTGTCGTTGTGTGTTATATCCATCTCATGGATCTCATCATCTCTCATCTCTGATCTGTCTCATCTCTTTTTCTATTTGTCAGATACTAGGGAATGTTCATAAGATAAATCAAAATGTATATAAACCTGTACCCTGATAATCTAACCACAATGTAACCACACAGAACTAGAGGAATCATGAAGTGTTAATGGGCAAACACCTTTAAAATGAATATGTCATATTTCTTTAACAACGAAACACACAGTTTTTATAAAACCATGTTTGCAGTCTACATTACAGTGTCTATGGGAACCTGTTACCAGTGAAAAATATACATAAAGATGGTTCAAAATGAAACTTATTTAGGTGACTTAGGAAACATCTCTCAAGGACAGTATTTGGTATAAGTAGCATTTTATCCCACAAGTGTGTTCTAAATGTCAAGATACAGTGGATAGTTTTACAAATACATAATTCGGCGATCGATCTGTGGTGCCCAGACACTGTTAAAAGTCACACACTTTACTTGTGACCCTACTGTAATAGGAATTGGAATTCAGTGTAATCAACTGGCAATAGTCTCACAGATATAATTCCAACCTGTCTATCAATCCTGCTGTACACAATTTTGGTTACCCCTAGAAACGACCCTGGATCTTCTTAGTTTAGGGGGCAGCAGGCATCTTGTTTTTCTGTCTGATGCTGCGCTGAGCTCTCTTCTCTGCCTCTAGCCCCTCTGTATTCCAGAACGACACACACAGACACACACTGACTTCCTGCCAGCAAACAACACAGGTAAGGAGAGTAATGCTACAAACTACAGACAGATAAGATCTGTATCTGGAGGGGGGGTATATAGCAGAACTGTGTTTTTTAGGTGAGTTAGCAGAGCTGAGGGTGTTGTTGTGTGTTATATCCATCTCATGGATCTCATCATCTCTCATCTCTGATCTGTCTCATCTCTTTTTCTATTTCTCAGATACTAGGGAATGTTCATAAGATAAATCAAAATGTATATAAACCTGTACCCTGATAATCTAACCACAATGTCACCACACAGAACTAGAGGAATCATGAAGTGTTAATGGGCAAACGCCTTTAAAATGAATGTGTCATATTTCTTGAACAACGAAACACACAGTTTTTATAAAACCATGTTTGCAGTCTACATTACAGTGTCTATGGGAACCCGTTACCAGTGAAAAATATAAATAAAGATGGTTCAAAATGAAACTTATTTAGGGGACTTAGGAAACATCTCTCAAGGACAGTATTTGGTATAACTAGGATTTTATCCCACAAGTGTGTTCTAAATGTCAAGATACAGTGGATAGTTTTACAAATACATAATTCGGCGATCGATCTGTGGTGCCCAGACACTGTTAAAAGTCACACACTTTACTTGTGACCCTACTGTAATAGGAATTGGAATTCAGTGTAATCAACTGGCAATAGTCTAATATATATATATATATATATATATATATATATATATATATATATATAAGCATTGCATTGCTTTACAACTTCTACAATTGTTAAACATTATGTTGTCCAACATATAATATCATATAACTTTAAAGTATATGGTAAATAATATTGGATTTAAAAAGGATGTGATGTATTTGAAAGGAAAATGTGATGTGTAATACTACAATGTAGTCTACATGAACACAAGCCCAAGCAATGTACTGGTGACAATTCAGTAACAGAAAATTGATTCTACTTAGTAAGAAAATTGCTTTTCTTGCTCTCTTCCTAAAAGGCCTACAGCCACTAAAAGTCATTTGTAAGCAGCCGAAAGATTGAAATGAGACAAGCAGATGTTTCCTTCTAGTTCGACAAACCTGTGTTTTCACTGGGAAAATTATATTTTCTGCTTGTTAAATTGACAGTTCTGTGGTTATTTCTAACAAGCTTATTGGTTTAAAAGAACATGAACTTTACCGAACTACAGAGTGAAAGGAGAAAGTGTCAAACACACCAATCACAGGATAATGAAGGGATTCAGACAGTTTTGAGGTACCAAGTTATACTAGATAATTTATAGTATGCTAGATCTATCAAACAAGATAGTCGTCCTTAGATACGACCACTACTATGCTCTTCCAGCGGTGGCCAGACATGTATTGTTAAGGTGCCCGACCACCCACATTGAACATTCATTGCCACAGGACGAATGTGGAGCATGCAGTAACTTGCTCCCATTTCATATGCAAAAATAATTTGTTTCTTTGTACAATAACTCCAGGAGTGGTGGTCATATCCAAGAATAGCTGTCCTTTTATAAGGAACCATATGACCTTATTTATGGGAAATTATTTGAACACTGACACTTTTTTTTAAATAACATCAAATAAAAGAAATGTATATATAAGGCAGATTAAATTTAATTAAATTTGAATGTCCAGATTAGAACACCTCTTTAAGGTCTGATGTTAAATAGTAAAAATACTAAAGAGTGGACAGTGCAGTGGAGAGATTTCACAGCCCAGCCATTTGAGGGAACTCCTCCAGTGCTATAATTCTAGTAACAATCCTAGAATATAAATCAAGTTTTCACAGTCCTGTCACTAATAGCAATACACAAAGGTATGGTTACACAGATCTCTAGGGCAAGTACCTTACACTCCATGAAATGTTGTATGGTCAAAATACCTGACAGATTTCCTTAAGCATAAAATTTTGACGTAAAGAATCTTTTTTTTAAGAACATTACCTTTAAGTGATTATCTATATTGAACATCTCCAACTAAGCCTTTTAACTTTGGTCAATAACTTAAGTTGCTGTTTTCCCGATAACCAACACTTCTTAGCATTTTCAGAAAAAAGTTTGCTAAATTCTGCAAAGCCTTTAGAAAAAACTTGAAAAAGTGGAATATCTGAATGTTCCACCTCACATGTCACATTTTGTGTCTTCAGTTCTGATCATAAATGTCTCAACTAGAGATGAGCGTGCACTAAAATGCACTTGGGTCGAACTTTTCCCGATGCTCGAGTGCTCGTATTAGAATAACGAACCCCATTGAACATTTTTCACTGAAAGAACACATTGAAAGAACACTAAAGAAGAACACATTGCAGATGTTTGCAATGTTTTCACTGAAAGAACATAGTGAAGAACACATTGCAGATGTTCCAAAATTCTGCCCGCTCCAGCCCCCGCTCCGCTCAACTTCAGCCTCCGCTCCTGCATGTCTGATCCAGGGCCGGCACTCGTGTCTTCAGCTAAGTTAGCAGATGTTCGGAACATCTGCAATCTGTTCTTCACTGTGTTCTTTCACTGTGTTCTTCACTTAAATGATCCTGTGTTCACTGTGTTCACTGTTTTAATTTCTATTCTTCACTGTTCTTCACTGTCTTTTCTTAATTAAATGCTCGATCTCGAGCAGGGGAAATACGAGTATACTCTCTCATCTCTAGTCTCAACCAAAAAAAAAAAACTAATAAAAAGTTTTCTATCTTGAGATTGGATACAAATGAGTCATCCAAAAATAATTTATTGGTTCCATTCAATGTTTTTTGCTGGCCTTAATAAAAGATGTATATTTTAATCTGCCAGGTCACACAAAAAGAAATGTGCCAACATCTCACTAATACGAGACTGCGGTGGCCAAAGTGATTTATAGACCTCTGTGAATCACAGGAGACAGAGCTGTGTTGCATGCATATCACAGCGACCCCGGCTCTGACTTGTTTAATAGTGCAGTCAA